>CM032897.1:8896489-9403989 GCA_019176425.1 Megalops atlanticus
CTGACTGTTAGATTTTCGAGTTAATACAACGTTTGCTTCGGGGACATGACATTCAACGCAGTTCAGAAGATACGAGCGCTCAGCTTTAGCGGTAATCTCACAAAATCCCGTCGGTTTGGCTTCTGCGTAGCGCGCCGCGTAGCGCGGGTTTGCCAACCCGTCCCATGCGAGTCTCGGACGCTGCAGCCGACGCAGCACAAAATCGGGACGTTTTGAGTGCGTCAGCTTGGCTCGGAGTAACCTGGCTCATATGAGGAAAACCAGAATGCAAATTTAGCACGTTGATGGATTTACGGGTTATGCCACGTATGTATGGGAATGATCATGTAATTGACAGGATTGTTGTTGTTTCCAGCGCTTTTGTGAGTGTAAGCTGTTTTTAATCGTGGTCCTGTTGTTATCGTTGCGTTCGGGTGGCACAGGCCCCACTTTGGGAGGAGTCATCAACCTTGCACATGAGATTAGATCACGCATCTAACCTTTATGTGCAATTTTTTTCAGCTTGCTTTCATTTTTTTTCTGAATTGCAGATGCAGCAGATCTGAAGAAAGTGGAGGATAAAAAAAATATATTTTTTGTGATCCACATTTTACTACATTGAAAAAGAAAATATATATTCATGTATATACACATTATCATATTGAAGGCATAAATTCAGAAATAAAACAATGAATGCATAAATAAATACACAATCTATATTTATTTCTGTATTTATTCTTCACATTTCTTTATTCGTTCATTTATTTATTTATGAATTTATTCGGAACATTTATTTATTTATCTTTAAATGAGCTTTCCTCCTTTAAAAAAGGATGGCCTGCCTGTCATTGTACTGGAGCAGTTTTAATGACAATGTGCTTGACTTGGTGTGATGGTCTCTGGTTTGAATGTCTCCATGTCTCCATGTGAGATGTGATGTCTAGATGTGATGAGCATGCTCTCTCTCATGCTCTCTTTCAACCACCTTACCCTCCAAAGCCGCGATGCATTTTGGAAGGTAGTCCTGAAGAAACATAATTGCACCTTGACCCTCCTCCCCTTTCGTTAGTCAAGTTAGACAAGCCTAAGGTTGTTTTGCCGTTGTTTGTACTCATACAGATTGAGTTTGTCCTGTAGCTTGCTATTTGATTCTTTTTTGTTTCGGATGGCAGCTTGTCAAACCTGGTGGTAAAGGATTTCATGCCCTTCTTGAATGAATTCTACCTCTTTGTAATGCCTTGAAGCTCATCTCTGACAATTTGCTTGAAAATTGATTCTTTGTTTTATTATATTTTTTTTAGGAGACACTGGAAAGTCCCATTTCAGAGCCATCTGTACCTGCTAGAAAACTGTTATGCAGTATAAAAATGTTAGTATAAATACCAGGGATAGGTCAATGGATGAAATAAAAGTTGGGTTGAGGGAGTTGTTGATTCAGGAGGCCATTGTTGTTGGTACATCACATTAGTCAATGTAAAAGAAACATTTTTCACATTTAAATATGGTTCATCATGCAAATTTAATTGTCTTTTTTAGCTATTGAGAGAATGATCTCATCCAATGGCTACTCCCCCCCACCCAAAAAAAAAAAAAAAGCATCTAACTTATTTGTGCATGTACTTATGGACACAAAAAGTGTCCGTGGTAACTGCGTGACAAAACATATTTAGAGCTCTAAACATGTTGTTTTGAATGACTTGGGCCTCAGGCAGGGGAAAATATTACTTCATCCTCCCTCACTCCAGGGGGGGCTGTCATGGTAACAGGTCCATTATAAACAAATAAACCTCATGAGACAACTAAGATCATCGATGCGTTGCTACATTCCTGCGTGTGGTTATAAACTACTCCACTGCCGGTACGTAGATAAGTACAAGAACAAAAATAATATTTTTGCTGCACGGCACAACAGAGGGTGAGGAATGAAGACGTTCAACCGGCTTTGACTGAAAATGAAATCTCAGCTATCCGAGCAGAATAAACACGCAACGTTTGAAGTAACTCATCTCCAATGGCAGTCAGGGTCTCCCATGGCAGCGAGAGGGAACAGATGATGAATGGACACCCTGAATGTGGGGTGACAGAGATTGCATCCCTTGTCCTTGCAGGTATGTTTATGGGGTGGGAATGAAAAAAAAAAAGCTCACAGGTGGAAAAAAAGGGGCTTTGAGGGGCTCTGAGTAATAATCCCCTCAGGTATAACACAGTGGAGACTCAGAGTGATGCTATTGATCAGTGACCGGCGCTGGACAGCCCGGCCGCTGTTATTAAGATGTGTGGGTGTAAACACTGTGTCCCAATCATCGCCCTGAAATACACCACACTGCCGGTCCCCGGGCCTCCCATTATTAGCCTTCCACACGCTTGTGAACTGAGAGGTCATTAAAGTGCACCCACTTACAGACGCGGACACTGATACACGTACATTTGTGCACATACAGGCACATATACGCCCAAACACACACACATACACACACATACACACATGCACACATACACACATGCACACACACACACACACACACACACACACACACACGCAGACGCACGCATGCACACACACAAACTCTTACACGTACAAACATGGATACACATACACAGAGACATACATGCAGACACCCACACACTCAAACACACACACGCACACAGACACACATGCAGCTGCAGACACAGCCCTACACACACAACAGAGGCCCCTTCCTCAGACAGTGGGCATATTTCTAACCTCAGGGGGTTTAAATGACCTCATTTCTGCGCAGAATCCTCAATTAGGAAGCATACGCTGCAGTCATTACCTACTACGTCAGAAATATGACAGCACTTCACGTTTTTTCCATTCCTCTGTCATGGTGGAAATGCCTTTTCTGTGAATGTAATGGCTGCGGGGGAAGGGGGGGGGGCGATGGTGGGGGTGTCTGCGACAGAATGCAGGCAAACCCATTACCATCACTTCATAGGTATAAAACCGCTAGTACTGCGTGAATGGGTCTCATGTGTTTCCCAGTGAGTGCAAACACCCACCTCCCACCATTCCCCTAAGTCTCACAAATAGGGATTTTTCTGAAGTGAAAAGCTGGGGAAAAGCACTGTAGTGTCACTGTCTCCCCCCTTCCTCCAATCAGACTGTCACAGTGAGATGTTCTCCGCTCCTAATCGACACGCTGAATGCCATTATGGCTAACACGCGCTAAGCGAGTGGAATTTTAAGATCAGCTCGTTGTCATTCGTCAATTTCTTACTTCCTTTTTTCGAAAGGTGAAGCTTACAGATTTGAGTGCCTCAGCACATTGGTGAAATAGCGTTGTTCTGTTGGCAATCTTTATACACCTACCCCTGAAACATCACCGCAGGTATACAAGTTAATTAGACAGGAACTGCCTATCAGTGCCTCTATTTCAGGTAAGGCTATGAATAAGCTCTTAAGGGGTGGCAGCAAATCCAAAAAGAACTGTGCGTGTGTGACTGTGCGGTGTGACTGTTCGTCAAGACAAAATGGATGGCACTAATATTTATATCTACAATTTAAAAAATGAGGTTTGTAGCCCAAAATAAGGAGTTTCTGAAAATGAAACATAACACCACCACAATATGACTCATCTTTTACACTTACCTTCATAAGTAACTGAATGTGGACTTTTTTTTTTTTTTACACATGCAGCTTAAAAAGTTCTTTTGCTTTACACGTCACTGTGATGAACCTATATGCTTCAATAAGAACTCAGCTGATTCCTATTAAAAGTGTATTATTCTTTATGTTGCGCCGTTACTTCACATTATTTATTTGCTTTCGCAGTCTCCCTTAATCAGGGTGATCTACACAGTGCATATTTTCATATATTAATACGCATTTACACAGCTGGATGTTCCCTGGAGCAATGCAAGTTACGGACTTTGCCGAAGGGTACAGCTGCAGTGCCACACCTTGTGAATTGAACACCGTATTTACAAACCCAGCTCCTTAGCCACCACGCTACGCTACACTGCCATTCCGTTATGCTAAAGCTGCAGCAGTGCTGTGATCATATGGGTGGTCTCCAGGATAGCAGGGGGGTCTGCACTGTGTGACAGCAGTCACTGAGCACGCTGCTGCGTTTCACGGGGACGTGACGGTCCCTCGGGCAACCGTAACATGTCCGGCAGGTGACAGCTGGTGATGCATTGTGGGTATTCAGCATCTGACAGACATGGTTTTTTTTTTGATTGGTCCGTGGACATGTTAAGCATACAGCAAGGCGCGGAATTGCTCTGTGGTATGCAGGAGCCGGCAGCACGTCGTATTTGAGGCTGGGAATTGCATCTCTGAATCCGTAAATATTTTATAACCTGTAATAAGAGAGTATGAAATTAAAAGTATTAAGTATTAATATCATTTATATTATTAATGTAAGTTATAAGTATAGGAATAAGTGTTACCAGTAATAGATTTTATTTATGAATAATTTAGCCAGTGTAATTATAGGTTTAACTTAAGTGTCACCTATCAGGCTTCCCTTAAAATCCATTACTCCTCATTTGCCAGACTTCGCTCACAAAGAAAGATGAAAGAAGCAAAATGAATGAAAAGGAACGAATCCCAAGGCAAACTCATCATCCTTTGAGTGTACATATGGACAAGCATTTGGTGCTTGTTTTTTTTTCTTTTTTTCCTCCGCTCCCCGGGACATGTTGAGCATTATCTAAATGCCACGAGCCCAAACACTGACACTCTTCCAGCACCGGCGCCGCAGCCCACAGAAACACAGGAAGTGCTGCTCGATGGAGAGAAAAGGACGGAGAGAGTGGAAAGGAGGAGGGGGGGCAGATAAAAGAGGAGGAAGGCGAAATGGGGACGGGGGCTGTAATATCCAGCTGTATTAATGGATGATCTGTAAAGTATGTGCGGTGGCATCTCTCCATCACTCCGGGGCCTGGATCCAGCTCCGCGGCACCCGCCAGACAGCCAGGCAGGGGAGACGTCTCTTCGCATTTCCACACCGAGACACCTGCAGATCCCCGCGCTAATCACTCACTCCGGAGGAAGCGAGGGCACCTGCTTCCCCTGGCCACAGTGTGTGCATCGCGCGTGCGAATGAGTGAAGCAAGTTCATGTTTACACCGCTGTGTGTCGGACAAACAGAGCTGTGTTTGGAATGGCACTGTGAGCGATATTGGTGTTACTACACGTGAATTCATATGAGTGCACATTCGTGACGCAAATGGCAAAATTGAAGATTGCGGATACAGTAATATCCACAATTAGCAGGCATTTTCCAATAGCTGGACAGAAAATATGTATAAAAAAACATGTTGAGAATCGTCCCAAATGCACTATAGCAAATCTGCCTGTGTGCTGCCAGGGCTGAACAATTTGCCATGAACTAAAAAAAGGAGAGTTTGGCGTAAACAAATAGCGCAATTAGCTGAGATGCCCATAATTCTCCCGTAATGGATTAGAGAGCGGAACTCAATCAGGCTGGTCAATCCCTGCTGGCCGTTATTTATTCGGCGTCGGCCCGAATCCTGCCTGGCCGCGGCCCTGGCCCCCGCCGGCCCATGTGGCATGCGCTGGGGCCGGGGCTGCTGACAGATGGGATGCCAGCGCCTGGCACCGAGGGGCACCAGGGAGAGGGAGACTCAGCTGGATTGAGCTCCAGCCTTCCCACGGTCAGCTTCCCCACCCCTCCCTGCCCGAGCGTCCGCCTCCCCCCAGCCAGAGAACAGCCTGGACTTAATCAACACATGGAACCACCCGCCAATCACACTCCCACCCTCTGTTTTTATTTTATTCTAATTAATTTGTTATTTTTACAATAGAGGTTCTTTTTTAGCTATGTGCTTACAACAATACAAGTCTGCCAATCTGGCTGAGAGAGCCATTTCTAATATCATTTTGGAATGTGCTGTATCCTAAATCTTATCTGAGCTGTGTTGCAGCATCAATTTGACTAAACATTTTATACCGCAGGTATGAAGTATACCTCAGATGATGAAAAAACTGTACTCCATAAGGTCACTTCATTATCGGAAATGTTGTTACCAGAGATATAATTAACATGGCATATGCAGGGATGTGTTTATTGTTCATAGGATCATTAGCCGAGCTGTACAGCCCCGCCATTCTTCCTGGGGTCCGAAAAGTAAAGAATCATAATAATCAAGTTAAAACATACAAAACATACAAAACATTGCGAGAGACATCAAAAAAAAGACAAAAATGAATTATTTGAATAAGAAGGACAAGCATTAAAACACAATCATTGTGAAAAAAAAATGTGGTTCAGTACTTCAGAAAATAAGGGTGATTAGCAAAACATCCTAACTAGTAAAGAAATAACATGAAATCTGTCTGAAACATGAAATAAACATTTATAAAACAAATGTATTGGACACACATCGAGTTTGGTAAATGTGACGTGATTGCAGCCTATCAAGTAAAAAGGGTTTGTGTTTTGAGGTAAATAAATTGTTTTCACATTAATGTCAATACAAATTACCAATATGTTTCTGCCGTGAAAGAGTTTCTAAACCAACATGAGAGATCTAACAGATTTTGAAAGAGGTCAAAGAGTTGGTGCCCAAATTGCAGGTGCATCAGTCACAGAAATGACAAAGTGACTTGATGTGTCAAGTGGAACTGTGTTGAAAATCATGATGACAATGACCAAACGAGGAAAAACTGCATCAGGAAAGAAGAATAGTGTTTGCAAGCTGAAGCTCATTGACCGGGATAAACGGACATTTAGCGGGATTGTTGCTACAAACCACGAGAGAGAGAGACAGAGAGAGAAAGAGAGAGAGAAATAGATATATATATACACTTCATTATAAAGGAGCTCTGTTTTCACAGGCTTTCTTTAACTGAGGTCTATCTGTACCATGTCATTGACTAATCTATCAAAGTGTAATGCCTTATTATTGATTAACTTAGCTTTGATCTGAGATCCATGTGCAAGAATTGTATTTTTTCCTGATTGATTGCATTTGTAGATGAAGTGAACTGTAACACTGAAAATCAGGGTATTATTATTCTTAAGGAGTTGTGTGCTACACTTTTTCAGTGTGGCTTATTAGCTGTCCAACAAAAGTTTTCCTGTCTTTGCTGTAGGAAAGGGCAGTTATAGTTGGTGCAACAAGATACCCCATGTTCTTTATCTTTGCCTTTTTTGGCTATGAAATGTCACCTGAGTTTTAAGTAGACACGTTGATGGAAAAGACTTTTAGGAAATTAAACTTGTCTCAAGCCCAGGTAGAAATCAACAATGACAACAAGACAATATGGTGGCTTGGTGCTAATAAATTTACATACAAATAAAGAGAAGAAAGAATTAACCAAAGTCTTGCTCTCCTCTCTCCTTTTCCACCTTTTCCAATAAACAAATATGTAGCATCTCCCCAGAATCAAAGCTGCTATTATAAAACACTCAGAACAGAACAAACTGTTTTCCTGGTTCAACCCCCTTCTTCTCTCTTCCTCCTCTTCCTCCATCTGGCTCATTTCTACCCCCCCATCCCCCAACCCCCACCTCTATCTCTTCTATATTCCTCCCTTTTCTCTGCCCCCTTCATTCTCATTTTCCTGAATGTTTTAATTTTTCAGTCCCAGGATTATTAATAACTCTCTTGGGAAATCCCGTTTTTCCAGGACAAACCACAAGTCACATTTAATATCTGTGATATATGCTGGAAATGACCAGGGGCCACTGCAAGCAAATTCATTAATGTGCCGTACAGTTCTTTCAATAGTACATGTGCTTTCAACTGGGGGGGGGGAGTTGTTTTTAGCTTATATACGAAAGATGACCTGAGAGCAAACAGTCCCAAACACTTTTCCATCAAAATAGTTGTTCATTTTTGATGGATTATCACACACAAAAATAGGTATTTAATACTGCTGGCCTCTACCAAAATATTTCATGTGTGACATTCAATAGTCAATTACTTAAAAAGTGAACAGGAGAGGTGGTGAATGACTATCTAAGTTGCACAGCATAATTGCAATGCCCATTTGAAAATGATTAACTATTGGTTAGGATGATCCTTCCACCAGCTCCAGGTGCGCAAATTATTCAAGTTGGACATGTTGTACTTGACCAATGAAATTCAATGGTCCCAGGACCCTAACGTATCCCTGGCAACCAACATGCTCTGTGGAACAGGTCCCCCTCCCAGACTACCAGTGACCCTTAGAGTAATAGTCAGCCATGTTCTCACCATATAGTATTGGGGTGTTAACCCCAGCCTGGCAGTGTAGCATAGTGGTAAGCAGTAGGGCTCAACCGAAAGATTGCTGGTTTATTCTCTGTTAGGGCACTGCTGCTGTACCCTTGGGCACAGTACTTACCTCACAATTTCCCCAGTAAATATCCACTGTAATGGATAAAATGTAAGCACTAAAATCTATCACTAAGTCACTCTGGATAAGACCACCTGCTAAAACGACAATAATATAATGTAACCTGGAGATTTATGTCAAATATCCAAACAATCTAGAAATTTCTTGTTGCCCTCTGCCAGTGTCTAGTCCAGGCTCTGGTGCTCTTCTGCTCAGATTACTTCAAATTCCTTTTACAAGGCTAGCTAGATGATTATATGCTGATAAATGTGTTAATGTTTGCTGGTCTTCCCCTTCAATATGTATGATTTTGTATTGTGCTCTACACTCACACTGAATGTGCTATCCTTAATAAGCTCGTCTGCCAAATAACTAAACCTGTACAATTAGAAACTATATCAAAAAGTACATTTTGTTCCAAGACTGGGTGTGAGGGGGGTCTGGTCTGACTACAATGAAGAGCTGGATGGATGGGAAAGAGTCCTTGGCGTCCCCACATCCCGCTGTAGAATGTTCAGGCCTGTACTTCCTGTCACCGCATTTTCACACAGTACTTCCATGTCCTGCTGAGATCTGAGACGCCAGCTCTGTGCAGGCTGCTGTCATAGCTCCAGGTTTCAGCTGGCAGGAAAAGGCGGCTGAAATGATATCAAAGAAGCGCTTTCGCCGTTTGGATGTATACGCGAACAAGCAACACTCCCAATTTTCTTTCCTAAAAAAAAAAAAAACGGGAAACATTTTGTTCTGTAAACATATTCATCAGTTTGTTGTTTGTTTGTTGGCGTGTTGCCCGCCAACTTGTTTTCCGGCCTTTTAATTGTTTCACTCTGTGTTCAGTATTGTGAAAACTGATTTTAGAGGTCGAATTCCTTTTTTTCTCCCTTTTGTAGGGAATTAAATTTCTCCAAAGACTGAGAATGTCCTTTATCACCACGTTACACCAGTCCCCTGGCAAAAGAGCATCTCTAATGTAGCAATAAAAAAGACATCCACTTCCACAATCTCAATTCATTTCCCTTTCCACTACCGAGGGTATCACTGCTATACCATGGTATATTTATAGTGGGGATTTATCACACGTAGCACCCATTCAATCGGAGACACGTGTGGTCAATCTCTCCGCTTATCAGCTCATACCCACTCCCCACACTATCACCGGCAGCAATTCAGAGCAATTCGCCTTTTCGGACCACTGATACTACAAATAATGACTGTGCGTGAGGGGAGATATGCGAATTAACAGCCAACGGCACTATTGAGAGGTGTGAGTGTAAGCTATTGCTGCAGTCTCCCTGTGTAGAGTCCAGTGCTGTCATTGCTTCAGGTTCTCCAATGACTGAAAGAGTGGGGGAGAGAGAGAGAGAGAGAGAGAGAGAAAGCACTGGCTCAATTTTCCTGGCTCGTTTTAAGACATGCAGTAAACAGGTGTTCATTACTGCATATAAGAGGGCTGGAGCAAAAATAAATAACAACCATGAACCATGAAAGAAGGGTACTCTACGACGGATGGGGATGTTATCCCGCAGCATCCAATGGCATGGCATCTGTTAAATGCTTCTAAAGGAGTTTGTGTTTCTGAAGAACGGAGAACTGGTGCAAGCAGCACCGAGCAAATGGTGCAGAAGTAATCCGTGCAGAGCTTTAGCCCGCAATGAGACCCAGGCAAACACTAAAGAAGACATTTGTTATTACTGCGGTGAAAATAAGAAGATGGAGTGGAAAAAAACCTGTCTCCCAAGAGCTGGCCTGCTGTCGGTGTTTCCTTGAGGCTTGGAAAGGCAGCTGAGGTGCATTATGGGATGCCGGTGCAAAACTTGAGGGACCATGGTAGCACCCAGAAGGGAATTACTCTCAAGCCCAGGATGCTGTATGGTTACCCAGGGAAATCAAGTATGGAAGCTACATGTGCTGAGGTGCTTTTAATGGCCATGAAATTCTCCTCCCTATCGGGATACATCGGGAGGGAGCCGGCGAGGTCACACACGAATTGCGCACGTGATCGCATTGGCGTTGGGATTGGGGTGGAGAGATTATGTTGACTGTGTAATTCATTCCAGTGGGCTGGGCTTTTTTTTGCCTGCGCCACAGGACTGGTGCTCGGGTTTGTTTCGGCTGTGCAGGGGAGTCCAGGCCAGAGGCGGGTAGTCTATTCGGTTTGGCCTGAAATGCAATCATGAGTGTTTCAGAAAATCTTTCAGACGCACACACGAGAGCGGATATGGAGTTAACTATGAGAATATGGATGTGGTGTGGGCTTACATCTGATGTTGTGTAGGCCAGGAGATAGATCCGTGGAGCCGAGATGAAAGTGGCAGAAGAATGCTGATCTTCAGAGTCAGTTGTGGGGAGTTATCTCTCCTCTTTCTTCTGCCCTGGAGCTAGTGATGCGTCAGAGACAAACTTCACCTCTCACTGCACAGACCTGAGCCGAGAGAGGGGGAGAGGTAGAGAGAGAAAGAGAGAAAGGGGGAGAGAGAGATGAGAGGGGAAGGAGAGAGAGGGAGGAGGAATATAAAGAAATAGGGAGGGAGAGAGGATGGGGGGGTAGAGAAGGCCACTCAGCTAACATAGTCTCATGTGGCAGTTTAAAGATTTGTTTTGCCCTAGCTTTTCTCTATTTCTGCTTCCAGCTGAGCATTGTGTGACTGTAATGTTTATGTAATTTTACAGTGCCCGTTTGTATAAACCTACCACATCAGAAGACATATTAAAATTTCTTTAATCCACCTCAGGCATTTCAAGTAACATGGATGCATGACATATGAAACAAACAACAGACAGGTACATATAGCAATATTTTTTTTTTATTTCTGTGCTTTATTCTAACTGTATGCTATAGCCGTATGTTATTACCATGTTTTATATATCCTAATCCTAGCATAATGCCCATAAAAATCGGACAAAACTTGCAGCACACTTATCCCTGTGGCTGAGAGGGGGGTTGTCCCCTCCTGAGGAAGGACTGCAGGACATGAGGTTACCAACCTGCAGTGATATGCATATATTTGCATATCAAATACTATTATCTTGCATAATCCAATTGCAATGAATGATGAAAGTTTAAGTATTAGATATCAGCAGTGTTTTTTCTTCTAATGTGCATACAAATTCTACATACATTTGCATACCATAACTGATAATACATTAATCAGGGGAAGACAACTTTACCATATCTCACTCTCATCTACAAGGAAACTAAGGAAACTGTTTGTGACAAAGCTATAGTAGCATTCATTAGCCACCTGTATCTAAACACACACACTCACACAAACACACATATACAGTACCAGTCAAAAGTTTTATTCTTTATTCTTTATTGTTACTATTTTCCACATTTTAGAATGATAGTTAAGACTTCAAAACACAAATGGAATTATGCACAAATCAAATTCTATTTTATATTTTATATTCTTCAAAGTAGCCAAAAATAAAAATAAAATTTTACTTTGGAAAGAAATTCATACATAGGCATCAACTTCTCTATATTTATCTATGAAACAAATTTAAAGCATTTAAGCATTTAAGTCTTTAGATCAAAATGTCTTTGAAGGCATGTTTCCCATTATCTTTATCAGGTGTGTCCAAACTTTTGACTAGCACTGTACTAGGTGAAGCAAGCTTCAGCCTCCACATTTTCACATTTAACTACAGACTTGAACCGAACACACTGTTCTTCCCCTTAATTCTTGCACTTAATTCTTCAGAACTTTATATATACAAGACATCAGACAGAGATGGATGAAATGTACGGATAATGAAACGCAAAGGGGGCGATTGGCTTGCCTGTTGTTTGGGCCCCAGAGGTTCTGGATGACTGGTCCTAGAACCCATGTCTGGGAGTGCTGGTGGCAACAATGAGATTGCTTTGGAACTCGGTATAATTGGGTTGTGCATTGTTACAGTTTGAAACACAGGGATGTGGTCTACGAGCTATGGTCATCAGTGCTTGCTTTGCTAATGGGGGTCTTTGGGCTTCTGACAGCCTCACCCCCTGGGGTGTTAAATGCATGCATAGTCTGGAGTGTGTCTGAAAGAATGACTTAGCCGTTATCAAAGCGCAGATTGAACACATGTATTGGCCTTCAGCTCCGCGATGCAAACAGGGCCCATGTTGCATTTATTTCTCCAGCCACCCAGAGCTTAAAATGGAGATACAGAACATTTTGTCAGACAAAAGATTAGAGAGTTTTGAGTAGAGCTAGAAAACTTTTCATGCCTTTTTGAAGCTCTTAATTACCACATGAATTGAATTTGTAATGATTCATTTCTGCAACTTTTCTAACATTTTCTGATTAATTATTATAGAGAGCTGTTAACATATTTCATTTAAAATGTGTTTAACCCTCCTTACAGCTCTGTGATACTGTGTGGGTAGTTGCAGGTTATGCAACTGGTTGCGTTGCATGTGTCTGTTTACTATTGATATTCTGCTATTTGTATGCTTTACTGATGATAATCTTTTGTAAGCTCTGGAAGTCGCCCTGGATAACAAAACTTGCCAAATACAGAGTAACAATAAAAATTATGATAATAATGTATTGCAGTTTGCCAATGTGAGAGCAAACACACACCTCAAGACCAAAGGAGTGGTGTTGTGGAGCAAGGCCTGAAACCAGATGGTTACTGGTTTCATTCCAGGTTGGAGCTCTGCTGTTGGACATGGAGCAAGGTGCTTGAATTTTGTTAATAAATATCCTACTGTACAAACAGATAAGGTATGAAAAAAACGTGTTAGCTGTAAGTCACCCTGGAGAAGGATATGTAGTAAAAAAAAAAAAAAAAAAAAAAAATCAGATAATAAACCTGCTCGACCGCCACCATCCTGGACTGGTTTATATGCAGGACATGAGCCGCTCTCTGTCTGAAGCACTTGTCAGGGCTCTGTGAAAACATTCTGTGAGGCCGGCTCTCCACATGACCCGGCATGCCATCACGCCCACAGTATTCACAACAGAGAACAGACACACAACAAAGAGCAGAGCGGCGGTCACCGACACTGAAGATTTAGTGAAGGAGATTAAAATCTCTGAGCCATGGAGAGAAAACGACCCCCTCAACCACTCAATTTTACCAGTGTCCAAGAATTATCATTTGTGTTCATATTTACGGCGTCTGTGACATTTTTATTCCTGATAAGTCTGGTGCCGGACAGGGAGTCCAATGCTTTGACCTTGCAGGATCTGGTCATTATTTCCTCTTTAATCATCTGGGCTTATGAACATTTCACTTGCTGACTGCAGTGAAGGCTATTTTGTTGTTCTTTCTAGCACATGTCAAACTTTGGATTTTGTTCTGCAGGTTAAAATACTGGGAAGCACTGCTGTGCTGTGCCCTTGAAAAATGTACTACCCTGAAATACATGAGTACATATTTCAGCTGTATAAACAGACAATATTTAAAACACGTTTCCCGGAATAGGGGCCCTTGCCAAGCCAAAGGATACTGCAAAGTGGAAAGGAGAAGAGAGGGTTGAGGTACAACCTGCACTGCTAATCACACAACAGTGAACAATTACGGTGAGCTGCTAACGTCTTAAATGAAGTCAAATTATTTTTAACCGCACAGACACAATGGCAGCAATAGCCGATATGTCGTTGCGCACGTTTGATGAAGAGAAAACTGAGATGAACGCTGAAACAGAATGGAACGAGAGTAGGATGCAACGGACGTGATGTAATTTTTAAATAATGCCTTTAAATAACACAACGGATATGAAGATCCAGGGGTGGAAACATATTTCCATAAATCAATGGAAAGGTCAAGAAGAAGATTAAAAACAACAGCAGCAAACAAAGACGACGGCTTTTGAAACTTGCCCTCCGAGCCTTTCGAGCAATCAGAGTCCCGTAGGGGAGCATCCTTTTTCCGGAGATAACGTGTCTGTCAGGGTGGAGCGGAGGAGAAAACAATAAGGAGGACAGAGAGCAGGGAGGAGCTGAGCTGCCCTGCAGCTGACAGAGAGAAATCACCCCTGACCGCGAGGACTGAAACTTCATCAGGCGGCTCCATCGGCTTCGACCCAGGGGGGTCCCAGTATGCTCTTCACTTATGGAGACGATCACCGTCTGTGTCTTCCTCGCTGCCGGAGCTGCCATCTTTGATTTCATTTTACACGGTCGATGAGATTTCAAACTATGCTTATGATATATGTAGTAACTGCTAAAATTAATTGTATTTTTAATGTAGTAGCACATCACACCTCTAACATTTCAGTTTAATGTTATCTTCTGCTGTAACTTGAAGCACAATAATAAATTATGTAAGGGTGAAGGCTCTGAATATTTGGTATTACTTCTGAGTAATAATCAAGTAATATTCTAGCAATTGGCTTGCAATAATTTGTTTTTAAGCAGTAATTCAGTATATATTAATTATTATTAACTGGTTACAGAAGTGCTTAACGCAAGGTTGCTAGTTGTTTCCAATACCCAGTTTATTAGTTTTTGACAAGGCTCAGATTGCGTGTAATTTTACAGGCCAGGATAAAAAGGGTAATAATGTAATATAAAAAAAGGGGTAGCCTGACATTTACCTGACCTTTCCCACAGAGCGTGTGTATTGTTAAACAGAAATAAAGAGCATACAGAGAATACGATGACAATGAAACAATTAAAATTAAGTAGTATTAGAGCTGTTATATCTGCATTATGTAGCACCTAAGTATCAACCAAGTATATCTTTATAAGCAGTTTATTACTAATTTATTTGCTGAGTTATTAATATTACCAAATATACCAATATTTTGGTATCAGTCCTCCAAACAGAGAGGACAGTGTACTCTACTGAGCTAGTATCAACTGATTAGTATTTAGCACTGAGTCACACACCCAGAACTGGTCTCTGCTGAGAAACCCACCTGACATGAAGGAGAAAAACATTGAAAAATCAGCTGTTCTGTTTGGCAGTGTCTGCCTTGTGCTCAAGTCAATTTTCTCTGTCTGGCCCCCTACACATTCATGGGTGCCCCCCCCTCCACCCCTCCACTACTGCAAAAATATGACATTGGGCTCTTCCATCTCTGCAGGCTACTGCAGGCAGGGTCCTTGCTCTCCCAGACTAATGCCCCAGCCTGCTCTGAGCTCGGGTGAACCTGCGATTGATCAAACTGTGGAGGGCCATCGCTTCCATTAAGAACAATAACACACATCATCACGGAGCCGCCTCCGGGATTCTGTCTCCCGTCTCTCCGTTTCACGGGCGGGTGGCCCGCTCCCGCTCCTCTTGCTCTTAAAAGAATGGAAATGATGAATGTTAAACTGCTAAGCTGGGTGTCCTTGAGAGAAAGTTTACAACACTTGACTGGCGTTCACATTTATTTCTTTCCCCGCAAATTGAATTATCTGGACCCGGAGAAAATTACGACTGGATTAAAGCAATTTCTCCGCACTGCAGGATAAAAATCGGGGGCCGCTCGGAAGACCTACTCGCTCAGAACGGGGGGACGTGAAACACTCAGAACTCCTCCCACGCAGTGGCTATAAAGGGCTTCCCCATTTCTCTCTCTGGTCCCACAAAGGCAGAGCCACTGGCACCTTACTCAGCATGGTCTTTAAATGGATCAATCTGCTATAAATGGGCAGAAACAAGCACCGTGCTGAAACTGCAGGGTGATGGGGAAATCAACAGAGGCCAAATGAAAAGCATATCATGCAAATGAGTTTTAGACCTTTCAGCTGGCTTTGTTAGTGCTGGAATGTCAGATCAGGTGAAGTGCTCCAGTGTGTGCATTTATTTACAGTAGAAACTATGTATAAATCTCTTCCTCCCCTTACAATACTTATTTTTATTTGATGAATGCACAATGCTCTTAACATAGAGGTTAACCGCACCAGTTCATTATAGACTCCACTTTTCTGATTCTTCAGCGCTGATAATAGGACTGTAATGATGTTGACAAGATAAATACAACACAACCTTACCAGATGTCATCGCCAGGCTCACAGTGGAATTTTGCAACAATGACGGGGATGGAAAACGATAGCCTCTCCAGTCATTTAATATGCTCTGGGCCTCCGTTCACATCAGAGCACCAGCGGGGCGTCGGCTCGGCAGGCAGAGGGCCAAAGCCCAGTGTGCGGCCCTTTCAGAACGGGCCACCGCCCGCTGGCCCAGCGACAAGGACAGTTGCAAGGGCGCACCCTGGGGTGGGTATCAGCTGTCACGGTCCGAGGTGGCGGTCATCGACCTGTATCGGTCAGGCCTCCATATTCAGCCATGAGGGGGCAGCTTGCAGGGAAGGGGGAGGGGGGGAACAGGCAAACGCAGTCAGTCAGGCTGTGATGGTGAAGTGGTGACAGAAGTGTGTGACTGAGAGCTGGACATGTGTGTTTATGTGTGTGTGTGTGTGTGTGGGGGTATTAATCAAAAACTAAAAAACAAAAACCATGATAGACAGATCACCCTAGCTCTCCGATAACAATAATGAAGCACATGAAAGAAGATGTGCGTAACACTCGATTGGGCAGAGTGAAGCTATTCAGAACATTCATGCTACGTTCATACACAGAAAGTGAGAGCTCTGAGGTGGGGGGGTGACACACTCTGGCACGCTGACCCACAGCTCACAATAAACACGATGGCCAGTTTGTGCTGTCTCTGTATCCCTTAGATCCAAAAACGCTTGCCAGCACACAGAGCGCTCTTATTTGAGCTTCACAAGGACACTGACACTGATTATCCCATGAAATGAGACCCGGGCCCTTCAGGAGGAACTCCACTCAGAGGGCCTGAACGGAGGGGTGAAGTGAATGCATTCACGCTCACGTTCGCTGCGAGACGGGGCCGACCGGGAGAGCAGAAAGCTAACACACGGGCGTTCTGGGGGGGGGATGCTTTTCTTTACAGCGCGTCTAATTAGCGCGGGTCATCCCAGGAGCTGCGAGCGCGGGCATTTTTCATCAGCCTCCCGCGTCCCCGGCTGCCTGCCGCGGAGCCCCCGACAGCGGCGCGGAGGCGAGGTCCGCCCTGCGAGCGAGACGGGCCCGCACCGAACTGTCTGCTCCAATCAGCACGGCTCAGAAACTCCGGAGCGCGCCCTCGCGCCGGGCTCTCGGCTGCAGCCAGGGCCTTGGCTCCGCAGCTATTGTCAGGAGGATAAGCTGTGCTGATTTTCAGAAACTGCCCCCGCAGGCAGGAAGGATGCTGGACTCTCGCAACCCTGCCAATCTCTGAGTCTGGCCTGTTTTCTCTCTTTCAAGATTTTTTTACAGTGTTTTATTATTTTTTTTTATTCCAGTCTTCGTTTGTCTGGAACTGCAGGCGGGCAGCTGTAAGCTGGTGGCTTCTCTTGCAGGCATCCCTCCTGGTTTTTTTTTTTTTTCATTGGGTCTATTTTTGTTAACACACCTGCGCAATGGAAAGAGGTTACACAGCTGGGAGGTGTGGCAGTGCTGGGTCTAAATATTGATATAACCATGTGACAAGAGCTAAAGGGCAGTGGGCTTGGAGGGACGCCCCCTGCCGTGTGTGGCACCAGGAAGGACAGTGATCCGAGCAGCTGCACACCTGCCCCCGGCACCACACCTGAGCATTGCAGCCACGCCGCACAAATGCATGTGCTGGTGGTGACATCATGGCTCTCAGAAAGCCATTGCTGAGGAAATCACACACACACACGTGAGATGCGGGGGTCAGTTCAGAGAAATCCCGCCAGCGCAAGAGTAAACAGGAAGGGAGACGGCCAGCAATGAATCGAATTGAATTTTATATGAAAGGCACTGGCCTCATCACGAGCTCAAGCATAAGTCAGGCTGTCCCTCTATGACTGTGCTTTGCTTGAGGAGGGAGGTAAGAGAGAGGGGAGATGGAAGAGGAGGAAAAAGGGGGACAGATGAGGAGGAGGTGGTGAAGAATGGCTCTCCTGGTGAATATCAGCAGCCTTCCCTTTTGCTGGGGGAATATGAATTATGCTCCAGTGCTGTTTTGAGCTGTTAGACAGCAATCAGGGCACTGAAAGGAGTCAGGACCAGAGGAGGTGATGAAGTGGTGGATGGGGTGCAGCGTTCGCCCCTCTACTCACCCTACACTGAGACAGCACCTCAACCTACTGCTACACACCACCTAAATCTCCATGTGTAAAAATGACATCACATTACATTATTAGCATTTAGCAGGCGCTCTTATCCTGAGTGACTTCCATAGGTTACAATTTTTTACACATTACCCATTTATACAGCTTTTATACAGGGGATTTACTGAGGCAGTTCTGGGTCAAGTACCTTGCCCATGGAAAACCTGGAAAGAACTGCTACTGTTCTTATAGTGTACTACTACTTTACTTTTATCGTTTTGAATAGTTTTGAATACTTTTATTGTTCTGATTCACATGTCCGTTTTCAAGGAGGATATGATCAGTTACCTGTTTCTTGGCTGCGCTGTGTAACATGTGCCCTATTTTTGGAGCATGCCGTTTTCACAGCAATAATGCACAGCTGACCTGGAGTTCCAAGTGTTGTCTCTAACCAGACCAGAGCAGAGCTAAAACCACCATAGGAATCGATCCTTGCCCCTGTAAAGGTAGCTGTCACACAAATCGGGTGTTTTGTCTCCTTGAGAGAGAAATTCTGACACTTTCTATCTACCACCAGCACCTTAGCCAGTCAATACATTTCCACAGTAGCACAGCTCTGTGTTTGTATGTGTGGGTGAGTACATGCGTGTGACAGGAAATAACAATCATCACTTGACTTCATCGTTCAAAATGGATCCAGATCCCCCCACCCCCACTGCCGCTTCTTCTGTATGGTCTGCTACTCTCGCCCTCATTTCTGTCCATCTTGGTGTTTGGGAGGGAGGAATCGGAAAATAGAACAGTGTGTGAGATGTGTCTGAGTGTCTGATATCAGCCCCCTTCACAAATTCTGACAGCCTTTGCACTCTGTCCCCCTCTTACAGCGACAGTCCTGAATCGTATCCACATGCCTCAAAACAGACTGGGCAGCACTGAGCCACACAAGGCTTAGCCCATTGACATCTTTCTTTCTTTCCACTTGCTTGTTTAGCAGTATTCATTTGCATTTATTAATAAAAGAGAGAGCTGATTTGCTGCTACATCCGTTACACCGAAGAAGCTGGATTAGCTTGGAGGTACGCGCGCACACACACACACACACACACACACATACACAGTGGTGCACGGAAGCTTTATCCTTGATATGGGTAAATATAGCTTGCACGGAACACCTGTCTTTTAGCATGACACACATGCAGAAAAACAATAGGAGTGAGAACAGTAGGCGGTGCTGTAAATAGCTCGCATCCAGCCACTATGCTAGCTCTACACTGCAGTGCAGTTTGCCAAATTGTGGATGCCAGCATCAGGCACTCACCAAGCACCAGGCTGCTACATATAGCCATATTACATGAGTGCCGTATGTTATTTCTGTTTAGGATTCCGTGGGCGCTTTTCTCTTTCAGCGGTCTGAAAGAGAGGGGGAGTAATTTTGCCGCTCACGCCACAGCATCCAGGATTACTTGACTCATTTACAACAAGTCAAGATTTTGAGCGCGCAACCTGTGAAGCATCAATTACGGTCTAAACGCCTTCAAAACACACTGTGATCTTCCTGGATAAGGACGGTGACTCTCTGATGTTTTTTTTTCCCCTTGCTCTTTTTCTTTTTTTTTCCCCTCTGTTAGCAAGAGTCGAATCTTGTGACTATCTGCTCCGTTCCACCATGCGATCTCATTACAGCAGCCTTGAACACTCTCACCTAACCTGGCTGGCACCTTTGTTCAGCACAAATGTATTCACCTCTTCATAGAGTCCGTAAATACGTTTTATAATTAAAAAAGGCCGTCTCTGATGAAATGGAACAGTTGGATAACAAGATTAATATCAGCTCTAATAGAAGGCTAAGTACCCTCTTTTCTGATTTTTTTTTATTATTTTGCAATAAATTCAGAAAAATATACCCCATGTAATTTCAGTCCTTGGTCTCATTTCATTAAGAGGAACTGGGAGAAAAATCATTCAAAACCTCATTAAAGTGTTAGGAACCGTGAACGAGATATCCGAAATTGAATTGAAACAACGGGGAATGAATTAAAGTCTGTTTCAACCCCTCCATTAAGTGAGGAATGCATATATTGACACCATGTTTAAAAAAAAACCTCAAAACATATCTATAATAGCATTTCTCTTTGTAGCATGGTATTTTGAGATTTGGTTTGAGAGCCAATATCAGACCATTCCACAAAAATTAGACTTTTTATATATTTGCAATTTCATTCTGCTAGAGACCCTTTTTCTACATGTACCCAATTAGGAAAAAACTATTGAAAACTATATATACATATACAGTATATTGCTATATGCATATAGAGGTCGGTTGCTTATTACTTTCTCTGTGCACTTCAGTTTGATTCAGTAAATCGGTTCAGTTTTGGTTTTGTACTTGAGGGAAGAATGTTAACTCACTTTGTTTGATAGATGTGAAAGGCCCTTATTTCGTTATAACTGAACTGCCGGGGGTCTGCTTATGGTAAATGTGAAATAAGACTTCAACATACACATACACTAGTCTGTTTCCTTGACAACAGATGACATTTCTTGAGTTTACAGGGAGTTGACCTTCACCGATATTTTGTGTACTTCTCAGACAGTCACGGTTCAGTGTGTCTCTTTGGATCATGGTTTTAGCATGTTTGCTGTTTGCTGTGAGTGCTCTTAGGAGCAGTGTAAACATGTTAATCCCATCACTGGACTCCTCTGTGTGGTCAGACCAGTCCATTTGACTACACAGGGTGTCTCTGGGTGTAAAGAGGAGTGTCACCGCCACCACAAACCGCTAAGCCATATAGACCTCCTTTCTTGACCAACCCCCAAACCCCATCCCCCACAATTTACTCTCTTCATACCTGTCTGCATGTCTGTGCGTATATGAGCGCACAGAATTCCTGAAACTGTGTAAAATTACAAATATTACTATTAACATGTACCTATGGCATGGACGTTATATGTAATGCAGAAAAAAAGCTTTCATAACTAAATGTACTCTTCCCTGTCCTTGTGGATATCCTATTTGGTGTACAGACCAAGCCAGTATCAGAACTGCCCTCTGTGTGTGAACAAGGTGAATGGGGTGAAGTTTGTTTAGCTGCTGCTCCTGCCCTGGCTCAAAGTTCATTTTACATAACCCTGCAATATTTGGCACATCTAGAAAAAAAATTATTTACCTTGCACATTAATAGCATCCAACTGCCTGACTCAGCTTCCAGCTGGCTTCATAGCTACGGAAGGTTTTCTGTGGTGTAAATATCACTGGGAATTAAATCCTCTTTTCTCAAAGACAATATGCTATAAGCAGGGGTTATGTTTCTTAACATGGGCTAGAAATAACATTTCACAAAAGAAGGCTACATAAATGTGAGAGTAATCGCCTATTCCTAAAATATTTATGTGTTATAAATATTTCTCCTTTGAAACTGATTGAATGAAGCATTATATAAAATGAAGAAGGACAGCATAACATATACTAAAAAAACTAGGAAAAAAATTTCCTTTCAGATTTTAAAAAGAAATTTTAATTTCTCATTTTCGTTCTCACTCTCCAGCCTACCTAAGTGCAACTCCATCTGAGGAGTACATGCTCACGGGTGTGCTGCTATATCCCTCTCTATAGTTCATATTGCACAAACAAAATCTAACTGCATGTACAAAATACAGATGCCTTGATGTGTTCACATCCTTGGAAAGGTCCTTCACCTCCTCAATCACCATCACGTATACGTGCCTCATCTGTGGAGACCTCACATCCTGTCAGCGTGAAGCAATAATCGAGGTTCTGTAGGAAGTGTCAGGGGCTCTGAACTCCGTGCCAGAGAACGTACCCCCCCATCCCCTATCAACCCCCACAACTCCCTCACAACCCCCCGGCACCATCAGCGAGTGAAGGACAAGGTTAAGGTGAGCAGAATTTATTCCTGATGCACTCCGCCCCTAATCATCCACATCGGCAATGACAATTTAAGGCACGAATCTGCTGTCCTTTGCTGGTGGTAGATTAAGTGGGGTGATGAATCTAACCTCTGTGGTGTTTAACCTCAAGAAAGGAATCTGAGTGTTATGTTGATTTTTTTCATTGCATAAAATCTGTTCTTGTAAACTATAGTGACCATTGACCTGCTGATTTGCAAGAAAATAAATAAATAAATAAATAAATAGGTGTATAGCATTATAGATTACATTTAAATTGTGCTGTATCATATTATGATATAGATCACAATGCCCTAATCATGACATGGCAAAATGCTTCTTTGCTTTTTTTGCATTCAGTTGCAGGAGAAAATGGAGTTGCAATATCATTTGCGTGTGCCCGTGAAAGCATATCACTGAAACATTTACAGTACACAGTTAAGCTACAGGAGATTGTATCAAAATCAAAGGTTTTCAGTCAAAGATTCTCGAGAAAACAAAAAATAGTTTCTCATTAAATTTAGCCAAATGACAACACATCTTTCCCTGGCCATCACATATAATTTAGAATGATAAATACACTTAAAGTGCCTTAGTCTAAGAAAGGGACAAAGAGTTTTTACAGTTCGACCAGAAGGCCTCCTGAGTTTAAGAAGTGCCAGTGTTCTTGTCATAAGTGGGTGCTACAAAAAACACTGTTCCCACAGAAAGAAAACTGTAATGCAAGTGCAATGTATTCTCCATCAAGACCCAATCACACTTTCAGTGTATGCTATGTCACTGTAGAGGCCTTACATCTCTGCTGTGTCATGCACCTGTTCCACAGGGAATCTATTCCTGGGCGCCAGTACAGCTGTCGATCAAATGCACCTTAACTCACACTCTTGGGTAGCATGAAAGAGGAGACTCTAGACTGATGCACAGGAATAGATGCAGTACTGTACTTATTTACTCTTGTCTGTCTGTCTCTCTCCCACCTACCTATGTTCCAGGCTGTGTGCCCATGGCCCGCGACTGGCCTGTGGTTTTCTGCTAATGCAGTGCTCTGGGCCTGAGATATTCTGTTTGCGCGCCCGTGTGTGTGTGTGTGTGTGTGCTCACATGTGCGTTTGGGCGGGGCTCATGGCCATCTGAGCAGCCGTAGATCATCAGACCATGAGCCGTGCACAAATGTGTGCTGGTTACCAAATGAGCTGGAATAAGGACAAGAAGAGGAGACAGAGGGAGAGACAGAGAGCAGTGTGGATTCTCATATTATTTAAAATGGATTACAGGGTCTCATTTTACAAATTTAATGCAATTGATTATTTTATAATCAGCAAGTGGTGGTGGGGGGTGAAAGAAATGCACATCAAAAAGCCTCTCAGTAGGCTTTTTGCCTCAGCCTCAGCAGGTGGACAGTAGAAGCTCACCTTCAACAAGGCAACGTCAGAATGCTCCCCATACCCCCGGACCGTCATGTGTTGCATCATTAAAAATATGTGAGAGCTCTGAAAATTAAACACACTCAGAGAGAAGCTAAAACTGCTCATGGGGAGAAAAAAAATGATGTTGCACTCCTGCGCTCACTGTGAAACTCCTCGGGGCGTGCTGTTGCGAATGCGGCCTGTGGGCTTCACACTCCGCCCGATGCTCGTCTTGCTTATGCGTGCTTTTGCTTTATTAATACAGATGAGTTTTTCTTCTGAATACTCTCCTTGAGCATCATTCCCACAAAAAAAAAAAAAAATCATGTAAATGTTCATAGGAGATTAAAAGCATTCCCCTGATGCTGAGCCATCAAAATGCTTGATTGCCTCAGCAAATTTACTTCGCATTTCCTTTTTGTTCGCCGTTCATACTTTGTAGGAGGCATTAAATGAGTGTGGAATTACAAGTAAAGCGGTATCTGGCTCACTGTATTATTTCAAACAGGGAATTACTATTCTGTAACTCCAATGTAATATACATGCTCTATATCTAAGAAAAAAATACACGATTTAGCAGAAGAAATGCAAATGCATTATCCAAATAGTTTTTGCTCAAATAAATTAAATAGTTAAAACGTTTATATTACCAGAATTGCTCAGAACATGTTTTTCAAATGACTAGATGTTTTTTTTTTCAAACAACACAGTGATCATAATAATTATCACCTCCAGGACCCCTGTTTTGTGCATCCTTCTCTGATGCTGACTGACAAGGTGTGTCCTGTTGACCTTTATGAAGGTTGGGAACCTCCTCCTGGCTGAATTTCAGCAGCTCTTTCAGATTGTGACCATACTTATATCTTCCACAGTCCAGTGACTTTCCTAACAAATCACACTTTTCTAAATTTAACAGCTGTATAAATGGATATGGAGGCAACTGTATATGCGTATAAACCATTTTCTGCTGGTATGAACTGCCATCCCCAGTCCTCAGGACATCGCTTGCTTTATGGATTGTGGCTCAGGCTTTTATCTCCTGCTTCATTACAGAGAGTAGCAGCCGTTCATCTCCCGCTGCGTTTTTATGGAGTCCTCGACAAGCATGGCCAGCCCTTCTTGGAGGCCGGAAAAAACAAACGCACTCCCTCCCCATCTCCCTAGTCAGTGGGCTCCATCACATTTCGTGTTTATGTAAATAACCCCCACTGATTTCCTAATGGAAGCAATTAGGAGAGCGAGGCCTGTCCACTTGTCTTGAATCTCCCTCGATTGAACCAGGAGAGATTACGCCGTGCAGCAAAACAGCAGGTGATGTAAATAAACCCAATGGGCCTCCTCTCTTTCCCCTATGGATGACGGTTGTTTGCTGACCCCAGATGCGATCCTTGGCTTGGGGTATGCTGTGATGATTTGTTTGTGACCTCACACTTTTGCATTACCTCTGCACCCAGAACAGCAGCTCCATGTTTTGTTCTTTGAGAAATGGGCATGTATTACATTACTGGCATTTATTAGCAGATGCTCTTATCCAGAGCATCTTACATAGGTTACAGTTGGTGCTCATTTATACAACAGGATATTTACTGAGGCAAGGTGGTGGGTTAAGTACCTTACCCAAAGGTACAACAACAATGCCCCAGTGGGGAATCGAACCTGCAACCTTTTGGTTACAAAAGGTCCTGCTCCTTGCCACTATGCTACACTGCCGCCCCCAGTATTATTTAAGAATAATTATGAAAGTATTGAAATGGTTTACAAAAATGGTTTAGCCCCATCTTCTCATCTTTTTTGGCCCTTTTTTAAGTCAACATTTCAGCATTTGTTTTAGGCCAGTGTTTTGTATACATCTACCTTGAGTGTGAATGTGCTTTGGCATCTACTCTATCCAATTCATCCATTTACTGTAACTCTGGAGAACAGCACTGCAGACGCAACTGCTCACTGAAACAGCCCCTCAGCTTGTCAATTGAATAAAAGCATAATTCAAAATAATGGCTTGATTAAAGCATTTCAGAGGGACACTTGTTTTCTTTAGAGGGACATGCTTCGTGCAGGGCTACACGGTTGCTAGGATACTAAGAGTTGCGGACCATAGAGGAAGAGCCGGTAAAGTAAGTGATGAGTGTTGGCAATGTCCTTAGGGCACTTTGGCCAGGAAAAAGAGATGGAGAGAGAGGGGGAGAGAGACAGCGCGAGAGAGGAAAAGACAGAGAGGTATGGGCAAAAATGATAGAGTGAGAGAAAGGTAATTAGGGTACATAGCGAGGTAGTTGCAGTGGGTTTTTAGGCTTAGGATTTACTATCTGGAATACAAACAACACAAACTGGAAGAACAAATCATTCAGTCTCTGTGTAAACATATTTATGGAAACACTCCTGCACAATGATAGAAAAGGCATCTGCCAAGTCCTCACAGTGCTAAGAAGAGCCAAACAAGTGCTAGGCACTTTCACTGGCTAACACATGATGCTCTCACCGTAGCCCTAAAAAACAATACCTTCACTGATAGCAACCAATTCATTTCACTATCAATAATTCACAGCTCATAAATAGCTTACACTGAACTTTATTATCTTCCTCACCCTTTCATAGATCATGTACTCACATTCTCATTTCTACTGCATATGCTTTTTCTCTAGTCCCCCCCGCCCCATGCACGCACGCACGCACGCACGCACGCACCCCCACACACATACACACATTTATGTCAGCGGCTTCAACCCCATGCATGCTGACAAATTACATGTAACGCCTCATCCCGCCCTGATGAATTATCACTGCGGGCACCACTGCATAACAGCTTGCAAGAAACACATATGAATTATGCGCAATTTCAGATACGTCATTTAACTTTGCAATAATGTTGCTAACCTTATAATTTATAACCTACATATATAACCGATGTAAAGGAACAGCCTGGGTGTGAACAGAACATTTAGCAAATATGTGACATGTCAAACACGTGATATGTTAAATTACGCTTAATAAATGTATTAATAATTTATTAAATGTCATTCAAAACCCTTTAAGAGAATCTGAACTTAATTACATTGTGTTATTTTTTTTTCCCTCTCATTATTACGGGGTCATCAGGTTCAGGATGTTTCCTCTGATCTGATTTAAGAGGCACGTGCATTTTCCTCCCACACACTACAACGCAGCTAATGGAATTAATGCTCCTCTGAGACATCAACAGCTGCACGAACACAAGAAAACCAGCGACTCTGTCACCTTCCTTTGCCTGGTCTCATTTCCGCCACCAGCGGTAACCGTTGACTTCTGCGCATGCAATTAAGATGAAGCGCAAATATGCAAATGAGTCCACGTACCCGTTCAGTTTCGACAGCAAAGCAATCATGTAAAACAAAGCTGGTGGTTTGGTGTGGAATTTAACATGAGTCAAACAATCTAGAAAGAGAAGATTAATTTACCCTTCTTTTTTCAGTTTGTTTTCAAACCTGGACTTGTACTGCAACGTGTTGTTCATAAAATTGTTTTGAGGATATAATATCGGCATTTGAACATTAACACTGAACACTTTGGGATGAAAAGAAAAAAAGCATAGAGCACCTGTATTCACAGAGACTATTACTTCTCCACTGATTTGTTCTTCAGCAACTTTTTGGTGCCTGAAATGTATTTCTATTCCTTATGTTATACAGTACTTCATAATACTAATTTGCAGTAATTATCTGTTCAAGGATGAAGCATGCCATTGGTGTTGTGATTAAGTGAAATGTATTTCGTTTCACGGCATGAAGAGGGTGTTAAAAAAAGAAATGTATGATTACCACAATGTAGAACCTTTCAGCAAAACTGTCTGGTACTGCCTTTTAAATGCCTGATAGGAACCAAGGATAACCATGCCTGTGAAATAATGATGTTTTCATAATGAAGTTGTCTTTTAATGACAGACATGCCATCACAGAGAGAGGCTACATACCACTGGCTTTATAAATGGAAGTATTCAAGATGTGGTGTTTATGTGGTCAAGTGAGAAGTGGTTGACCTTCACAACCACAAAACTTTGAACAAGAGATGTTCAGTCCCATTGAAAAGACTCTTTTTAATGCTGGTGATGTTAAACGTTGTAATGGGCTGTCTGTATCAAAATAACCATATTAAACAAATGCTTGCATGGCTTTTCCATACTAAAATGTCAATAGGGATTTGAGTTTATGCTTGACCATTGCAATGCACAGAGCCAAGTCCAGAAAAGGCCACAACATGCGTGATATTCTGCAGTACAGGTCTGAACACAAACTAAACCTCACCAGTATGTTCTTCCATCTTGGTCCTTGCACATAAGACTTTCTATAACTTAGCCCACTGTTAAATCTGTCCCCCCCTCTCAATCCCCCCCTCTCATTGGCTGATGTTATTAAGCTCCACCCTCTCAATCTCTTCTTTCAGTTAATGCTGTTAAGCCCCACCCCTTTGGGGCCCCGCCTTTTCTGCAGAACCTTCATGTTTATTACAATCACATTCCACAGCTATGGCATCCTATGAGTCATCAGCGCAATTTTAAATCTCAGCAGCTTTTAATCAGAAGGTCTTGTTTTGCTTTTAAGCCCTGTCTTTTCAGCTATTAGCTTGTTTTCCATTGTTAATTGTTTCAGCGCTTGTTGGTTTATCACACGGTTGCATTAATTAGGATTGCTTTGCTTTATTATTTATGGTTTTTACTCCTCTTTTAGTGAAACATTTGTGTAAAGCTTTTTCAGTTTGTGGAAAAACAATAAGTAAATAAGATGTATTGTGGTTATGATTATTACTCTTTCTGTTAGAGTTTACAATAAAGGAGGAATAATATCTTAAAAACATGGTTACATTGCAACGTTAACGTTTATTTAATCATGCCCACAAAGCGTCTGGATCATTACACAGAAAGTGATGCCATTATTGTTAACAACAGCAGTTTTGCTGTTGTTTTCTGTGAAAGGGAGCAGAGTCCTGAATCATTCGCTTCCTCTCTCACATATTCCATGATATGCCCTGACAGCCCTGTAGCAGAGAGAAGTGGTGGTGGAGGATGAAATTAGCCAGTTGTGTAACTCCCGCCTCAGTGCAGGAATCACCATGGCGGCCCGGGCCAATGTTCGACCCAGATACGGCTGCACCATCTCCCAGTGTGCCTCCCTCTGCCTGTGGGAGTATGCCCACATAAAAGAACCGCTCTCTGCTGACAATATATTGTACAGATAAAAAGGTATGTCCAAGCTTAAAATAAGCATGTGTTACAAGGCCAACCTAGCAAAAGTTCTTTGATGTTACTCTACGGAACATGCTGTTCTGTGTCGGGTTCTTCAATCGGTAATCGGACGGGATGTGCTGTTCACATTTTCTAATAAAGGTGATACTGCCATGTCAGAGCCCTGAGGACCACAACCGAGCTGCTCTGTGGTAGCTGGGGTTCTGCTTAAACCCTAGAGTAGCTTATGTACTTCTCAAACTGCTCAGAAACAACAGGTATTTCACACCCCATCTTACATTTACATTTAGTCATTTAGTAGACGGTGTATAGGAGAGGGTTAGGCTAAGAGCAGATAGGAAACTAAGTCATGAGTGTCACAATCTGATAGAGTCAATGCATGGTGGTCATAGAGTGTGTTGGAAGGTGTCCTTTCTGCAAGGGCTGCGGTATGATAAAGTAACCTATGATGCAAAATGATGGTACTGTATAGAATTGTTTTGGTCAAAATTACCTTTCAAATTTACCCTCTGCTATTATTTTCCATGAGAGGTTTGTTATGGAAGTTTGGTACATTTTCTGTACTTTTTCCTAACCTGTTTTATACCTACATAAATACTGCTACAGAAGCTAGCTTTTAACCATCTTTACTCCAGGTCTGTTGGTGGCATCCGCCAGCTGATAAGCACAAACCCATTTGTTGCTTCTCTGCACTCTTTCTGGTTAGTCAAGTGCCCCGTGTGATTATGGATAAGTATATACATATATATTTTTGAGTATCTATATTATTTAACTGTAGCTTTTGTTGAAATGGCCTTCAACTCATTTAGACATTTAGACTATGGCACATATCTATTTATTCAGGCTATGTGATGCTGCAATATAATGTAGAGCACCTTACTTAGAAAATTTGGCTTGTGCTCAAGGAAACTACAAAAGTAGTTTTATGTTATGAACAAAACAGCTGATCAACTAGGCAACTGATGAACAGTTCTGTCCATTTTAGCCTGCTCAGTACGTATGTCATCTTAGACTGGGAATGGATTTGAAATGTTTCACAGTGATGAGAGCACACAGCTATGAAGAAAATGATGAAATAGGAAAGGCTTGAGTGCTACAAGTTTGCTTGCATCACATGAATATGCTGGCCAAGTGGTATGATATGGAATGTGAAATTACAATACAATACTTTATCACACTGTACAGTGCGGGACAGTACAACGGTACCAAATTTGTTTTGTATGTGTGTTTATATTTTTGTATGTTTTTTTGCAAGTATGAATGACAAAAATATGCATCGTACTGTATTCAACTTATACCCTTGCCCATCTGCAGTGAGGTGTGCACATGTACAGAGAAGATAAAATTGCCTTGATTCACTGGTCCTCCCTAATTCCATCAGGTGGTACTGCCTCTCTGATCCTGTCTCTGCCAGGTGATAAAAATCTCCAGAAAGCTGTCAGACACAGGGGCAATTAATGGTAGCCAGGAAGATGGGACAGAATTAGCCTTCACCAACTCCCAGACACTAAACTATAATTCAGGCTTACAAGTCATCACATTCATTTCTTTAATAACTATCTTTTGTTCCCTTTCCTCAACAGAGCTGATCTTCTTTGAGCCTGGTGAGTGTGAGTCATAATTTGAGGGAAAATGAGATCTTGATTCATCCGTAATCTTCTGAAAGAAAGTCAGGTGTCTCTGCCTTGGATTCCAAGCAGCAGATGCATAGTTACTTTGACAACGACTTCAATAAAGGGACCTTTAATGTTCTATTTATGATCCCGTTGATATTTTAACATCCCGGCTAAGAAAAACATTTAACTAAAACATTATTTTCGTGCAATTATAACACGCTAATTTCTTTTTCCAACTTTTAATCAAAAGTGGTAAGATTGCGTCAATGGATGTCCAGCTAGGGGACCAATCACACTCTACATTTAAGGAAAACATAAATCTCCATTTCTTTCAAACTGGCAATGTTCATGTACCCTCTGCTGGGCAATAATAAGACAGTGACACACAGTGATGCCCTAAAGTATATACATATGCATTGTTGATTCCTTTAATATGTAGTATTTATGCATTAATTTTTGCTGTTTATTTCCATTGACATTTTACTACTACATCATTGAAAAGCAGGGGGAGTCAAAGCCTGGCTTCAGTGCTAAGGCATTATCTCAGGTGAAAATTGGGATTGATCTAAAAGATTACATCCACCATAGCGGTGGATACAGGACAGGAGTGGTTTAGCAGTTGCCAATCCTAAAATCACAAGCTTCTTGCATCTACTCTAAGAGAGGCTTTACTGAGCAGTTCCCCATCCCATAATCACTAGCCTCTTGCATCTACTCTAAGAGAGGCTTTACTGAGCAGTTCCCCATCCCATAATCACTAGCCTCTTGCATCTACTCTAAGAGAGGCTTTATTGTGGTTCTAAGGGGTGCCTACAAGCTCTGTAGCGGATGGTCACTTGCTCCCGGCAGCTGCGAAACTGCTGCTACAGTAGCGAGAATTCCACATGGCAGAAATTAAAGTGAAATATTATCGGTGTTGCTTCACACACAATGCAGTCAATACCGCTGTACGTTGCAGCTCTCGGGACAATAAACCAACAATGACAAGAGAGCAACAAGATTTCATTTCTCTGCAATATAAAATAAATCATTTTTTCCCCCATTCATTGTCCCCCCCACCCCTCCCCTCATTTCATTTCAAACATAAACCCACAATTTTAGATGGAAAAAATGGGCTTTGAGGGGTTTAATATTTGAAAGATATTACCGAAGCTGTGGCACAGATAAACACAGTAGACGAGGAAATGCTTTATCGGTATTTACAATGGAACCTACAGGCCCGCCTTAGAGATGAACATTCCGATACATTCTTAATTCATCTGCCGCGCAGTGATGGATCCTGTGAGCTCGCTGGTATGCTATGATTATTCCCGTCTTCCTGTAACGCAGTGATGAATGCCTCCCGCGAGCTGCAGATAAAAACAGCGCTCACAAGAGGAGAGAGAGCGCAAAACTTCAATTGTGTTTAGGAGTATAGCCGCAGATAACGAAAGGGCTATGAAACTCACAAATTGCACAAAACACCAGACAGTGTGTAGATAACAGGATGAGAGTGGGCGTAAGCCCCTGTCCTCCACAAAACAAACTAGGTGAAAAACTGCACCGTGTCAGCCCCTAAACACCAAATGCTTTTCAAAACAGAGAAAGACAGTAGTTCCTCTAATGTGTTGTGTTTGCAGTGTCACACATTCTGATTAGATCCCATCATGATATGTGCAGTAGCAAACAGCTAGAGGAAAGAAAAGGGCATCTCAGCAAATCTTCTTTTCTGTCTTCAACAGAATAATAGTTAACATACTCATGGGTGAAATGATAAAATTCAGAACTTCAGCCAGGTATTGATAGTGTTGTTGGGGTGAGTTTGCAAGAATGGAGATGATGGTTAAAGTGTATGTGGGTGCATGCATGTGATGACAGGTCTAGGTTTGAGTGTCAACTGTGTCAAAGTCCCTGTACTCTGACGCATGAACCTGCAGAGCACAGTCAGCTGTAACAGAAAACAAAACAGCGCAATCTTGTCCGTGGGAAGAATGCCATGGCCGGTGTTACCTGCAAGGTGAAACCTATCTTTAATGCTTGTGATCAGATAAAAAGAAAGTGTTTCAAGGTGCCTAAAAGGAACCTTCCTCTTTCTGACATGACCAGGGAATGTCAATTCTAAATTCTAGGAACTGCCTGTGGGATTACAGGAGGCCATCGATTCGGTACTAGTGAAGTGGTGCTTGGCTGGTTTGTGGAGTGTGATGAAGCCGTGAAAAGAATTTGTGGTCAAGCGTGCCAGGATTTAAAAGAAGGCTGACTGTCAAGTAAGAGTGAGCCAGCCAACCTCTTCAGTGCAAAGCATCAGCATGGTCGACAGGTTAAATGCTAGAACTTTCCTTCTCAAACTGTGTGACCGTATACACACTCCAGTTACTCGATGTCTCCACTTTGCTGCTCTGAATTATTAACGGAAAGGACATATTGGGAGACAGAGATGGAGGGAGGGGTTGAAAGAAAACATTTCTGGTGTAAAGCAGTGGAGAAGGAATCTTTTTTTTTTAAAATTACTCTTGTCCTGTTGTGAAATACTGAAGTAAATGCCAATGTCTGTCAAATTGCCAGAGGGATGTTTTGAAAAAAGGAAAGCAAGGCATGCCTGTATCCTCAAAATACCCTTGACCCTTTTTGTATGGCATGTAAGCAACTTGAAAAACAACCTAAACACGCCCCTGGCTGAACCAGACAAAACATGTTTATATGGACAGGAATGCAAATAAAGCCAGCAAGCATGGAAAAAGAACACAAAAGAGCTGTTTTCTGTTTGCTGATCTTTGACAATTCCACTCAGGAGACATTCTTTGAGAAGCCCCGAAGAGTTAACCTCTGTGGCTATTGAAAGGTCCGATGTTCAGCTTAAAGCCATCCAGAGCTCACAAATTAAAATGACATTTAAATGTGCCACTCATGTAAGAAAGGTCTATAGAATGAAAAAAAAACATGCATGAAATTCAAAGATGAGACATGCAGGTTTTCTGCTAATTCCAGGTCATTGCAGGTTATCTATGGGATGCTCTGGGGGATCTCCCCACTCAGCCTTGTCCTCTAATAGCCTTTTCCACTACAGAGCTGGAACCAGGCTAGCACATGCTAAACTGACTGTCCCAAGTACAGCGTGATTGCTTTTCCCACTGTGTTACCTGCAGCTGGAGCTGCAACACATGAATGAATGAATGCTGACGTCAGCCCACATCCAGGCAGCTCCCTGGAGTTTGGGTGCAGTCTAGGGCTAAGGTTTCTGGGAAAACAGACTCCACATTACTGTACTTCTTTGTACTTTGGGTTCTTTGCTAAAACTGAAAAACAGAACACACCACCATTGCTGACTACAGCAGAGATGCAAATGAAAGCAACATTCCACAGCTTGTCGACTCTACCAATAGCTTGCTTGTAAGATGGTCAGCAACAGAAATACCAGGGGATGGAGCTGGCATGGGTAATATATAATCACCTGGGACCTGAAATACTTGAGGCAGCCGGGATCCAGCTCTGGACAAGTAGAGTTATAGGTGCTTTTTTAATGACTGTATTCCCAGCATCTGATGCAACATACATAGAGTGCCACAAAATAACGAAGCAAAAAAAACCCAAAAAACTAAGCAGCACAAAAAAATCACAAAATCTTTTCACAGGCTGTCCCAAGCTCTCAGGCATGGCAAGAAGTTTAGCACTGGGAGAGCCACTGTACCCACACAAATAGCCAAATGACATTCATCGTCATTAATGACATTAATGACAAGGCCTTTAATAGCTGTGGTGCCTCTCTCTGAAAATTTTATTAATGTACATCTTCATTTTAATCTTCAATTAATTGCATAATTGGTAGTGAATTAGCCAATAAATACTCCACCCTCCAAAGCTGTGGCATTCAAATGTACTCAATACATTTGATCAGTGTGCTTTATAAAAAAAAAAGGTGCAGTTATTTGGAGAACATGCTGTTGTTCCTATTTGAGCCAAAAAAGGGAAGAAATGCAAGTGCCCTACATACATTTATATGTGCATTATATATGTTCTGTTCTTTTGTTCCTCAGCGGAACCCATCCATATTGTCGACAAAAGGATATAGCAAAGCACACATTCCGTGATGAACTTGTGGTGGAAAATGTACAGTCCTCTGTGGTTGTCCCCTGTGATGTTTAGCCGGTAATGAGCCCGTAATAGTGGAGCAAAATACCCTTTAATTCAGGTATGGGTCCGGTGGGGAATACTAATGCCCTGAAAGAACCTCATTTCATCTTTAGCATCCAGAGCTCTATACAACAGGAGAACACGGTACTGTATTTATGCTGTGAGCGCCATATCCATGAGTAATCTCTGCTAGCTAGCACCTTGCCTGGCCAACTATTGAAACTTGGTCATGCAGCGCTTCTAATATTGTTGACTCCTTATATGACTATTTGCTTATGTTATACTCTGCCTCACTTGTAAGTCACTTTGGGTAAAAGCGTCTGCCAAATGAATAAATGTAAATGTAAATGTAACTTGCATTTTTATTCTTGAAAGAAAAGACAATGACTGCGGCTACTGGTACAGGAAAACCAGGTCCAAGAATCATTTTCTATTTTCTTGTGTGCACATTACTACATGCTGGCCAGCGAAATGACTCTGATGATGACTGGATCACGACTCCTGTGACAAATGCAGTGTTAAGTATTCCCGGTCTACCTCTTCAAAGGGGAGCTTTCCTTTCTGGCCAAGCCACATCTGAATCCCAGACTCCACCAGCCATTAAGCTTGACACTTGTATAGATGCGTTCCCAAATTTGCCCGCAAGTGAACCTCTAAATACATCGAGAGCATATTTCCAGCAGAATCACCGAGCCTGGCTGCTCCTGACCTCCTTTGTTGCGACTCAAATAGGACCCAGCTCCGATGATTACTCCTGCTTCTGGCTTGCTGGCGCAAAGGCAGGGAGGAGCAGGTGCTCTCTGAAGAGGCTGGGCCCTTGAATTAAACCCAGGTGACGACAAAGACCACACTGTTTACCCTCCTTTTATCTCCCTGCCTCTCCTCTTCATTTGCGGCTTGATGGGTTCTTGCTGTCGTTTTTCTGGCCCTTTGTCCGGGAATAAAGAGGTTCCACATAAATGGCTTGCGCGCTCACCGTCACAGCGGCGAGCTGTGCGTGCTCACTGCATGCGGGCAGGCGCTTCTCTGGGACCTCCGGGGCTTCAGTTGCACGTTCCTCCTCGCTGGTCACACTCTGTCGTTTGTCCCTCTTTAATTCCGCTGACAGCTCTGCAGCCTGTTTTATTCTCAACAGATAGCTGAGCTAGCCAGAAAGCTGTGTCAGAGCACATATGGTTATAACACCATGTGCACTGGCAGAATTTCTTTTTTTTTTTTTTCCCCAAGGTGATTCTCCCACCAGAACCAGTGTACTTTGCGTATCCATTTCTGCCCTCAAGTATGATCATATAGAGCCCTTTGAACCATGTGACTTTCCTACTCTATTAAAGCATTCCAGTTCCAATTCCAGTTCTGCATGTGGCGGTGTGAAAGCCACAATGATGGCAAAATTGGGCATTGGGCAACATGCTTCCCTTTTCTTGATGTGGTTGAGAAGTATTGGACTCTACAATACTCTATGACAACCCATCAGCTGAAAAGTATACTCATTGACACTTTAAATATTGAGCTAGTTGATAGAGCACTGTTACAGAACACAAATTGTTTTTATTTATTTATTGACTTAGCAGGTGTAACTCACTTAAAGGTAAAACAGCCCATCTGGGAATAGAACCCACAACCTTCAGATTCCAACTCAACTTATGACTCCACCATACTGGCTCACCTCTGTATGTTAACACACAGCAGCTGTTCCAATGAGCATCTCCGACACTGCAGAAGTTGAGGCTGATGGGTTAATTCAGGATGGCTCGTTTCCTGGTTGGTTCCTGGTTAATGAATATACTCATATAGCAACTCATTGGGACTTGGTGGTGGTGGTTGGGGGCGCATTTAAGACTTCAGATAGATTAGGGGCTCAATTAAGTAATTAAAGCTTGATGAGGAATGAAAATCGGAAGCCCCTGCAGCCACGCAGGGCTGGAAGTGGCTGGGATGTCTCATTATGCCTTTACAGTCCATCTGAAACCCAGCCAAAAGAATCTGATGCGCTGAAGTGAACATGTGGGCTGGATCAGTTTGGACTCTGCTGATTTGTATGGCTCTTTCACTACGGAAAAAATGATAGACTTCATCATTGCAGCTGCTCAGGTTATGTGCGAGCACTAGGCATACGGCTTTGGCACCATGCCTCTGAATCTCAGACCTGATAATCTCATGTAGTCAAAGGTATACTTATCTCTGAGTGAAAATATAGTTTATATGATATAACATTGATATTGACTGCAAAAATGAAATGTATACGTTTCTCTACCTCCCTGTCCCCTTGCGCCACATTAAATGAATTGCTTTTTGCTGACCTTAAAATCTCTGATTTATGTACACATTATACAAACAATCTGTGTAAACGAAGAAATATGGATAGTAAGGTCATTCACGTCCATTCCCTTCTCTGTTGTTTTCACTTTCGGCACAGTTTATACACAGGCCAACTCTCAGTGCTGCTTTACTGCAATGTAACAAAATTACAAGCCATAAACAGATCATATTTAAAATAACCGACTCGTAACGCAGACTGTGTTGACTTATTTCCTTTCATTTCACAGCTGCCAGGATGGCTCTGATGACCATTTGCAACATTTTCAGCCCTGTGAATAATGCATGCTTTAATGTGTGTCCCTTACTGGAAGCATGCCATAAATCTGCCCTTCTGGTGCATGTGTCAAGGTCTAGAGCGAATCAACACTGGTGTGTGTGCATGTGGACAAATTGTCAATGTACGGGTACTTCCTCAAGTGTGCATTCCATGAATACAGGAGTTATACTGTATACACAACCAGACAGAAGTTTGGACACACCTACCCATAGAAGGGCTTTTCCTTAGTTTTACTATTTTCTACATTTTAGAATAATAGTAAAAACATCAAACCTATGAAATAACACAAATGAATGTGCAGTGACCAAAAAAGTATTAAACAAATCAAATGATCTTATATTTTTAGATTCTTCAAAGTAGCCAAAAAATGTTTTTAAATTTTTTTTTTTGGAAAGACATTCATACAAAGGCATCAACTTCACGATTTATATTTATATTTTCCTAAGAAACAAATTTTAAGCATTTAAGCATGAGTCTTTAGATCAATATGTCTTTGAATGCATTTTTCCCATGATTTTAATCAGGTTTGTCCAAACTGGTACTGTATATATACTTGTGTCAGCCACTGAGCTGAATATGCATTTCACAACAAAACAAACCTTTACTTCTCTTACATTATCTGGTGGCACCTCTAAGTTCTGCTGGTGTTGTTACAGTACCAAGATGTGGTGTGCATTTGATTGGTAATGGTTCAGTTGACCTATTGACCAGACCTGGGTGCTCTCGCAGAAGGGATTACACATGCCCTCAGGGCACAGTGGTATGTTTCAGATCAATACCTGTGGGATCCAGTTCCCATATGTAATTTGCCACTGAAATAATCAGATGAAGTGATCCGAGACATTATCTCACATCCCGCCGACTGGAGTGTCCAATCGATGCCTAACACAGAGCCCACACACACACTTTAACACACACGTACACTTTCCGGTGATAATGAATTAAAGACACACCTCTGATTACCTTGATTTTGTACACCTCAATTACTATTATCTTACAGTGCTGTTTGCAGGGTCTGTTGATTTATATGGTGATTACATTATAATAACACAGTGAAAAAAAAAAAACAAAAGAAACAAATATGGTAAATATATTCTGGTATTGTCTGCCAATGAAAGTGGCCCTATCTAACAACTCTTCATAAGAATTAGAGTGCTGTTGTCACAAACACACACAATTACGCCGTGCGGAAAACAAATGCAATGCAAAATTGTTGCGGAAAACAATTTTTTTCTCAGAAAAGCCATCAGTAATATTACTGTCTGCTTTGAACTCCCTGCCTTTTATTATTCCGCCATAATGAGACACGCACATTCTCCTCAGTGCCGCACTGCAAGCGCAAGTCATTAACACAACATCTAGCAGCCTCCATTTTAATCTTGTAGCTGTCTGCGGCTGGGATATGCGGTAATGTCAGAGCCGCCACCATGCTGAGTTAATGGGAATGTGAGCGCATTAGCAGGACTCCAGTGCCCTGCAACTGCAGGATACCCCCTTATGCATGCAGTGTATGTGTGGTCCTCTTCCCTGGACAGCATGTACCGTTGTGTCTTCACCCTATTATCACAAAATATAAAGTATCTGTTTAAATTTTTGTTTTCTCTAGGTGAAGAAGTGTATACACAGTGACCTGCATAGAGTGTATATATACACACATGCATGCATGAAGTCTATATATATTTAGCATACATATGCATGTAGAATATATACAGACATACATACATACATGCATGAAGAATATGTACACAGATACACATACACACAAACCAAAATAATTGTATATATTGTATTTTGAAGTGAAAGAGTAAGGTGTACCTTGAGTTTGTTTTTCTGCCAGGCTGGGCTTTTACCCAGAGACCCTTAGTGTGAACAGTGGAAAGTTCCAAAGCCCTGCGGCAGAGTAGGTTCGAGCCGGCCACTAGGGAATATGGTGGTGGCTCATTAGTATGCGTGCATACGTTTCTGACATACTTTATTGCCCTTCACGGCGAGTTGCTGTGCATCGGCGGGCAACAAAGCAACACTGACAAATGCAAATGGCATAAATATGCTATTACACATCTACCGTCGGACAACAGAGTGAGAGAGACGTGATGCCTCCGTGATGATCCAGACAGACATAGAATGGCTTTCAGCGATTTAATTATTTACGCCAAAATGTGCTGCGCTATACGCTTATTCAGTGGAATATGAAAAACTGGCACCTCTAGCACTTGAACAGATAGATATCAAAGGGCTTTAATATAGTTAACGTCTCCACATGTCTCCGTCCAGATGTTTTATATTATGTAGTAGATATTATGCGCAGCTCAACAGCCCGGAAGGTTCCAGCCATTTTAGGATGCATGTAATACAAGCTTTCCTATTATAATTTTCCCATTATTCATTCATCTGGGTTTCATCCACATGACCTGCAGACAGTTTGTGGACGCAAAGTGCAAGTGCTTGCTGCACAGAGTGCACATGGCAGTTCTGGCAAGCTCTAACATATTTCAGCTCCGTTCTCGGATTTCAGCTCTAACTTCTGTTTGCAAGTTGCAACAAAAATATTTAACATAAGTGATGTAAGGAAAGAGAAGCAAGATGTTGCCTGAAGAAAGAGCTGAGAGGTTGGGAACAGCTGTGATCTTGGAAGATGATGATTGGTTCTTTGGCAATGGTACTGATGAAAGGGGTAAGGTTGCAACACAGATTTTCCATATGTTGATAAGATAGTTCATTCTTATATTATTCAGTAGTAAGCATTTTATGCATAATAAATACCCACTGCTGGTTTCCATCATGTCTCTTCCGCAGCCATGTAATAACACAGTGCCTATGGCAAAAGATGAAATACAGTATGTGGCAACATTAAAGACAAATGTATTTCCTAGCTTGTACTGGTTGGAAGGTCACAAGGTTGGCACTCACATAAAGTGTATGTAGATATACAGTCTTCTGACATGGAATTTTCCACTGGAGGACATTTCCACTGGAATCTTGCCCTCTATTTATCGTGGTTGTGAACAGTTTTAAAAAGCATTAGTGCAGTGGCTCTGATTTATGTAACGCAACCTGAACCTCTCTAAACACTGGTATTGGGTTCAAGAGCTTACTGAATGCCCTCATAACTGACACTGTATTTCCTAAGAAGCAGCTGACTGTCCAGGAAAGCTCTTTCGCCCGAAGGGAAGTTGTCCAGTGGTGTGAAGCCTAGCTCCAGCTTAGCGTGACGGAGCTTGCATCTGCAGCCAGGGCTGTACTACCTGAGGGGTGCAGTGCATCATGGTCCATTTCTCAGCAGGTGTTATCATTAGCAACACTGTATTCCGATCATACTCTTACATGTATGACTGATCTGTGACCCAGGAGAGAGCACTGGCCCCGCACCAGAGAAAAAACCCACTCTCAGATGTTCTGCATCATACGTGACAATTGATCAACATGCCAGTCGCATCAGCAAGATGACATCTTCACAATGTGTTCGATCTTTGTTAAAAAAAATATATATGTGCTCCATGGCAACCAAAACATACATGTGCACCACTATGCTAAGGGAATGTATCTGCACGAAGGCTTTTAGATGGCACTCCATGAATATGACTCCATTTTAGTTGCTTTCTTCTGCTGCGCGTAATGCAGCAGGGGCAATTTGGTATCCGTTCACTTGAAAGGCAACAATGAAGACCAACTGAATTTTAATCAGGCAGAAAACACTCTCACATTCTTCTTTTATTGAGCTCTGCAATCCTATTGATGTTAAACCAGTAACTCACGGCTATAATTACTCATGTGCTCTTATCGTAGGAAACAAGGAGAGAGAGAGAGAGAGGAGAGAGAGAGAAGAAGAGAGAGAAAGGAAAGAAAACAGCTTAAGTTGCATCTGTTTTCATCTTCGCTGTCAATCAGGTGGATTGATGTGGCTTGACTGTGGCAGTAAACACCAGTATGAACTGTACCATCAAGCCCTTCAGAAACAAGGAGTCTATACATGTGCTATGGAAATATATTGGGATTATTATTTCCATAACTTTGCTTCCTCCATGGTGATTGTTCAAAAGAGTGGGCCGAAGATGAACTCTTTATTCTTGCTTTCCATTTATCGAAACACAGGGAGAAACTAGAGTGGAGTGAATGCTTGCCAGTTGGGACCAAATATAGACAGGAGCAAAGAACGAGGGCCTTTATCATGCTAATGGTGCGCTTGCTAGATCATTGCAATTTATTCAGGAGTTTGGACCTGTCAACTGACTCATGCAAGGGTAGAGAGAGGAGGAAAAAAAACGAAAGAGGGGGAGATAAAATAAGGTGTGGAATGGCGAAAGGCAAGGGGAAATCACTGCAGTTGTTTGATGCTGACTCTTTGCTTTGCCTTGGACTGTTTGCAGTGGGACTCGTATGGTTACCTGCTCGTAACCATAAGGGTCCCATTTTGATTCCCAGTTACAGAACTGCCATTATGCACTTAAGATAGGTACTTCACTTAAATTGCTACAGGAAATATCCAACTTTTATTCAAATCCAATATGTAAAAATGCAGTCTACTTAAGTTTCTCAAAATAAGGGTGCCTGCTGAACTAATGTAGTTAGGATAGCACGACTCCATTTCTTTCATAGCATATAAACTGCTCTTAGTATGTTAGTCTGCTTCTTCACCCCAGTGGAAGTGAAAGAAAATGGTTTATGGCCTGAGATTAATATTTGACCTTTAGATGGAAATAGACTGGTTGATCCATGGATTGCTGGGCTGGTAAAAAACCCTGCTAATACCAGCAGAGTCAAATCAGATTCTAGTGATCCAGCGAACCGGAAAATGATCACACGCGGTCACGTTCCGCATTCGGTGATCCAGAGCAGCGGGTTTCATCGTGGATTTCAAATGTTTTCCTCAGATCACGCGCTCACCAAACCATTTGCAGCAATGCAGCAAAAGGGGAGGCTTATCATAAGGTGAGCTTTTATCGATTCATTGCACTGAACCGATAGCAGGCATAAACAGCACTCGGGGGAAACGGGGAGAACACACTGCACGCTTCCCCACACTTTAACACGCGGGGCAGAAAACCCCTGAAGTACAGACTATTGAACCCACAAGGTTTTCCTTTAACAAGCCGATTGACTTCAATGTGCTCAGGTCCTTTTAATAACACCCTCACTCTCAAGTGGGAGAAGCGGGGGCTAATTGAAGTGGCGATATTTAAGAGGCGCACTACTGAAGTATAATGAGGGGCACAGTGTAGTGTAGTGTAGTGTAATACACTTTAATAGAGCGGATGCTTTGTTATGCGTCATTAGTATTCTCTCATTTAGAAACTGACCATATTCGGGGTGACTTATAATGCACGAGATAATTGCAATAACAAAATACAAACATCAAACGAAATTAAAATAAAGGTCTGAATAAATTAAGAACATAATGCACGAGTTTAAACGGAAAGGCAGTTCACAGGCAAGCAATTTAGTCAAATACAAGTGGATTAATAACGTGAGCAAGGGAGATATCATGAGCTTTTACAGCAATAAATGAGGTGTGGCTGGAAACTGTGGGAATTCAGAGTTGTATATCTTTAGGAGACAGCCTAAGGTGACAGCAGTAAGAGGACATGAGTGGTGAGAAAGAGGACACAGAACACTAAATTCAAAGAAGTAGTAAAGCTCATAGTTGAAGATGCAGTGCTTAATTTGTTGTGAAATATTCAACAAAGTCAAGGTGGACATTTTTTGGACATCTCAAGCTTGGGACTCAAATAACATACAGAAGATACAGAGTTACTCCTTTATTTTTGTACTAAAATGTCAGGTATATTCATTTGCATTACATATTTAAATGCTACAGTACTTTGTATGCTGCGTCTCTCCTCTGGTACACATGTTGCATGACATTACTGAAACAAATGGCACTTTAAATACATTTACATACATAATTCACCAGTAAGAATAAAACAGTAGAGCTTATCATATTGTTAAAGGAACTCACCAACATCTGCTGAAAAGGATAAGGTTTCAGTCATCTGTATCATCACCATGAACACGAAAGGATTTAAGTCTCCCTCTTAGCCAATGAATCCTCTATCATCTTAGTCAATGATTATAATATGCCATGAAAAACTTCCCCTTTGACCCACCTGGTGCACATGCACATGTCTCATGCATGTTCCACTGGTATTGCTCCAGGGGTATACTATACTATACTATAGTTAGTTAGCCCATTCATGATAAGAGATGGTGGTGGAGCTCTTACTAAGTAATATTCAGCACTCTGGTTGAAATAAAGCCAGCAAAATGCTAGGTAGTACACAGTGCATACATGTGTTAAGAAAGGCTTTCCTGTAAGACCAGACTTATATACTGTATTGCACAGATGTTGTACAATAAACATTGATTTGCATGTTAAATGTAAATAAATTAACTTTAAAAAACTGCAGTGGTTCATCATATGGAAACTGAATATATATTTTGCACAGAATTCAAATAAAGTAGAACTTTATGACCCATGTGGACATTTTCTGGACATGTTCCACCTACATATTCTATGCGAATAATATGAAAAAGATCAGGGACGAGAGGGAACAGTATTACTGCAATCTCGCCTGCCAGGATATAATGCAGTATCAACATGAAATAGACAGAGTGTGAATGCTCCAAAGACGCATGCCGGGTGCTCGTTTAGGGTGAGGGATTGGTGTGTCACTGAAACAGTGCAATAGTTCCTGTGCAGATTAGGTCAATGCTCAGTGTGAGTAGGAATATGATGAGAACAATCATAAAGATGTATTAGAATAGGGGAAAAAAAGAAACAATGAGATTGCTTTCTGAATGAATTTACAACTCAGAATGGCATCCTGGTGCTTGCATTTCCTCCAGTTCCCCCAAATAAAACCTCCTTGCCTGGGCCCCTTGTAGACTGTAATGCTGTCCTCTGTTGTGCTTTTACCGTGGTAAAACATAATGTAGTATGATGCACGGTAATGCAGTTCAGTATCAGACTCTATAATGTATTAAAATATTGTATGCTATATACTGCACTACAGTGTATTTCACTTAGCTGTAATGTAGTGCACTGAATTTAACCTACCCCCATGTAAAGTGAAGTTTACCCTGCAGTGGTGTGGTGAAGTGAAAATCACCCTGCTATAATGTAGTGTGGTCAAATTGGCTATTTAGTGATGTAGTATACTTATATTCACCTGGCTGTGATGTGGTATATTTGTGTTTGTCATGCTGTGATGTGGTGTAATGCAGTTAAATTCATCATGCTGTAGTACAACGTGATAAAGTTCACCCTGCTGTGATATACTGTGGTTGGATTCAACCCGCTGTGAAATAGAGTTGTTAAATTCACCCTGTTGTGATGCAGTGGTTGTTAAATTCATCAGTAATGAACTGTGATGTTGTGTGGTATATAATACATCATCTCTCCTAGAAAAGGCCTGTTTGATCTACCAGCTGTCAGTAGGGGTTAGCCAGGCTCTATACTCTGTAGATTTTAACTGGCTAACAGGAAGGTCTGACAGCCTGGTGTCAATCAAGTGTTGATGGGGGAGGAGGTTAGGCTCATAAAGGTTGAGGGTAGAGTTTGACTGAGGTAGGAGGTAAAGGTGATAGTAAGAAATAGAGCTTCTGGAAGTAGAAGGTAGAGATGATGTTAGGGGGGCAGAGATGATTGAAGCAGGAGAAAGAGCTGATGAAGGTAGGTGAAAGATTATGATATAGTAGGAGGTGGACATGACAGAGGTAGGAGGAAGGGGTGCCGGAGGTAGGAGAAAGGGGGTGATGATTCAGTAGGAGGTAGAGATGATGGGGGTAAGAGAAAGAGGTGACAGGGGAAGGAGCAAGATGATACACTAGGAGATTGAGATGATGGTAGACGATAAGAAGCCAAGGTACAGTAGGATACAAATGTCATAAAGGTTGAACTGAGAAGGGAAGATGAGACCACAGCCACAGAAACTATGTACAAGATAGACTAGCGATGGAAAGAGGGAAATTCACAGCACAGTTGTGGAAGGATACAGTTTCTATGGACAGCCATGTTAAAACCATGGCCACAATCTATGGGAATCTACAGCAGTTTTGAATGCATTCGCTCTGGATGTTTTGAAATTAGTTTTTACCACAATATTGCCATTTAGGATGTAAGGTTTCCTTTTTAGTGTAATTTTTTAAATCTATATTACAAGAAACCCCATTTACACTTCTGTTGCATCACTGACGGCTTTTTCCAGGCTTCACAAGAATTGTGATATCGCTCAGCTTTGGCCTTTCCATTCTTTCCATAAAACTAAGTAAAAGAAACAAAGGGTTTTAAGCTCATAAACCAGCACTAACAAGAACAAACAAGGCCGATCATAACGTCCTATAGAGAGGGGGAAAAATACAGAGCCCAAAGAACTGGCAACACACACACATACACAATCTCCATGAAAATCTTTAAAAAGGAAATTAAATGCTGTATATAAAGAAATAAAAGAGAATATGAAAATCCATCAATATGATTTATGAGACTCCCACAGTTTCTCCTCCCAGGCCCGTTGCCCTCTCTCTGCGGGGCCGTTTAGAAGTCTTTTACCGCGAGAGCGTTTTTCTCCCTCCATTTTATCTCAGAGTTTGACAAAGAGAAAAAAACGCTTTTGACTGGAAAGAGCTGGTACACAGAATTTGCACACATTTGGTGTGTGGTTATTGGCAGCATCAGACTGTAATCAGCATGCCTGCCGCTTGGGAAAACGAGACCCACTTGTATGAGCGGGACACATGTGGGGAAATGGTGAGAGGTGGCAGGAAAGTGCACCCAAACCCAGCTAGCGGCAGCTGCTTTAGCCTCAGATATGGTACAGCATGTACAATACTAGGCACAGAGGCACGATTGCGCCGGTGTACCGTATAAGAGAACTGTTGCTGGACACACATGGGCATGCTTTCGCAACTGCCTGGCAACTGGAGAATTTAAGTTACTAAATGGTCAGGCAGTTTACATTCAAGAGAATTTTCAGAGGGATACTTTGCAGCAAAACCCATTTACATTAAGGGTGCATACATTTGGGTAAATATCAGGGTATTCATGATTAATAATCAACTGCCTGCTTCAAGCCTAACGACAGAGCACTTTGTCTTTTGGACTATTCTTTTTTCTCCAATTAATGATAAAAGCCTCCGTTAAAGGGAAGGATGATGAACACTGGTTAATCAGCTTAGTGGCAGGCAGCAGACATTTTGAAGAAAATAGTTTTGAGGCTGTAGAAATGCAGTGTCTGGATTGCTGTGTTTTTTCCCCCCATTATGACAGCTCAATGTTAGTACAGCACTGTACCAGCTGACCACCCCAGGGGCCCACATTTGATTCCAGCTGAGTTTAGCCATGTTCTGGTGCAGCAATTGAAGCAGGTGTAACATTACATTACTGGCATTTAGAGGACACTCTTATTCAGAGCAAATTACAGGGGGTTATCATTTTTACATGTTATCCATTTAGATGGCTGGATATTTCCTGATGCATTTCTGGGTTAAGTACCTTGCCCAAGGGTACAGCGGAAGTTTCCCAGCTTGGAATCAAACCAGCAACCTTTCAGTTATGAGCCCTGCTCCTTAACACTATGCTGCACTGCCACTGGATGATGAAGCTGGGTGACATAAATGTAGGCAGGCACTCTCATTTAGCTCTTAACATATGCACTTTTGCTTCAAAGGAAGCTTGGATTGATCTCTTGACCAATCAGTGGTATACAGTATATGATCGACAGCTGCCTTTCCCTCATATGTGAAAGCAGACCAAATTGCTTCAAAGCTAAAGACGGTTTACAATTGTATTGCAGCTGCATTATCCGCCCCTTTTTATCTGCAAAAAAAGGAACTGGAGCCATGCTGTTGTGCTAAATTTAATGCTTGGGTTGATTTTTTTGATGCTACTTCTGATGCTGAAAAGAAATTTTTCGAGAGCATGACCTCTTTTTTTGTGCATGAGAGAATTACACCAGCTCTGTTTCAGTCCTTTCTTTTCTGTGCCAAAAGAAGTAAAATATTAATAAAAAATCAACTTCAGCCTGCAGGACATCATATTGGGAAGCATGATACATTGCCTCAAGAATTGAATGATTTAGAGGTGGTGAGATGGTGACACATTTGCAATTGGCTTCTCCCTGTGGCTCTTTCGGAGTTAACTAACTAGGTAGCCACTTTCTTCCTGAGCATCACACAGCTAAAAATCATTACATCGTTTCAGCAGCTTATCTTCAATTAGCGGAGGAGACCACATTATGTTGTCACATTGAATTCCTTACAGCTGAATTAATCTTGCCGTCTGACACACTATTAAAAATTACCAAATTTAATTCCCACTCAAAATTTAAATGCATCTCAGTGTGCAGCGTAAGTCAATGATGCTGCACGGTGATCATTTTGAGGATCACTTTATGTCAAGGAATGTTCTAGTTTGGGGAGAGTGTCATGACTTGCTTTTCCAAATTAGGGACTCCTACACTGTAACAAAAATAATGTATGACAAAGTTACATCATAGAAACTAGCGATATAATTGTTATATATAACAACTTACTCAAAACATAAAATATGTGATCAAAGACTTCATTTTAAATAAATGATAGTAGTAATAAATCACATTTTATGTTAATTTAATGCAGACATACAATTATACAAGTGACTTAAGCATGTGTTTTTTTATGCTGGTAGACAGAAAGTCATATCTTTTAGTGGTAACCAAGACACAGCTGGATCATTCAAAAAGACGCTGCAAGAGCAATGCTAAATTAAATGGCTTAAATGCCTCCTTCCATCAGATACAGAAATGGATTCATAACAATTTATGGGGAGGCCTGTAGAAAAGGGACTGTTATCACACTGATTTATCGTGTGGACAGTGGGCTGCCATCTGGATCCTCTTTGTATTTCAGATACCAGCAATTATGGAGGATAATTCACTTCTGTAGTGGGGGCCACACCACTGATTAACATCTCCAGCAAATTATTCCTGTTGTCTGATCAGACTCCAAATGGAGTCAGCATGTGGCAGGGGTAGCAGTTTGGCTTTACCCTTCCCAGCTTTGTGTGTTCGCTGGGTCAGTCTCCCCAGCCCGTGGAAGGGCGTTGACAGTTGTGTGACATTTCCCACTGGGGAAGCGTTTGCTCCAAGTCCCAAGGTCTTCAGCGGACATATCAAGACAACCTTGTCATTGCTTTCCTTTGATTCTTAATTGACGTCCATGCCTAGGTCATTTATGTTTTACATTTACATTTATTCATTTTTATTCAGACACTTTTATCCAAAGCAACTTACAAATGAGGCAGAGAAAATGTTGAATGCAGATCTTTATTATGAATTATGGCTCTTAACTTATGGCTCTTAGATTTAAAACAAAAGTGCAATCCATCTGAATGGAACTTTTTATCACAGAGGATGAACTGTTTCTGTATTTGCTTCACTTTACCTGCTTGGGATTGGAAAAGAAAAGTCTTTCTGCGAGGCACTGCTATGCAGTTGTGTCTCCCTTTGATCTAAGATAAAGAAAAGTTTGAGTTTATTGTAATTTCTGTTGGTTTCGCAGAACATTGACAAAATGTCCCTGCGTAGTATTCACTCTTGGCTGTATTGATTATTGTATGATATGAACCCTTGGGGTTTATGGGGGTTTCACTTTGTGTGGTGTTGATTTTTGCCGGCAGTATCCCAGGGCACTTCATTAAAAACGAGATACAAAACTTTTTTTAAAGATACAAACTTTGCACTGTTGTCCCGTGCAGGGCTTTGCACAGTGCTTTTGAGGTGCAGAGGCCCCATTTACTCATTGTACTTAACATCGCAGTTCCTCCGGCAATCTGAAACTCCTAGACAAAGAAGGACAGAGGTCATGCACTAGTGACAGTCTTGTTTACGTCTTGCTACATTCTCACTGTCCATGTCGGTGTTGCCATTAGTGTTCTGTCCTGGACAGTGTCTCCTCAGGACTATTCACAATGAGCCAGCGCATCAGAATATATTTTGCATCAACTTTGAATTTTCAATGTTAAGCACACTGAACTGTATATCTCTTCAATAAACTGAATACCCACTGCTGTGGTATTGCAGGACGTAACAGAATGAGGTTTAATTTGTTTCTTGACCCTCCGGGTAAAGGTCAGAGAAATTTATCAGAGAAACTTGACTTCATTTATAGAGGCTGAGGTCTTTTTTGAAGCGACGGGCTCGTGATGAACTGCTTATAAGCTTGGCACATAAACAAACGCTCAGTATGACTTGATCAGCTTTCTGATCAAAGACATTAATGTTATGATAATGACCACTCATTTGCCTTCTCACTGACCACAGAAACAAAGCATGGAGATGCACCTGGACCCCTGTTTCTGCATGCATGGAGCTTTGAACTCAGTAATATTTTTAGCCTTAGGTCTAAGAATACTGGAAAAACGTAATTTAACAGAGGAAATGTGAGTGCACAGTTTCTTTTACTTGAGTAAATTAAAAGTTTTATGCAAAAATATGTAAAACTATATGTATGTATGTAAAAATATGTAAAACATGCAACTGCAGAATTTGTTAAACATATGTTGCTGCTTTGTACAGATTTAGTTGGTATTAAAAGTATACATATATTCATTTATTTAGATCCAAATTGCAGGCATTGTATGTTCTCAGAGTTCAGCCACCTGAACTCTGCTTTATAAGTCTCACAGCCCCAGAGCCTTGGTTAGAGGTGAAGGTTCGCTTCTGTGCTCTGTCTGCTATGATTCACTCTGTTTCAGTGCGTTATTCAGTGCCATCTTCTGTATCCCAGCCCTCCCCAATTCACGCACTGCCTCGCCTCCCTTGCCCAAATCAAATCAAACCACTCGTGAGCAAATGTTTAAACTGCTCAGCTTCTCCCCATCATAACCCTATCCCATCAAACCCCAACTTCAAAACTGCCCTCCATCATTGCCAACTACTACTCACCTGCCCACCCCTCACCCCTCATCCCCCCTACCCCCATCATCCCCCCACCCTACCCCCCCGTACCCCCACCACTGCAAGCAACTCTTTCACTGTAGATGCATTTGCTCACCTCCAGGACCTGGTTTTAGAACCCTATTATGACCAGTGAGGGCCTGAGTAGACTGTGACTTATTTTAAATGAGGTCTTTATTCCTTATTTCCAAACCAAACAAACTGAGTGATTCGGTGGTGACCTTGGAGCTGGCTTTTGTGGGTGCTGATAAGATGTTCATTTAATTAAACACATCTGAAGAGGTCTAACAATACCTTTTTTTGACTGTGTGTGCGCGAGTGTGCGTGTGTGTGTGCTTGTTTGTGTGTGTACGTTTACCCAAAAATGTATCTGTGTTTGTTAGCAGATGCAATAATAACATTGAAGATGGAAATGGAAATAAGTTTATTCTGAACGTGAAATGGGGAAAACAAAGAAGAGCTCAGATCTCATGTCTTGAGGAAGATAATGAAGGAATTTATCAAGTAGTGACAGAAAGAGCGGGAGAATTACCATACACATTTATGATCAAAACAGACAAAACCTGCAAATTACTGTCAAATCAGTCAGCAGCGGCGCTCATTTATGGTACCTGCTTCACATCCCTATGAACATTCATTTGTTCTGTTTCTGTTTGTTGTCTGAGCACAAAAGAAATCATTACGTTTTGAAAGGGAATAGCAAATGAGGCAAAATGAAGATAATATTGTCTGTAATGGAAGAAAGAGATCATTTGGCATCAATATAGGGGAAAAAAAGAGTCAGATGCCGTATGTCATAAATAAATAAGCTGATATAAATAATCAGATGGACCATAAGCAACGTCAGTGCCACAGATAGTAATGTTGTTGTTTATTTGATTTTCTCTTATCTTAGTATAATGTGGTGGTTCGAAATACAAATAAAGATGGCCCTTACCAATCACTATGTCGGACAGAAAAGTCCAATTACAATTACCCCTCTTAAAACCAAGTGGTCCACAAGACACCTGCAGGAGTTGTGCTTAAATTCTGAACAAAATGAAAATTCAGTTCGCAGTCCCTACAGGGAGACACTGTAAACAGGAACAGCGTGGCTCAGCTGTATAGAAGGGAATTAAACCTTAAACCAAAAGGCCGTAGCTTTGAATCCCATCCAAGGCACTGCAAGGGCATGTTTGTACGGGGTATTTAACCTAAATTCGTCAGTAAATATTACAACACACTAAATATTCGGCTGAATATAATGGATAATATGTGAACTGTAAGACACGCAAGCTCCCCCTGACAAGGTGTCAGCTAAACAAATAGACAGTGTAATGGTGGTGTTAAATAATGAACTGCGTCAGAGATAGAGGAAGTACAGGTGACTTGGATGGGGAAGGCTCCGGGGGAGGGCACATGTTCTGCTTTTAATCAATGCTCTGTGGCTCAAAAAATCCAGAGAGAGAGAGAGACAGAGAGAGAGAGAAAGAGATAGAGAGGGGGGGTCAGGGGGAGGGGGAGGGAGAGGGAGAGAGCCACAGCAGGGGTGTGTCCTGATTATCTCTGGTCTGTGGCCTTGATTGCACCCTCCAGTCCAGCTCCAGGGGGGTGAGAGGTGGCTGGGTTACAGTAGCAGTAAAATTCAACACCTCCCCCTTTTGGGACCTGATTATTATATACAAGCTGATCTGTCACTGGATACACTGTAGATATTACAGATTTGTACTAACTCTGACATGTTGCCAGACGACATCTCGAAACAGATCACGCTTTATTTCAATGCAGACATACAGTACCATGTTCACATGAGAGGTTTTAGCATGCAGCCAGCCCGGAGCCACGGGTGTTCTGTCCGAATGCATCCACACAAAACCTCTGATCCCCTCTGACCTTATTCCAACCCTGATACTCATACACAGAGCAGATTATGTCACAGTCCCGGAAGAACACATGGGTACCTTCTCTAGAGCTGTGGATTTCTTCCTCTGCTATCTCCCAGGGATACGTACACTTGTGGGTTCTTTATGCTAAACAAGGGGAAATTAGCGTTTCAAAAAAAAAAAAAAAAAAAAAGACAGAGAAGTGACCAAATGGCCAATTTCAATTTAATTGTTGTGCATAATTTCCCTTCAGATTTCCCCTAAAGTTTAATGTTAGCGGTCAGATTTATGATGTCATTAGTAGAAAATAAAAGCGAGCCTCATTAGTCTTCCTCCCGCTGGTGACTTCTAACTGCTCTCATCAAAGCTTGTGATTTAAGCCTGTGGCTGAGCAGAATCACTATTGGACAATTATGCTTGAATTACACTTACACTGTCCACATTGCCGTACTTAAATATGCCTATAAAATTAATTTTTAAAGCAGATGGCAGAGATAACCACATTCCGCAAAGGGAAAGCATGCTCAGTCACCAGGATTTTCTTCATATGTCCTGTCTTCTGTTGAAATTTTAATGTGACATCACATGTTGCTCACACTGTAGAGTGTGGTTTTAAATGCCAGGCACTGTCATGCTTTTGTCTCTTTTAAGAAAACGTGGTCATCTGTTGTAAAAGGTTGAAAAACTGGAAAACTTAAAAATGGAGAAAATGTTAGTGTTAATAAGAAAGGTCTTCAAGATCAGTGAACACCAAATATGATATACGTATATAAGTTTCTTTTTGTCTTCATTTCTTATTAGTTCTTCAGTTACTTTCTTTAGTAAAAAACTCCAACGTTCTGCTTTTTAAATAAATCCTTCATTGACTTCACATTTTCTTACAGATTCATTAAAATCACATCCAAATATAACTACTCTGACATTGTGGGCTGGATGAATGCCCTCAAAGAGGGTGTTGGATTTTCAGATAGCGATAACACAACATGATGACATAAAGTAAATAACAAATGCTTAGACATGTATTATTGTTTCTGTATCCTCTGGCCTTTTGTAGGATTTTCCATTTTTTTTGTGAAAATGGGCAGGGTCAGGGGTGACAGGGCCCACTATTTTTATTCAGAAAAGGCAGGTCGTAATGCTTCTCTCGCACATATTTGATTTCCACCCCTGAGATCAGAGCAAGCCCACTTGCTGATGAATGCGTCTCCCTGTCTGTGAATGACTCCTACACGCACCAGGAATAATTTCCAATTTCCTTACGCCTGTCTTCCTCTGCTTGCCACGATCGATTGCAGTTCTTTATTTAGTTTGAGACAAAGGAACCCACGGCTGTCTGAGGGGCTTTGATCTATTCCTGCCCTCCCTCTCGATCCACTTTCCCGTTTCGATGCACAAACCTGTGGTGGTGTCACAATTTGAGACGTACCATTCTCCCTGCATTTGCTCCCGTTTTTCCATGCTCAGATCTTTCCTCACGTTCAGGCCCTGATTCCTGTCCCTGCACTCTCAGTGAACTGAATTCCCAATACTTGCACATTTTCATATTAAAAAAATTAATTTTCTACATGCAACCGTAAAGCTGAATTTTTTGTCAGAATGAGGTTTTACATCCTGCTTCACAGGATGTGTTTATGTTGAGATATCAAAGATGAGAGATTTCCTAATGATTAAAATATGCATTTTTTGCTAGTAGCACTATCAGTCTCTATTAGCTCACTGTCAGCCTAAGATCACATTTGTGTATCTATGAAATAACTTATTTGCAGTACAGCAAATATATATTCAGAAACCATTTGTAAAGGGTCACAATAAAACTGGCAAATATTTGTACAGAGAGATTTGATAAAATTTTTGGAGGACAGAACCATTATTACATACCATTATTAAATACAGGCAAGGGTAACCCAGCACCCAACTAACCTGGGGAAAAATCCAATAGGAGAGAGAACTGTGGAATTGTGGGACAGGCGAATACTTCCTGTACCCCTTTTTTATGCTTGATAGAACATGATGACCTGAGTTTGACATACCAGAAAAACAGCCAGTTTTCAGCCATTATCCCCAGCTGAAGAGGTTGCTACCAGTAGGAAGGTCAAAGTAATGGGATTACCACTGAAATATTCTGCAGTCTCTCAGGCTGGTGTTCAAACCAATGGGACTTGTGCCATCTCTGCACATTACAGTTCATTCAGCACATTTAGCAATGTACTGTGGACCCATGAGTGTGCAGTTCCAGTCTTTATACCCATACACACTATCTGTGGAGTGCCTTCATAAAAAAGAGCTGTGGAAAGTGGTAATTAGGTGGCATCTTTGTAGTAGTAAGTACAGCCTAATGAGGTGTCCTCACAGACCCCTCGCCTCTCCTGCATTATTTCCTAGCCCTTGTCATGTGTTATTTTTTCCCCTCTGTATCTCTCTCCACCGATGGCAGTAAAACCCCTCAGACTCCAGAGCTTTTTGGAAAGTTTTAGAGCAGGAAACCGAAGGGCAAACTTAACATATCCTCCATCTGCAGCCGCTGACACACTTGTCATTGCGTGCATAAAATGTTACAACCGCAGCGAATGTTTTATATTTTCAAGATAATAGGTTGGGATAAGATGTGCGCCAAGGGGACAAATTACAAGTAACCAAAAGGAGAAAAGGCCAAATTGCCTTTTAGACATATTTTACTGCTGCAGGAGTCCTGGTATGTCACCTCTCGTAATCTCCAGAGAATACACATGAAACACTTTTACAAGACTGTAAAGAAAAGCCCTCTGTACTGAATTGAAGGAACAGGCCCACACACCCTATTGAGGAGCATGCAGTTGTTGACTGTCAGTAATATTAATCATTGCGATACACAACTGAAGCATGATCCCAAATAATAAAGATAAAGAAAAATCCTCCAGTGCAAAACTGAAAAGCCCTCTGCTCTTCTTACCCTTCAGGACAGTGATTGTCTGGTCACGTACAACGCTGCATTATTTATTGGCCTGGCGGACACCCTTATCCAGGTTGACTCTCATGGCTTACATTCGTATATGAGAATATATCATTAACAGATTAATATTTCACTGCTGTCATTGGGTTAAGTACTGTATGGTCATGACGACGGTGACCTGCTGGGGACAGGGAACTGCAAACTTCTGATTGCAGGATATAAACAAAGTCATTTTGACAAGTTGGGGACAAAATTTCAAGTATATCAAAAACAGAAATAAAGATTTGGAGCTGATCCCAAAAAAAAAGACAGAAAATGAAATTTCTGTTCTGTTTACTGAACTGTGGGATCTAACAAAAATAATATATTGAGAATATATATTTTAGCTTGAGTAATACAGTAGAAATGTATAAATTATTGCTGTTTTGGTCTATTGCAATATATTTCTTCTTTGCATTAACATATTTTAAAGGTATTTACAATATATTTTTGGGTTGACCAACAAATTTCTTAGCATATTACAATATAATTCTTTTCCATATGGATTAGTCTTCAAAATATCTGGAAACAACAAAACACCTGCATAGTTCACATTTTGGCATATGCCTTTGACATTAGCACCAGCATATTTAAAAACATTAAACAACTACGCTTGTGTCTGTGTCTGTTCAACATTGTGTTATCACGAACTGGAATACAGCATGGTTCCCCTTACAAAGCATCAATACCTATGTTACCACTAGCACAAATCATTAAATAATATGTTGTTGGTGTTTGATTAAAATGTAATAAATATTAGTTTGTGGTTGCCAGATTGAATTTCATGCAAGGCTACAAAAAGTATAGTAGGCATATATACAACAGAGAGACAACTAAAACTTATCAATATATTTGCTAGTAAGTTATAATCATATTATTACTGGTATGTGTCACAGATCCTTGTGATAAGAAGCCTGGTTCATTTACCAGTATTCAAGCTCAATCAAATTCATTATTTCAGCTGGAAGGTTAAGCAGAAAAGATGGAAGGAAAAGTATTTGCTCTGTAATAGACATTAGTCTGAGACTTATAGTTCTGGTGTCTAATACAGCAGGCTAAATACAGCAGTGGCAAAAAGTGGTTCCTCCCCTTTTTGTGTAATGGTAGTGAGACTTTAGGCAGGTAGCCATTGGCTTAGGTAGCTAAGGTAGTTGGCTTAGTCAGGATTCTCCTGGCTTTGAGGAGGGGAAAAACCAATTTGTAAAAAGCAAGAAATGCAGGCTAAGTTTGCCTGAGGTTTTCTTTTTGACAGGTTCCTGCTGAAGGTTAGAACCTTTTTTGCAGATCACACTAGCGCTCCAGGGGGTATTATTGTAAAGCTTACCACTGGCTCATACAAGCAACGGTAAGGCTCCGTCAGGCAAATAAATATAAACCACATGACACAGTGATGGAGATGTACAAGGTTTTATTTTCCAAACATATATTCTCAGTGTTTCACACTCCTTTTTTTCAAAGCTGCAGGCTTTCAGATGATTTGTACACTTTTGTTCCAGACATCACATTCCTGCTTCTGCAGAGACATTTTCTGGAAAATGCATGAATGCATAACAGAAGCAATAATACCCAGTCACTCCTATTTACAGGCAATGATGCAACATGAATGTACGCTATTGTTACCACGCTCAAACATTTGCTTGATGCAATTACTAGCACTAAAATGCCATTGTGGTTTGCAGATTATGCATGTTTGTAATGCAAAAAACATTGTCTTCACCAGTCTTGTAGATGTGAGAGAATGACCCAATTTCGTATTCAGCCCCGAGGGGTTTCTTAAAATAGAATGGGAACCCCCATCATTGTTCGACAATACCCGATGTCTGCAGGCGGAGTCCAGAGAGATGACAAATGTCATTGAGCTGGGTGGAAATGAACACAACCAAGCTCAACCCTGTGCTCCACGTCTCCTGAACTTCAGAATACCTCACCCAGCAGAAACAGAGGCAGCTGAAGAGGCATCAGCATTAAATTCTTTTGATTACATTTTACGCTGCAGGCGCAACAGCGAAGCATGAATCGTCTTTATTACCAAGCTTTTTTTTCTCTGTAATATTTTTGCTTCCTGGTAGACATAATTTTAAATTAAAATACATTTGCGAAACGTCTATCCGCGGGCGACATCATACTTTTTGAAGTCCCTCCATTTTTTTTTTTGATCAAATTGTGTCGCTAGAATTGAAAGGACAGCAACACAAGTCAGTTCTTACATGCCAAAACAGAGAGAAAGAGAGAAAGTGTTTTCAGACTGCTCCCTTCCACCAGAGCAGCAGAGCTGTTCATGTCCAGCAATGAAATGAATGGAACACAAGTTTTATGAATGATCAAAAGAAGAGATGTAGACAGTGGTAATGATATGTGTGGATCAAAGAGGAGTGTGGTCGAGCTGCTACTGGACTAGAGCATTCATCATATTGATTGCATAACCACATCGCCATGTCTCAGACTAACCTGTACCTACAGTCTCCACAAATCTAGTTGTGTTTCCCTAGGGGTGAATTTATGCAACTTCAGAAAGTCCATTAGCAAGTTTGTGCAACTTGCCTAATGGAAGTAGGCATCATGTGCATAAAAATGAAAACTAATTCACTTTATGCAACATGATACCTTAGCCTTTTAAACAAGACAGCCACCTTCAGAAAATGCAGAATAACTTACCCAGCACCTTGACTACATGAAAAAATCCACCGTTCTCCGATATGAGAAATTGAGGTATATTCTTATTCTCTCATACGACCATACCAAAAACACACAAACACATTCACCATTGGTCACTTGATGAATTTGGACCTTTTGGACATTCTGATGGAAGCAAAGCATAAAGCCATATGGACATATGGTTTTGAACATGGGAAAAAATGTCATACCCAAGAATGGGAGAATATTAAGCAGGAAGGTTCATGCCATCTAAACTTTCCAGTTCCAGAGGGGCCCTGTGGACGCTGGCTTCTTGCCAACCAAATAATATTTCAAAATGCATTGCAGTAAGATATATCTCCAGTATGGTGTATGACAACAAGTTATAGCAGAGATTTAGTATTTGCAAAAATATGCAAAAGAGAAAGGAAAAGAATAAATGATTGGGTTAAATAAGCAAATGAATTCAGAGGTCGGAGCAAAAACCAAACATCACACCAGGCCTCCAGGAACTGAGTTTGACAGCTCTGACATGTAGTCATAAGGGCCTAGGGCGAGGAGGAGTTTTGGCTATGGAGAACCCACTAACTAGCCTGCTGCCACTGTCCACATGCCCTTGCATTAGGTATAATGTAGTCACTTCATACACACAGGGAGTGTCATGCTCTCTTTACTCTCTTAGTTCTTGTGGTTTCAGTCTTACTGCTGGGGTCCCTCCCATTTCAAAGATCATTAAATACAGTTTGTTGCAGCTGCCATAGCCTAAACTCGTTTGAATATTCTTCATCCTTTATTGGACTGAATGTAAAACACACTCACGCACACACCAGAGGGGATAGACTGTTTCAGCCCATTACATTTAATCAAAGGAAAATTAGTTGCCTGCTGCAACTTGCAGCCACTGAAACACCTCTTACCTCTTTGGTAGCAGGAGGAAGGGGTTAACAGGCTGTGCTGTGCTCAAAATAATATTTAAATAAAGAGGATTTTTTTTTTATCCCTGTGAGCAGACGTCATTAGTGACAGATTCATGTTTCAACTCTTTGTGCCTCTTTTGCGGCTTTGTCCAACCCCACAGCGCAATCACTTAGGTTAATTAGTTTCAATTAAGATGCCATAAACTGGCACTCATTCTAAGGAATTGCTAATAAGCTAATTTAGAGACATAAAAAACTGAAATTGAAATCCTGAGAGTAATTCTCCCCCCTCCCCCGCCTGCACCAGAACCACCTGCCCTCCACAAAAATCTCCTCATCAAAGGAGACAGGCAACAAATTATATAAAATCTTCTATCTATATGAATGCGCTTATAAATTAAATGAAGTAAGATGTAAATATGATTATGCACTGAATAATCTGCTTGCATAGAATAGACAAGAGAAGTGATAGTATGTCTGTTTTCAAATAAGGAAAGCATGGAAAATACCATGCTGTGGTGTTGTGTAACACAACTCTGTGTAGGGTGTGGGGTTCCAGGCATCTGTGATGAAACCATAGATGTGGTGAATCTGGAAACACAAGCGAAAAGGGATCAAATGCATGAAAGGTTATTCCCTGGTGTGCTTATCAGCACGTTAGACCACAAATGGGAGTTAACATAGATTGCAGCAGAGGGACATGAAATGTGATGCAATGCTGCATATTGAGGACAACAGACACAGACCTGCACACAGAACCAGGTCTGGGAGCTGCAACAAATGTCACCCCCAAGGAGCTGATGCTAACAGAATGTGCTCTTTAGCCGTTAATGACCTGGTCAATCAGACTTACACCGGACTGTGTCAGCACAGGCAGTGTCTCTGATACCTGCTGTTCTCCTAGAGCACCCCCCACAGTAAGCTGCTTCAGGGTCATTTAAGGAAATTACTATACATGCAAAAAAAAAAAAAAATGAAAAAGAAATCAATCAGTAAGCAATCCAGGAGTAACACTATATTCTGTACCAGGTCAGAAAACAAAGCCTTTAAAAACAACAAAAATATAATAATGAAATACCACCAATATGACACATGAATCTGCAAAAGATTGATTGTGAGGGAGCAGATCAAATGCTTTCAGAAAGCCAGGTGTAACACAGTTAATGATGTGTTTCTCTGTTGTTCAGCAGCCAGCGGAGCTGCTTATTGGCTGGCATTGATCCCTGGGCAACATGATTGGCCGTGCTCCAGACCGCTGTAGCCTGTGAGCCAATGGCATTGATTGAACAACGGAGGCTCTGCTCCCTTCTGCATTTTCCACCCTCTCTTTCGCCAAACAGCGCATGAGCATAAAACACCTGAATTAAGAGCCAGTGTCTATATATCTCAGGGTTTATTGCAACTGCTGTTGACTCGTTCATTTGGAAGTGATGTATGAGGTAATAGTTCTTTTGTTGTTCAGTGCTTCACCAGAGAACAAGGGCCCTCTGTTTGTTTTATTCCTCTATGCGCAATAAACAAAATTAAAGTTTAGTTTTTGCAGGCTTCAAATTAAATGGCAATTAACAGCCAGCAGTGGCACACTGTGACACAAGTTGAATGCAGCTCTTCTTCTTTGTTATTGATTTGTGCAAATTTGTGACATTCACATCCCCCCCCCACTTTCTCCACAAGCAGCATGACTTACTTCCCCTGCAGGCAGGTGAACACTGTGGCCCAGTTTGGCATTGAGTTGTCAGCCGTGATTAAGACAAACTGTCCTTTCACAGATTCATTTACATGTTTTCGCTTCGGCACTCACAGGATTCTCAGTTTGAGTCTTTTTTTTTTTCCTCACAGAGAGGTTAGAGACTGTCGAAATGCAAGGATTCTGCAAGAGGATGCCACGTAACGCAATTTAGACCTTTGGTGCGAGAACACTCTGTTCGAACGCTGATCTGGAATAGAGAGGAGCTGACAGGAAGTTGTTGTCATATACCTCTCACAGAGGTAACGTCTGGACAGCAGAATAAGCAAGCGCCACACAGATTCATGACAGTTCCAATGTGCAAAAAAAAAAAAAAAAAAAAAAAGAGTGGAACACCCTGATTTGGAATGCTAATCTCAGATAAAAAAAAAGCAAAGCCCTTTGCAGCTTTCTTCAGGAGACGTCAAAGCTAATAAAAGAATGCAACTTAGCCGAGTGCAAAGTTGCCCCCAAGAGTACGACATCCATTTCCTGTAAGCCGGCAGCGTGGGGCCCACGGTGCAAGCAGCCGTTTCTCATCTCTGAACCGAGCACCATCGAAAAATACCGGGCACCACCGCTCCAGCACACCGCTGACTTCAGGTGCAATTTATGTTTCCAGGTGACGCGATTACAGCGGCGAGCAGACCATTATCATCCTATATCAGACTAATTCACCATGTCCCTCCTGGCAACAGGATGGGATATTTACAAACCAGTGGTGGCCTTCTCCACCGTTTTATTCCCACCTTTTCTCTGCAGAGGGCTTTGGTTTTCAGACGCATGGTGAATGGCTGAAGAATCAGCGCAAGCTTTGTTTGCCCCTTGGGGGATTTGGGGATTGTCGATTTGCTTCGTTACCCATGATCACCCCTCCAGTAGCTCCCAGTTTACATTCATAAAATGGTAATTATTTTAAAAGAGAGTCACACATTATTGATTGTCAATGGGAAGAAGACCTGGAGGTGCGACTGTGAGGTACAAAACAAAATCGTTGGGTGACGGTTCTCTTTATTTTGGCTGTTTCAGTCCCTTTGTGTGGACAGCAATGGCATTTCAAGGGCTGAGTTTTACAACAAACTTCAGAGGCTCTCTGACACACTGAGTGTGGCAAGCATCTTGAAAGCTGCCCTCTGTTGCAACTTTGAATCAGATTCAAAAGGTCTGGCTTCATAATTCCATTCATACGTTCAAGAGAATTGTTTTGCAGTAATGTGTGAATCATTAATAATGATTATCATTTGGTTTTTCCTGTAGAGAGAGGATGAAGGGTAGTTTCTATGAATGGTGATTTTGCTGTATGTCAAAAAAGCTGGACAGTTATGAAATGGTATTAAATAGTTCAATTTGCCAGAATGGTGAGCTGTGCCTGCAGATACACTTGTGGGTTTCCAAGTAGTTGCACTCTCAAGTAGTTAACAGTCTTCGGTTTTTTACCTGAACTAGCCTCTCTGGTGCATTCATCTGTGGGGTTATTGTGATGGGCAGAGAAAGCGGATGGACAGAGAAAAAAGAATCTGTATTTGTTTATTTGCCTTTCAGAGCATAAGCCTTGTTTCTGGGTATAGACAGGTGTTATCCGTACTGTCTAAGGGATCCACCGGTGAATTCTGGGATTTTTGTTTCTGGCCAGAAGAAACATCCAACTGGTAACATTGGAAACAGCAGGGGGGAAGTAGTAGAACTGCATCATTGTTATAGCAGGCCTAATTGTGTTCTGAATATTACCTCATTGTTCACAATGCATGTAACATAGGAAAGAGCTGATTCAACAAGGAATAACAAATGTAAAACATAAATACAGCACATTTTCCCAGCACGTGGCCTTCTTTTTGCATGCACGACCTGCCCAAAAGCACCGGGCCGAATGAAACAATTCCATCAAGTAATATGAATGAAGCCAGTTCATTAGCTGCAGATTTTTGATTGAGGTGTGCTCAGACTGACCTCTCTCCTGCTCCTTCTTATTTCCCCTGCATATCCACGTCCTTTGGCTGCGCTGGGTGCGTGTGCGTGCTTGTATCTGTATGTGTGTATGTGTGTGTGCGCACTGTGTATGTGAGTGTATGTGTATGTGTACGTGCATTGTAAATCTGAAGGTGCGTGAATTGTGTTTGTATATATGTTTGTGTGTGGGTGTCTTGTGCATGTGAGTGTGTGTGAGGGCACTGTGCATGTTCGAGGCTGTGTAATTGTTGCTCAGGACCGTCATATCCAGTTAAGACTGGGGAAACCAAATCAGGTGATCTTCCTCATTTTATGACTCATATTCCTTTGAAAACGTGATCAGTTTCATCATCACAGTACTGCTGTTGACAGAAGTGGAAAAGACAGAAATTGAAAGATGGTGCAATATTAAGGCAGTTTTATGTTTACACCTGAGTCTTTATTTTGTTTTGTTTCCCACCTACTTAATATGCAACAAGCGGCACAAATTTCCAAGCCCAATTCAGCAACTGCTCTGTTGGTACTCATTGCATGGGCAGTCTGATTTAATGCAGGCTTAGACTTCCAGAGGCCAAAACACCATTATACAACACCATTTTAATTGACAACTGCAGATAGAAGTGCTTCTATTTATAGGGTCTCTACCAGCCCCTTTTACAAATTGGCAATAGACTAGTCCAGCAACGACGTTTGAAATCGGAACTGGCTTTTCTCTGAGTGATATGTCTGCCTTGTTAAAATGGATGGAGACAGAGAGAGGAAAAAAGAGAAATATACCATGTTTAAAACCTATATCTGATATAAGGTGTATTGATTTCAAGTGCTTTAGCAATGCAACCTGTGCCATGCTAATACAAACCTATTTGTATCTGAGAGCAAGGGATTACAAGTAGGACACTCGTTGCACACACACTACAAGTGGTTCTACAACTGAGTTAGTCTTCTGCATGGACTTTATGTTAAAATGCCATATTTGCCATACATCATGCCATACATCTCCCTAATATTTTACCTGGTTTGCTCAACAAAAGACCCTGACATTTAAATGCATTCTTGTGTGAATTCATCACCTTGGATTTTGTTAAGACAAAAACTGTGAATGTGTAATATGTAGAACCAGTAACCCCCCCCCCATTTGTTTTGCTTATATGTTAATCTAATGGAAAATAGATTTAGAAATATGAGTGAAGCTGCAACTCAGCACAATTTCCTTACAATTGAGTCTGGTATCTGCAGTTGAACTGAAAGTGGTAGTTACATTGCCCTCTCAGGGTTTTCTCTACATTAATGCACCCGCTTCCAGTAATCATCTCTTTTTAGACGGCAATCAGGGAGCTCTTGTGTATGGACATCACAGAACCAAAAAATTTGTTATATTGTGTAATTTTTAAAAGAAGCTTGAGTAATTGACTTAGATTTAGAACACTTTCCAGGAAATACCTGGCTCAATGAACCTATTTTTTTTTCCCAACGTAAAAATGCTCAGTTGTGTATAAAATGTGTATGAGAATTATCTTAATGTTGGGAGGAGGATAATTGAATTTTCGATCCCTCCTACACACCATCCAGAGAGCTATTGCTTGTGTCTCCCACAAAATGTAATATGAGGATTTTAGGATATATTATCTTGTCACAGACATTTCTTGAAGGCATTATGCGAAACATAACCATGTGGAGTGCTATAATAAACAGGATTTGAAAAATTCACTTCTAGAGTCACAAACTATGCAAAACACTCAACACTACATTGTATACATTTCCATGCATACTAACTCACTGATGTCTGATCAGTCAGTAACCATTAGCTTTACGCATGTTGTGTACTGATTGGGAAAGTACCTTTGAGTTCACCTTTATGGAATGGCTTCTGTCTGATTTCATTTACATGCAGTGAATCCTACATAGAGAGGCATCATAGGATGGTATGGAGTAAAAGTGAGTTTGGCCTCAGATCAAAGCACTTCTCCAGTAGAGGTCAGTAGAACATTCCTAGAACACCATCACAGTTTCTCACACATCCATTGTTTCTAAAGGCAGTTATGATCTAATAGATTAGATACCACAAATAACGGAGAATTTGTTATTGTGTCATACCAGTTCCTAGGTGTGTACGTCAAGCAGTTTGCTCTGGCAGCTGTAATGAACAATGTGTTTGCATGGGATTACACGAGCCTCTTTCTCTTTGAAATGCATACAAAACTTTAATCCGTACCTGGGCTAATTGCGCTTTTGCCAGATACTGATTATGGCGTCTACGTTTCCAAAGGCCCTTTCATACAGTGACCTCGAATGCTTTACACGGAGGGGCTCTCTCACCTTAACTACCCCCAGTATGTGAGACCCACTGGGGAGATGTGCGGCTGCCATTCTGAGGTCGGAATGCTCTCATCAGCTGTGGTGGTGAGGCAAGAATTTTTTTTAATTAGCCAATTAGACCAGGGGTTGATTAGATGGCCAGACTGCAAAAAAGGCAGACTGGATTGGGACCAAGACAATTACATCAGGTAACAAGCGCCACATGAAAAATGTGTGCTAAGCGGGTGGGAAGCGAACAGGCTGCAGGGGCTGCCTGTGGACGGCAGACCAGTCGATGAGGCTGGAGTCCTGCGTTGTGGCTGTGTGTCTTAATGGTGCTCAAACTGAGTGTCAGTGAGCCATTGCAAAACTGTTCCTGTGTGTTGCTGGGTACGTTATGGACAGATTTTCAGTTTTCAGATTTTATTAACAGTGATGTAGGACTCTTAAAAAAAATGAATGGCCACATCACAGAGCTCATCAGAGGAATGTGAACCACCACTGTAAAAACTGTCAAAAAAACAGTGACACCATGACAGGGAATAGCCCACACAGATAACTAATATTTCAAATAATCAATATTTTTCCATGGGAATATTCACATTGCTCTGTATCTATCTACATATGTCTGTATGGTTCCCCACCCCCCCCCCCTTTTGTTTCTCCTATGTGGAAAATGCTTTAGTGGCGCGAAATATCAAGCTTCCTCACGAAAACACAAGAACGTTCCAAGAACGTAACAGTGCAAAGACTCGGGAAGATTAATCTGTGCTGCGTGTCCTCGTCTCGCTCGCAGAGTACGGTGAACTAACAGGTCGGTGCTGAACGAGAATCTGAAATCTATAGCATTATATAGATTATGTACATGCACACACACACACACACACACACACACACACACACACATATGTATTCTTAGTGATGCAGACCCATTTGCATGTATAGTTGTTGTATTGAAATATAGACATGCAGACATGGTCTTATTGCAGCGATCATGGACCATTAATTTGCCTGCCTGCCGGCATTTGAATTCGTACATTGACTGTAGTGAAAACATCACGTGAAGAGACGTTTTATAACCAGCAGCGAAACAAATCGTGTGGCTGAGCACACTGTGCATTCACAGCACGTTCGGTCAAAAGGCGAAAGGCTAAGATCCTTTAAATATCTTGCTTCAAATGTGAGTATTGTACATGATCGACTCGAGAGATTCCCACGACATATGGCTCGACTCTCGCACGCGCAAATTGTGCGTGCGCTCTCCATGGTCCTGAAATCAAATAGGCTGGCCACTATAAACCTCATTACTGCAACTAAGGCAAAACAACGACGATTAATTAAAAACAAACAAACAAATAAACAAATAAATAAATAAATAAATAAATAAATAAATAAATAAATTGAGGCTTTAGATTTAGGCTAGTATTTGTCGCTGTTCACTTTTTAACTCTAAGCAGGCTATGAATGAATCTCTATTCAGCGACTTCACAGCCAGGTGCATACAGCAACCTGTATTTAACGCAAAAACTTTTTAATCTAACTTTCAAACTCTCAAAATCTGGTAAAGTGTGGCTTTTACTTTTCTCTGTCAAACCTCCCATGTTCTGAAAATATTCCACAGATATACCAGTAACAGAACCATGGGTGTACATATGTGTTTATTCGTTCCACTGCCTAAAATCGACTTCCCTTAATGCATCGCTGAACATCAATGAACTTTATCTGTTGACACGGACACCGCGAATAATGCTCTTTGAGATTCAGCAGAGGTACAACGAATTGTACCCCCCATCCACACACACAAACACACACACACACACACACGCGCGGGCACGCACGCACATCTCTCTCTCTCTCCCTCTCTCTCTCCTCTCTGCCTTCAGACAAGGGAGAATGCAACGGGTTCTCCGCCACAGCTTAACACTACTCCACAAACATGCCCTCAGACGAGCAACTCTGTGGTGAAGCCGGCCAACTGACTGCGTGCTTCCACGGGGAGACAGAGTGTGACCGGAGGTGGACCGCGGAAGACTGAGAAAAGGTAATTAAACACAAGAAACCTTATAAATAACGATATCTGGTGAGTGCGCGCAAGGCGATATGTGCTGTAATGATGTTACAAAATATGCGCAAAGTGTGTCACCTGTTTCGTAGTTTAAATGGAACACAGTAAAAGTTAAAAGATCACAGCGATGTACAAAGACGTACAAAGGATGTACAAAGAATGCATTCTTCATAAATTATTTTAGCAGCAGGCATAGCTCGACCAAGCGTAAGCTGTTTGATTGAAAGTTATGAGCAGTACAGTGACAGGCACACAAACACATGCAAACAAATATGTTGTCTATGATCCATTCCAACACGTGAAGAAATCGCCTGTCTCTGGAACATATCCTATAACTGAATTAAATTCATCGTTTCGATAAGCGGTCGCACTGTTTTAAGCAGGAACACCACAAGAATACGCCATGAATTTGCTGTAAAATATGGTAAACAACAGCAATAAAATATGCTTAGGTATTGAGTCATTTGATTACTGGAATTAATGCTGGTAATTCCAATTTCAGTATAAATAACGGTAGCGTTCTTCAGTACTTTATTGTTCTGTGGTCTTATGGTTTCAATGTACACCAAACAAATGAAGTAATTCTACGGGCTACTCGAGCAGGCGCATGGGCAGCCTCTCTGTAAAAACGATTCCTCTTCATAGACGGCAATATTATGTGATTTGGTGTGGGGTTTGCCCTGTATCACCTTGCAACTTTTACATCGTTTAATGTTCGCGATTTCTCTTGATGGAAAGACGGTTATTTGCGCTGGCGAGTTAAAGACATGGACACTAACCTGGGTGATGGGGGAAGGGGGTTGAATTTGTACCCTTCTCATTATAACTAATCAGTCGAAAGAATACTGGAGAATATAAGCAAGTTTCAAGATCTGTGACCTAAGTGAAATCACCCATGCAAAGAAAATCGCTGCTCCCGCTGTTTTTTTTTTTCCACGTTCATTTTATGTGTAGTAGGCTGGATCTAACACATTCCATTGTAACAATTTCTAGTAGAGCAGATTTTTTAGCTTTTTTTTAAATATAAACCTTTTACCCTGACAGTGATGGTAGCACAGAGTCAATTGCATAACTTTTGTGTGCCTTCTTGGAGGGTACTCAAGTCCTTTAGCGCCCTGTCAGGGGAGTGCACCGGAACTCTTCATATTTTCTGTGTACCTAGAAGCATCCATTTTTGATTCAAAACGATTTCATTTTCTAGTTTCTGTACTCATCTGTCTTGTGTGATGTGTATACTGCAATGTAAGTTTGAAAGCTTGGTTTAACTACTATAACAATATTTAGATCCTTAAAGCCTGAGACGTCAGATTGCATTCGGTGTGTAAGGAAACTGGATGCGCTATCCTCATATGTGAACCATATGTGACACATGGAAATGAGTTTTATTTTACCCCTGCTGAAGGTTATGCGTTCTTTTGACAATTCTTTAAACCTCCACTCGGTGGAGCCGCGGCAGTTGTAGAAATATGAAGCCCGATGAGTAATTAAAGAGTGATAGTAGCCTGCTGCTTCTATTCCACTACTCTTTATTTAAAGGCATATAAGCGCTAATATCCCGAAACAACAAAATTATTTCACTTATGGTAGTAAGTTACTTGGAAATGCTGTGAAGCATCCCTAATATAATAACAAGAAGGACATGCAATGAAATCCATTAGAAGTATTTGCTGTTTTTTACGCCATCCATAGAATTTGTCTTCAGTGTTCGTTGGTGCAGACTTTACCCCTGGACGCAACTCCTCGGATAACTCGGTGCACTTACCCCGGTGCGAAAAACAAAGGGATGCACCCCCATGATAATGAATAATGAAATATGATAAAATATATACAGAAGATCCACACAGCCTTCTACTCCTTAAAACGATAACATTCCGGAAAATTCACTCACGAGGACATCTGACTCGTGACTGATTTAATAAAAACTTCTGCCTCTGAGTTATGTCAACACACAGTGTGATGTAACCGGGTTTGCTGTTACTGAGTTCTTAAACGTACAGCCATTTATGGTCCAAATGAAGAGTCTTGGCTGAGCAGAAAGCGACAAGAAAAGGTCCAGTGTTACAGAGCACACATTGATGTACACTTGGCGACTCTGTGTGACGCACGCACGCGATTTTGTTTACAATTATAATACCTGAGGAGCCGGATTGTTTGTGCCGGGTCACATCGCCTCTCTGAATCTCAGTGCTCCTCAGTGCATCCGCGTAAAAAAGCGCGTTTGCGCGCACCACTTGCGGTCGTCCAGTACGCAGAGGGCGACAGCGGGGTTTCAGACATTTACAAAATGAAGAGGATAGGGCAACAAACAGCATTTCTCTGACTGTATTTCGTATGCATTTAAATTATGGTTTTACGTCGATGGAGGAACTACATCTGAGACAATAGCGTTCGTAACGCATGAGCCATTTTTGCGCATAGTAGTTGTTACTACTGTATGGGTATGTTGTCAGTACTGTTATCTTAAGTCGTATTGTTATGGAAACCTACATGCCTTAAGTAATTAAGTTATATACAGTGTTACAGAGAAAACGTACAGCAATATCTCCAAAATCTCTGCAAGCAGCTATGTATTCCACATGTGTTCTGTATTCCAGTCATGCTGCGACTAACTTGTATCGTGCAGTAGGACAACAGACGTGTCCTTCCTACCACATCATACTTACATGATGAAATGTTCCATCAATGACAAGACAGGAGGGTCATGCGTGAGTTGGTTTATATACTTGTTGCTATAAGAATTTAATTCCTTCCTCTGTCAAAACAAAGATGAGGCCAATAACATGAGCGCAGTTTACATTGCGTAACGCAATTTGAATGCCGCTGGCTGCATTGTTGGGGTCGGTTTACTGTCTTGGAAATGTATTTCAGATATCCGCTCTCATAGCTTTTTTCCTAACTCAGTGAAGTCAGAGGTTATTGTGCTCCAATGTCATCTAGATTCTTGCTGTAGGACTTGATTTTGGGAAAAGCAAACATAGAATGATAAATGATAAATATGAGAATGATAAATATGATAATGCAGTGCTGTTTTATGGATTTATTTAACAGAAATAGATAAACAAGACATTTGGTATGCGGTTTTCCAGGTTCGTAATCACTGGCATCTTTGCAAGTCTTAGTTGCTAAGTACTCTAGCACCAAGACATTTCTGTGACAACCTCCCCTCAACTCCGTTTTCCTTCCCCGCGAGGTGCAGAGAGGGTGGGTAAGGGAGCTGGGAGGGGGAAGAGGCGGGCTGCTGATTAACTTTCGCAGCTCACAGCTACGGTGTTACAGCCAAGACAGCCACAACTGTGCACCCACACCTCGGGCTCGATGTTGTGGGGAAAGTCTTAAACCCGCGCCGACGACGATAAATCGGGCTGTTGAATCCGAGTCTTCTGTGGAGAGGAAAGGATCGAATCACACCTGCTGCCTGTTCCCCGAAAGTATCACCAAGAAATTTATTTTTTTTTGCTTCATTGTCAGTGAGGGCCGATAGGATGCGTCTTCGCTCCGTGTTCTTCCAGGTAAATGCTTTCTACATCTGTTATTTATTTAATTGTGGGCTAACTGTGGCATAAACAGACTAGATTCAATGTTATCACAGTAACCAATCATAACCTCAGGGTGTATTCGAGGATGGATATCTGTTGAAACTTGTCTTCACAAACAATTGCAAACATTTTTAATGAGATCTGTCCCTTTGGTAAAGCACTGCAGATAAGGTCTGAACTTTAAAATGAGTATAAAAAACACAGAAAGGATATGACATCACCTTCTCTGTAAATTCTCATTTTAAACAACGCTCGTTATAAGGGTAATATCGTTTAATTCGTGAAAACGAATCGCAGTCTCGGAAACTGATGTTGTGGAAGAAATATGTTCCTCAGTGAGCCCACCGCACAGTTTACATAACATTGTTGCATCGAAACGAAACGACCGTTTGCGCGGTTGCTGAAGTGGTGTCAAAGTTGCATAAATAAAAGGCATTACAGAAAAGCGTGCCGTGTGTGCTCTTATTCTGTGGCTGCCTGATGAATGTTTCCAGGGATTGTGTGCGTGGGACAGATCAGAAATAAAATACAGCTAATTCTATTACCTCAGTTTTTAAAGCTTTAATTCACGGCTCAACTCGGCAGTAACGTGGCAGAGATCAGCTGAACGCTCACGAAATCGTTTACTTTTCTGGCCATGTGGCTTGCGTGTGTTGCGCATGTATCTGTTCCAAATGCGTGCATGCTATTGAGTATGCCCCAAAACAAACAATAGATCCGACTGGTGAGTTTATCGGTGCGGTCATCGTACTGTACGTAGCGTGTTACAGCTCTTGTTTCGGTTACCCGAAGGCATAGTACCACGGGAAGGGAGAGAACGTAAGACCGTCGCGCGCACAGAGCCGCGCAGTCAATGGAATCGTACACAGGGGTGAAATCGGGGAACGCGCCTAGAGGAAGGTTGCCTAATGCACTCAAGAGCTCTTTCACCGGAGCTCGGTTGGAGGAATGCGCCTTGGCAAACATACAGACTGACACAAATATACTTTGCAATTCCTCTTGCTCATTCACAACCCTTTTTTCTGACCAGAATTGTTACTTTTGTATGCATTGTATGTATGTATGTTATTTATGTATGATAGCTGTATGATATCACTACGTGCATACAATATTGACAGCACTATAAAAACCACGCTGAAAAAAAAACGAAATACATGTGCATTTGTGTTCACTCTGCAAAAACAGTTGAATGTATTGAGGATTTTAATTTTATACTTATATACTTATATACTTTATACTTATTAGGATTGAGGGCTTTTCCTGTTTATCTCCGAATCCATTCATTTACTCCTCCTATTCAGCAATGTATTACCACAGCCTAACAGGTTTGCGGGGCGGGTGAGATTTATTGGTTTGTTTTAAATCATTTGTGGATTAAGGCCTTGGATGAGGCTGCATTGATCCAAATCACAAAGAGTTGAGTTAATGGCCACTCGATAAGAGCTCAGCGGGGGCATAGCATCAGAGCAGCCTGCTTCATCCAGGACCAGAGAGGGCATCCCTGTCTCAGATCGATAGCCCTTCGGCATCCCCTCTGGAACCTGCTGGTGAAAAGCCAGTGACCTGCCGCGTGTGGCAATAAACAGGCATGTGCCGCTTTTATTGGGCAAACTGCTTTATTACACCTTAATGGGTCACACGCTCCGTCCCTCTTTTATCATCAGCGGTGGAATATTCCTGCCTGGTCAGGAAGATTTGAGAACTTCAGATGACAGAAGGAATTTAAGGGACAATCTAAATTATGTAATGTTATGCCTTAGTGTATGCGTCATATGCTTAATACAGTTTCTGTGTAGGCTGTGTGTCAAGGGTTGTGTTATGAGGGCTGTTGACTTTGTGTGCCAGTTATTTTTATTCTGATACTGCATGAGCCCTCAAATCAGTAATTAATTAATCAGTAAGTGTATTACTCAATCATTATTAGATCTTGCTTATGTGACTAAAGTGTTGCTCCAGTTTGACAGCAATCCACCCCCACCTTATTTTTTCGATTCCTCTGGTAATAGGAATTTGGTTCGAGGCTGGAGACTGGAGAAGCAACATGGAATTGTCCTTGGATGTCTAGGCGAATGGTCCATATGGTCATATGGAAGATATGAAATGCTCAGTGGTTTTGTAATGGCACATGCTATTTTCCAATCAGTAGTAATATGCACCTTGGTTGGTGCCACCCTGATTGGAGTGTGTGCCCGGAATGACATTTTGGTGACATCACTGGGTCCGTATATGACAAGGTGAGGGAGTGAGGCAGAGTTGGAGCATTTTAATTCCGGTTATGCCAGCATATGGAATCAGATATTTATCATCACTGTGTGACCTTACCATAGCTGTTTGCGTCATTGCTAGCTGATTTTATCACAGAGTTGTCTACATGACCGTGGCAAGGGCTGGACAAGTGGCTAAATGGCTCACTGCATGCATGGCTATAGGTTGTGATTGTTTTGTAAAACCCATAAATATCTTGCTAGTAACTAAAATCCCACAGGCTTAGAATTTTTGTTGAATGTTAGCTGGATAGTCCTTGTTATAACAAGTGTTCAAAAACATCACTAGTCTTATTTCTCATATCCCAGAAGTCACTGCAAACTGAAACCTGATCAATAACTTTTTTAAAATCTATGACAGATTTGAAGTATATGGTAGATTAGCTAACTAGAGTAGCAATGCCAAAACATTCATTCACAAAATGCTATTTTGTAACAAAATTGCATTTTGAAATATAATAATCAGTAGATTTGGACTCATGAATGGACTTCTCTGCAATTGATTTGCTTGCCAATGAGGTTTCCTTCACTAACAACAATACAGAATGGGACATCCCTCAATATGGTGACCTTCCTATTTCCATCTCAGAAGGCAAGGGAAACTTCTGAATGAAGTGAATGTGGAATTACCAGTTAATAGACTGGGAGTTTACATCAGTACAACAGTCAATTGGCAGCAGTGTGGTGTAGTGGTAAGGAGCAGGGCTTGTAACTGAGGTTTGTTTCCCCGCTGGTCCACTGCTGTTGTACACTTGGGCAAGGTACTTAACTCACAACTGCCTCAGTAAATATCCAGCTATATAAACGGATAACATGTTGCTCTGGATGAGAGTGTCTGCTAAATGACAATAGTGTAATGTAATCGGGGATTTCTGAGATACTGTAGTGTTGCTGGCTTGTGGGCTGTATCCACTGAGCTGATGGAACGAGAGAACTTGCTCTCAGGCATGAGGGTCCTGTGGAATGGAATGGCAGGCAGAATGGTGGCGACATGTGAAGCAATAAACCAACAGCAGTGAAACCTTGAGCATAGCTCTGATTCATTCACGCATCCTCCCCAGAAGGCATTGTTTAAGTGATTTTTCTCACCTCAGGCCCCCGATGTAAAAGCCGTTGTTTGCTCCTCGTCGCTTCAAATGTTACTACAGTCCAGCGGTTTTTTTGTCCAAGTTAAATTTAGCAGGTTTGGTGCCTGGCTCTGGAGCCATGCGCTCCTCAGTGTGTCGCTTGGCTGTGCGCGTCAGTGGAGTTGTGAGCTGGCACCAGTTGAAAGGAATGCCTAATTATCACACTTTCAGCCGCAGCAGGTTCCTACATTTGCGGTGAGGCGTCAGCCTAATCTTTTTTCTTTTCAATCCTTACTCACTTCTCTTATTCTTATGTAATTAAACTGTATTTCCCCCTTTGCATGCATAAGAAACAGGGGATTTTAGTTTTTTAAAGAAATGCTCCATTTCAAGTAAAAATAAAAGAAGAGAATGCACAGTAGTACCTCTCATGTCCCAAGTGTCGTGTTGCCAAAGCTAGAGACGTTAAGTCTGAGATATCATGCTTACTTTGTTCCTGTGGCAATGCTTGGATACTCTCACAAAAAAAGATTACATACACAAGAGTGTTTAGAAGCACACAGGACTACAAATTACCAGTTAATTTTACAAACTTTCTTAACTGATATTATACACTAATTGTACAGCACTGAGCATGACTTTTCATGCAGTTGGCTGACTGGAATCACCATGTATGCCAAGTATACAACATTCTTGTAACACCAGCTAGCTAACTGTTCCAGATATTATTTAAACAGAGGGATAAGCAATGACTGGCAATCATAATCCTGTTTTGAGAACAAATAAAGCTTTTATCTATTGTGGAGCCAGATCACCTATATGTCATGCAATAGACATCCCTGCCACCTACTGGTTAAATGGGATAGTGCAATGTACATTAAGGTGCGAAGTTTGGAAAGAAAGAACCTAGAACATATTGTGGAGCCTACCAAAGGCTACAAGTAAGGTAATTTGATGTAGGAATTACTTATGAAGTAGATATTGTATTCCACTTAGCTTTGTTCAAGAGTTTAAAATGTGACAATATGTGGGCTTATGTGTGATACTAAAAAGGAAAAGGACATGGAACCCTATGTGACATGACAAGTGGTTTAATGACCACCAATATTATCTTGCATTTAGAGTATAATGTGGTTTCATCACCTGCAATGCCATTAGAATCTATTACCATTGACCGGAATGAGGAGGCACTTTCTGTTGTCCAAGTAAGTTCAAGATGAAATGATAAAGCACAGATGACAGTAGTCATCTTGTCAGGTGGAAATTAATTATTCTGGTATTGATGAAAGACGAGCAGTGTTTGCTTTGTGCAGCACCGAAATCATATCAGAGCAATTATGATTAGCCACAGTTTCTGCAAGATTTGATCTTTATCTTAAAGAGAAGGGAGGAAAAGAAAAGCATAATTGCTTTTAAATCTGAAATACTGCCCTACGAAATGGAAGAGCTATACAGCAAAACAAACCATTGTTCTCCAAATTGTGTCAGCACATTTTATAAATATGTAAATGTCTGTACAGTGTAGCTGTAATTGGTTACTGAATTCAAGAACTAATCAAGGCTCAATGTTCAGTGTGAAAAATGCACTTGTGAATAGCATTTTGTAATGAATGTGTCCCCAAAATGCAAATGATTGAAATAAGAAAATAAGTTATCAAAAAGTCAAAAGCTAACAACATTCATGTATATGCTTCAGTGATGCAGAAAAAAAATCAATAGTCTTCCAAAGATGTATAGTGTAGGGCATTATTAGGGCATTATTGGAAAAACATTCAGTGTATACCTGCTACTCCATTAATTAGGGAAGTAATTACAGTGTTTTACATTCATCTCAGGTGGAAACTAAGTGCAACACATGCTTTTCCAAATATATTAAGAAAAAAAATTACAAGTTTTAGCAAGAAAATAATTTTGGTATTTTGCACAGAACTGGCGTAATTACAGTTCCCATGCAGTGGGTGCACAGGCCAAACAAGAGATTGTGCTCTCATTCCTCTCATCTCAATATGCTAATTCGTTCTGCTAAGTATTAACTAACATAATAAGTAGCAGGCTTAATAATGCGATATTCAAATAAGTTATTTTCTGCTTCCAGCATTTACACTTTTCCCCAGGTATCACAACATGGGTTTCCATTTTTCATTATTTTTTCACATAGTTCTCTGGCTGACTGCTTTTGCTGCATCTTTACTTCTGTCAGAACTTCTGCTACTGCTGTTATTACTTCTTCTTGTTCGATTTTCCTACGGCTGGTTTTGCATTATGTATTTTTTTTCGTTCCAGAGAGTTTGAGCTATAGGAACCTGTCTCTCTCATTGTGTCACACTGTGTGTTGTAGTCTCCCCTCTTTTTTTTGTCCTGTCTGAGCTGCTAAGGCATCAAAGGGAAGTTCTTGTCTAAAGTGGACAAGCACAGAAATAACACTCCATCTTAAATGTGTATAAAAGTGTTTTCTTTGGGTTACCCTGGGTCTAATCTGCTAGGAGATAAGATGCAGTTCTCAGAGAAGACAGTGACCCATCATCATCATTGACAGTAATGGGAGAAATAGAAGCTGTAATTATTATTGTAAGATTATTTTTATTCGTTTAATTTTATGCCAGTGGAAATACCCCGACTATGGTTTTCATAATCATAATAATATTTAAGGTATTAGTAAAAATGGCAATAATAGTCGTAGTAGTAGTGGTGGTGGTAACAGTGCATGACATTATTTCCTCAGCATGTAGTGCTACATGTAATGGAGTAGTAATTGTAATACTGGGAGTACTAGTTACAGTAACATTACCTGTAGCAGTAGTGATAGTCATGGTGATAGTTGCTCTAACAGGAGTCAAGAGGTAAGAGAAGCTGTAGTAAGAGTGGTAGCCAGGGCAGTAGAGATAGTCATATTTGTAAGTGTTACACTGTGCTTGCAGTATTGCTATTACTATTGCTATACCCAGTACTACTACTGCTAATACAGCTATTACAACTACTACTGGTATTGTTAATACAACTAGTATCACCAGCCCTGCAGTGTAGTAGTAGAGGTTGCAGTACTGTAGTCGTGAGTGTTCTGGTATTATTGCGGTTTTTCTATTACTGCTGCTGCAGTGTTACTATGCTGTTGTCGCTGTCATTATTACAGAACGTGTCAGGCTGGGTCTTTGTCTTCTTCCTGTTCTTAGTCTGCGCTCAGAAAGCCCCAGGTGTTTGTGAGTCCTGCCGCTCATCCAGGAATAATGCCTACTGCCATTCCTTGCTGTTAATTACAGTAAGCCTCCTCGCTGCATAAATCCCGCTCTCCGGCTTCCAGCTCCTCTGCCTTTATTGGTGCCGTGATGAAACGGCCGTCAGCCCCTCTCCCTCCCTCTCTCTCTCTCCCCGCAGTCTGAGGGGCGAGCTGTGACATCACGCAGCTTCGGCTGCTGCAGTCCCCCAACGTGCGGGATTTTGGAAAGCAGATGTGGTTTCTGCACCCTGACCCCCCTGCGCACGCACAGGCGGCTTTCCAGAGGGGAACGGCGGAGGGGAACGGGGAGGATGAGAGAGGAGAGGCTGCCGTTTACATCCGATTTTGGCTGCGGTTTTGTGCTGCTTGGACGCGTGGCCAGAGGACCCCACCTCTTCTCCCTGGCCTCATTTTTAATTACACTCAGACAGAGGCGCCGCTTTCAATTCGGCGGTGCCAGTGCTGTTTGTGTAGGTGTGTGTCACTTCATCCATGTTTGATAAGTGAACAATAATGAGCAATTAGCCCACAGGATGAGGTAACACAAGATGATTACATTAATAAAACATTGAAGAAAAGTGTTTCAGAATAGCACTGGTGAGGTTTTTTTTTTTTTGTACATTTTTTATCTGCTGACAGAGCTGTCAGGCTCCAGCCTAACTCATTCAGAGACACTAACAGGGCCTCTGAGACTGTCTAAGAGTGTTTGTGTGAACTCAGATAGACAGCAGAACTCACAGGAGACACACGTGCGTGTGCGCACGCACACACACACACACACACACACACACACACTCATTCACATACCCATATATACAGTATATACACACACACACACACACACATACACACACACACCCCAGTCTCCCAACCTCAGTCCTTCTACATGAATTCATCATTTTGTGACTCCTTCCTCCCACTCTCTAGATTTCATCCACTCTAGAATCTATGTCTCTCTCTCATACTCTTCTCCATTCTCAAACTTTTCATCTCTCACTCCATCACCCTTCTCCAGACTTTCCCCTCTCAGTTTCACATAGTCCATGCAGAGATCTCAGACAACACAACCCAGACAAGTCATTATCCTTGTTTATGTCCAGCGTGAAGAGAAGCACCCTGCGTGCATGTGCGGTTGCGTGCATTGATGCATGTATGTGTCCGCTGTGACATCTGAGCTGCCATCAATATATTGGGTTTGAAAACCTCAATTGTAAGTGGCTTTTTACTCTGCTCTCTCTTCATGGAAAACCTTTTTTAAGCATCAGTGAACCCACACCCAGTCAGTACGTGATATGACCAATCTGCATACCAGCACATGTTCCACATCGCATTTACACCTATTCATTTGGCAGAGGCCTTTATCCAAAGTGACTTACAAGTGAGGCAGAGTACAACATAGGCAAAAAGCCATATAATGAGTCAACAATATTAGAAGCACTGCATGACCAAGTTTCAATAGCTGGCCAGACAAGGTACAAGCTAGCTGGTAGAGATACATTAGAAGACACGTTTTCGAAACTTGAGGTATTGCAGGATTTATCTAAAAACATCTGTGTTCACGAACACCAAAATTGAGTTTTGAAGCACAGTCACCACTTAATCCATTCATTACGCAACACATTGTTTTCCATAACCGTGCTCTTGTGTAGTAGGTGGTGATCAGCTGTGTGACAGTGTACGCAAAGCAGTGGTTCACTTATTGTGTTTCAAAAGGGTGCATAGCCTTCCCTAAATGTTATTCCAAAAGCTTGTTGCTTGTGTATTTATGTTGGTGCTGCTGGCACGGCCTTGTGGCTGTTGCTATCTCTCTCCTCGTTATTCCATATGCAGTTCAGTTAAGCCCCAGCTGCTTGGAATGGCCATTTGAAAGCCTCGGTAGACTTACAAGGTCATTTTGACAATTTAATTTCAATTGCGTTGCTAAAAAGCTTAAATTCTTGATTACTAATCCTATTCCATTAATCCAGTATAATTCTGCTCCACCCCCCTGCCACCCCCTATACCACCAATAGATCCCGCCCTCTACTCCCTACAAACCCACTATTCCCACTTCTGAGCCCTTTGCCGCATTGTTAATTGAAAATCGCCTTCACCAACTATGAAATCATTACCGGATTTCACCATTTATTCATGTTCAGATTGACAGCAGGCCAGCCATCTTGGCTCTGAACAAATCAGCCCTAACTCTGGCTAATCATCATGCTCTCAGGCTTGAATTTTATGGGGGTTTTTTAAATTGTTTGTCTTCTGCAGACAAAGTTCCCTTGCAGAAACGCCTCTGGTGCTTAAAATGGCGGGCATGATTATTTCTTCAGCAAATACAGGGCATGTGCTCCAAAGAGCATCTTCGCACAGACTGAAGGAAAGCAGTTGTCCCTCGTTGTGTTGCTGGTGTCACAAGGACGCCTTCTGAAAAGAGACAGATGTAAGCTGGAGCGAGAAGACACTTGTGCTGGTTTCACAGCTAAGTGCAGCTCCTCAACCTGGTGAATTCAGGGATGGATCAATAACATTGTATTGTCTGTATTGTAATGGCGACGGCCCCGTGAAGGCTGCTGTTGTTATATCTGCCAAGGTGAGATTAGTGTTGGGTTTGTCTACAGCAAAAAAGCAGTGCTGGCTACAGCTAATGCCAGCTGGGCATTGAGGTCGGATGTAAGTTTACAGTTCACATGTAGCGATGCAAAAGTGTGGCTTCATGTGCTTTGTAACAGGTGAAGCTAATGCACGATGTCAATAACTGGCCCAATGAAAAGATTTTATTCTTCTCAGCAAAACACTATGATCTGTTCAACTTGCTGAGGCACTGATAGCAAGTGATGGCTCTGTCCCTTTTGGGGTTATTGAACCCTCAGTTTTCTTTGTTGCATGTAGATGTGAGAACAGTGACATAAATGACCCTCATCTGAATACCAATGTAAGTTTCCATTATTGAGGTGAGTCATGTATTGTTGGTATGCTAACTGCTCATGAAAAGATTAACAATGTCTTGTTTGTTTTGGTTTCATTCGCATCGCAGATCACTGCGGTTTTATTTTCATGTATTCGGCATGCTTCGCTTGCCACTGCACTTGCGCTTTCCATGACAAAATAGATTTTGAGCCATTTTGAACAGTCTTCCCGGCAGAGAGATGTGAGAGTCCGGAGGGATTTGCAGTGTTTGTTAGATGGCATTTTCAAAGAGTCCGTTGAGGGTTTTTATTTCTCCAAGAGAGTAAATGGGCTGTCTTGCTCGAGGGTGTCTAGCAGACAGAGAGAGGCAGACCGCTGGAGCTCATACACATTACAGCCGGACATTTTCGGCCAAGTCGGAGCAGGACAAGAGAGAGGGACAGGGTATACAAGGTCCACACTACGGGGTGACACTGAGGGGAGTCCGTGGAAAGCCTGCTCCAGAAACCCAAGAGGCATAGTTTAGTGGCGATTCTTGACATTTAGAAAAGGTTCAATTGTGTAAGAAGTTGACTCAAAAATCTTTTTACGGTGAATGATTTGACATTTATATGAAGAGCCTCGCTGAGAGGCCAGCTACCCTGCTGTCAGCGTGAATGTATGACTATATATCCTCTTCGCCCTGTTTTTTCAACCAACTTTTTTACCACCATGGGTATTTTGCCCTTTCGCTCTGCATTGTATTTACAGTATTTATTGTTTGCTCGCCGATGTTGGGCTCGCCGACTGTCTCAGCCTACAGGCTTTTTCATGGAGGAGATGTGTGAGCTGGCAGAGATAGTGGAAGTTTAGAATGTTTCGGTTGAAACGCAAACAGCAGCTTTGGGTGGGTTTACGGTATCAAGTTTGATCCCATCCCCCACCTGCATCCCAAAGACAGAACACACTGTGCCCCTCCGACCAGCAGAATATCAAGTGAGATACCTTAGGACGAAGGCAACGAAAGATGCAAGCAAGCATAAAACAGATCAATGGACACAAAATAAAATTCCTAAGGGATCTGCAAAAAAAAAAAAATCATCCTCTCAAATTCAAAATTTAAGTATGTTTGCTGTTTACTGTCAAGAAGCTTAGAAATGTTTTCTGCACATTGCCATGGAGCATTGAGAATTCTTCTCCATCCTTCAGGGAGCTGACACAAAGACCCCTTAAAAAGCAGTTTAACAGAGCAGAGAAAGATTTTCGCAAAGGATTGTATTCTGTATATTAAATTAGTCTAAGCACCGAACATCCTCTGCTGAGTGAATCCCAATGCAAAACAGCTTTTCAATTGGAAGATAAAAGGCCAAGGATGAATTCAAACCTTCACAGACCCGCTGATCACTAATTACAAAGCCACAGATTGGCGGGAGCCCGGACCATAATGGGGCCCTTTGATGAGCGGCTCTGTAGTAAATGAGCATGCAGGAGCAAACGATTACCTTTCACTTTTTTCCGCTCGAGGTTGAAAGGAAGGAGCCCAGGTCCGATGCAAGGTCAACCCATTCGACCACCTTCCCTAACCCCCCCGCCAACCCCGCCATCATTCCCTCCCCCTGGCAACCCCTTCTGCCCCAGCCCCCACCCCTTACCTTTAAAGAGAGCGCAATCAATATACCTCTACAGAACACAATCAATGTCCTCACACCTTGGCATGAAATAATGGCTCTTCTAGAGCGCAGGTTTGACATCTCTCTTCTCCGTCCATTTCCTTTTCTTTTCTTGTCCACCCCTCCCTGACTCCCTCTTTGCCTTTTCCTTTTTCTCTCTCGTCTCTCTTGTCCCTCCCTCTCCTTGGCCTATCTGAGCCAGAAGGCTTCCGTTTGAAGTGTTTGATGTACCTGTGTGTGTGTGTGTGTGTGTGTGTGTGTGTGTGTGAGAGAGACATAGAGCAGGCCCTTCAGTGATGTATGTTCATCATGGTCTAGGTTCTGACCTACTCTGAGTGTACTCTGTGGGTACCATCACTTTAATCAGAGACTAACAAGCAGAGGTTCAGAAGTCAGCACTCTGAGATTTCTGTACTAAGTCTTTTGTGCTCAGCAAGCAAGTCCACTCTCTTCAATCCCCACATCCCTCGTTAAAAAGTTTCTGCTCTTTTTCCCCAATAAAATCATGTTGCATGTTCCGTTGTTTTCTCTCATGCACAGACTCAGCCAGGGCTGGGAAGGGAACTTGTTGCCAAATAATCCCTCTGCTTTCTCTGCAAATATCTCGCTGTCCTTGAGCACACAACAGCCTGCTCCTGTAATGAAAACAATTGAGAATTCAATGAGCAACCTGTGCACTCAAGCACCTGGAACATTCTGCTGCACAAAAGTAGTACAATAGCCTGTATATTTGCGTGTATGTGTCTGTGTGCACCTGTGTGTGCATGTGTGCCGTTCCTGTGCATTTGTATGTGTACATGTATGTGTGCGTGCAGTGCATTCAGACAGTATTAGGTTAATATTCCAGTCTTGCTGGATGCTGTAGCGGAGGCTGCTGTCGACTGGTTGGTGTGGGATTCAGTCCCACTGACTCACTCTGCCTCTGAGCGCAGTGTGAGCGTTCTCATGATAATTATTTCTATGGAAAATAAATTCCCCAATCCAGTCAGTGAGTCACCGTGGCCTCACATATCACCAGCTCCGGAGGTGCGAGGAAGCTTCCACGTTCGAAAATATACATGTTCTGCTCCCACAGAACCGTAGAACACCACAGAGTAGTACAGTAGGGAGAATTTGTCCCATTCCCTCTTAAGGACTTGGCAGAGATAGAAAATTCTGCAAGATGTTTTGAGATTTATCCACCCAGACTGCAGCGCTTCTCATTTATGACCAATTACCCCTGCATGTAGCTGCAAAATTGGCAACTGATATTTCTTTATGCTTCAAAATTTTTTATGTGAACAACACACAAAATGTTTTACTAATCTAAGGAGATTAGTGGCAATTTGTACCTTAAATTCCATCCATGAACACAAAATTTGAACATTTGTGTGCAGTTCAGATAGACACCTTCATAATCTACGTGAAACAGCACCTGTGTCACCTTCACATATTAGAATCTATCCTCAGCCGGTGGAGTGAAAACAGAGGTGTCAGTTCTTCTGTTCAAGATATGTCACATATCATCTTCATGCATTGTAAAGCCCACTCCCTTTATACATGCTCAGTACATATAACCAATGCCTTTCCTTGGGATTAATTTTTCAATATTCTGTTATTAAATTATTCCAACAAACTTTAAAAAGATAAATTAATTCTCTGATTGATGCAGCTATGAATGTAAGATATGAATAGCGGGGTGAGCTGGTGATATTTTTTCAGAGAAAAAAAACCCTTAATGCACTTAACCTAAATGCAAAATCTAATTGAGCTTATGGTAATTATAGGCCAAAACAGAATTCCATAACTAGTGGACAAAGAAAATTGATTTTAAAAGCTTTCAAAGCTTTTTTCCTCCCCATTTTCTTGAGTGGTTAGTTTTAATTATGCAGCACTTTACTAAGGCTGAGTGTTAACTTCAGCATAATGGCTTATAGACAAAAGAAACTTTGAAATGAGAGGAGTCCTCCTTTCTGAATTCTATTCACCCTTACGGGAATTCTTAATCAGTATTTTAAAGCTACATGGTAAAAACATGAGATGGGGCAAGGGCTTTCTGCATAGCCGGCTTGATGGTGCAGTGTAACCCCCCGGAGAGAACTGACATGATGGCTCAGACAGCTCAGAATTGCCTCACGTTTCCTCCATTTCCCTCCCTCCCAGAACGCAAAGACCACATTTAATCATGGTGACATGACTGTTATGACTGGCCATACAACATGATTGCTGTCATTTTGCTTTTAGTAAGATCAGTATTGTGTTGATTATGACGGTCTTTTCCCACTTCCTGAGCAGAAAGCAATGTGGCATTCCATCTTTTTAAAGTGTCTCTGATTTGTTGTTTTTTTTTTTTTAACTGAAAGGTATAATAATGACATAAACCTACCACTGCTTTCTTGATTATATAAAGACCACACAGTCTTTCTTCTTATTAGAAGGTGTCAGGTTTGTAGTAGTAACCCACAGAGAGTGATATTCATATTCATATTTAAGGAATAATTGCTGCAAATTACCCTGCTGATTTCCTCATTTCTGAAAGAATCCCCAGAGAACACACATCTTATTATCTATCAGCTCCTGATTTATTTGTTTACTTGTTTATCTGTCTACCTGCAACCCATCCTCTGTCATTCTCTCTCTCTCTTTCTCTCTCTCTCTTCCCCCCTTCTCTTCTCCTCTCTCCATCTCTCCATCTCTCGGCTTGCTCCTGCTTCCTCCCACCTTACCTGCTCAGTCTCTCCATAATGCAGTAATGGGCTTTCCCCATGCTGTTTTGCTAATAACAGAGACTCGGCTCCAGAAAGCTGATGTTAATTTGGGCTCTGGGATCACAGTCTTTCCCCTCAGGCTCAGGCCTGTAATAAATGAGCGCACTGCCTGATGCTGGCATTTACAATAACACCTGATATAGATTTTGTCCCCAGACAGAGGAATGGAACGGACTATGCTGCTCGGGCTTGGGGGAGGGGGTGTGGGGGTGGGGTGGTAATGGTGGGTGGGATAACTGATGGTCACGGTGTTAGAGAGGCTTTTATGTGCATGAGAATATGCATCTGACTCAGCGGAGGGGGGCGAAGGGAGTGTGGATAACCGAAGATAACGACGTAAAAACCGCGGAGTTGTCAAAGCAGGGAGGACTGGCGGCTCGCGGGGACTTTCCGAGAAAGACGGGACAGCCTTTTAATAAACAGGAGAGAGGGTCCCGCGCTCCCTCTAGGATTGGTTCATCCGTCTTGTTGTCAGACACTTTGACAAGCAGTCCGCCTGCTTCCGCTCCACCACTCTGACCTCTCTTAACCTCCCTGGCCCTGTCTGACAGACTGGAGAGGGCTGTGTCCTCGGAGGAGGCAGTGTGTGTGTGTGTGTGTGTGTGTGTGTGTGTGTGTGTGTGTGTGTGTGTGTGTGTGTGTGAGAGAGAGAGAGAGAGAAAGAGAGAGAGAGAGAGAGAGAGAAAGAGAGAGTCTGAGTGTGTGGGTTTATGTGTGTATGCATACGTGTGTGTGGTTGTGTGTGTGCACATGTAAATGTGCACGCACGTATGTGTGGTCGTGTGTGTGTGTGTGTGTGTGTGTGTGTGTGTGCTAATATCAGGGAGAGTTACTGGCAGAGACTGTCACTGACATGTGCAGATGAGCAGACGTTTCCCTGTCTCTCTCAGGCTCCATCATTGATGCCTCTGGTAACCCCTCAGGCTTGTCTCTGCATCACTAAAAACACAGGCGAAATCCCCCACCACCCTTCCATCCCCCGCCCCGCCCCATTTTAGCAATATTCACCCCTGTGGTCACATTTGTGAGCACCTCAGAGGCACCAGGCTGTTTTGAGAGCCTACTGCTGAGTGAAGCAGGGACAGGTCGTCCGTGTGCTTCCACAATAACAGGCAGAAACACCGAATCCGTCATACGTCATGCAGAGATCATCCCCATCCGCTCCCTTTGAAGTGATGGTCTGGGTTTGGCGAGGCGAGACGGCTTCATCCTGGCAATTTCCTCTGAGGTTGCAGCTGGCGGGACGAGACCTCATAATTACCAACGGAAACCGTCAGACTCATTAGGCAGGACAACTCAGTTCCATTCTAATTGAGCCAGAAATCTCCAATCAAGAAAATAAGGAAATCGCACAGTCCGTCACTCCGCTGCTCCGTTTGCTTACTCAGAGTTATACACTGATAAAGCACCGTTTCAGCATAGCACTGCCTGGCCTCATCAGGGCTGATGTCTTGACAGACAAGTCTGCTTTTTAATCACCGGGGCGACAGCCAAACAATCTAATCACGCAATCCCAGAGTGCAGCTGAGAAGAGGTTGTGCTGACATCAGGAGTCAAACGCTGTTTGATAATTGTGCAAAATAAGCAAAGCTTTCTTTTTTAGTATTTCATTTCTTTTACTTAAATCTGCAGGATTTCCGTTCCAATGACTCCCAGGGCTTTGAATTGCACATAAGTCCCCCCTTTTTTTCAGGAACTCTGAAATTTACAGTCTTCCTCCCCAAGCCGGTATGAATTATGTATTATTCAATCTGTCTCTCTTGCCAAACCAAGGCACTCCTTTAATCCACTCCGATTCCAGCCTCTCTTTACATCCTACTGCAGGAAGAAATAAAAAAAAAACAGAAGTGCTGCAACGACACTTTCACTGACCGACTCCGTGTGGATCCTGAGTGTTATTCAGTGAGATCACTGATGGTTTCTCCAGACCTCACGGTTCATCAGTCCACTTTTTTTTAACACAGGATTGAGCAACAGGCTGTTTTTCTTGGATTCTCACATGTGTACAGTGCCCTAGTCACTCACTTAGCTCTAGCTCTCAGTGATTGATGGGTCTTTTACTGCATTTTTTGTCTGTTATTTTGGTTTCTGATCACATGGCATTGGCTATGGGCCTGAGCATGGATGAGAGACAGGACTATATGACCCATGTGCTTGTGACAGAAAAGGGAAAAGATTAATGGGGTTCTGGTGAAATTTGTAGCTTCAGTGACATCATCTAGACAGTCTGGGACGTCTGTATGGTAGCAGATAGTGAGTAGGGCTTCATGAACTCCACAACTGGTTGAGCGATTGGTTCATCGTGTGTTATCCTTCTTTGTAGCTCCAGTCTTCAGGGTTCAGGGAATGGCACTCTTATAGTAGAACAGTAGAGGCTAGCCAGCAAATCTCCCCTTCAAATTACCTGTGCCTCTTAGTATTGTGTGTGTGCATGTGCACGTGTGTGTGAAATGTATCATCTAATTTTCTATATTGTACCTGACTGATCCTGATGTATGCATGTAGGCATTTAATAGCAGTCAGTGTGTAGAGTTTGTGCCTTTGTGACATCACGACACAAGAAAGTATCTTTGATCTTTGCTTATTCCAGAACAAAAGAGTTTGGTTAGAATGCAAAAGAAGCCTGGCATACAGTGTGTACATGTGGTCGTGGGGGGTGTCACTAATAATCCAGGTGTCTAAGGTGTGTGGCACGTCTTTCCCTTCAGCCACAGCTCCCAATCACTCTTTGGGGATTGAATGAACTGTCCCCGAAAGGGGCACTGTGGGCCAGGTGCCAATCTGTGGGCCTCGCTTCCTCCCCAGCCTGTCACTTACAGGAGTTATGATTTCACGAGTGCCTTATAAGGCATCGCCATTGTTTTGAAATGAAGAGCCATCAATTTCACCGCTACCCCCGGCCCACCAGATGATTTGTGAGTGCTATTATCTGTAGAAATCACAGGAAAGAAATGGCGGTGGAATGAAGATAGTGTTGGAAGGAGTCAGGGAAGGGGTGGGGAGGGGGGTTTGGCTGGGCGCTGACCAGCTGTTTGCTTCTCCTATTCCTCATTTGGGTCTCCTTTATCTCTGCCCTACCCCATCCAGAGAACACATGTATGTCAGCCATGCCCCTTCATGAATATGCATAGAGAAATAGCCAATAAAAAAACACTACACTGGATTCAGCTACAGAATTTTTGATATTTAGCATACTGAGCCAAATATGTAAAGAGATGGGGATGGTTCTATGCCTTCAGATTACCAAAGCTCTTACATTGCTGAGCAATCTTAATTACAAGCACTTTGCTCCTCTCAGATTTCGGTCCTTGCAAAAATGAGGCTCTCTCATCTCAAAAATATTTGAGATGAGAAATTTTAATTCAGTTTTTTTTTTTTTGGCACTGGTTTTTGGGGTTAAATGGCCTGGATAAGGAAACCAGGATTTAAAAATTAAAATCAGTCAGACTGAACCTTTCGAGAAGACATTCTCACTGAAAGGAGAGTTCCACTTTGCTGGGCTGCAAAGTAATCTGCCTCACTGCCATTAGCGGGTGGGGGGGGGCTGTCTGACTAACGTTTCACAGCTGAAGCCTCAATTCATTACCCCACCATCCATGTTCTTTAAAACCGCTTTGTTTGTGTTATTTGATATCCTCTTCCCCTGAAGTGGCTGAGTTATGGAAATACGGCTTCCAATACATAGGAAATGCATAATGCATTCTGGGTTTCTATGCAATTCCACATTTTGTCATAGCTAGTAATTGTTGTTGGTGTTGACTTTTTTGTGTAATTGAATTTGAATCTGTTTTAAAATACACTTGCAGTGAAATGTTCAGACCTCAGCTGAATGCCATGCCATCCCTTCCCATCCTGTAATTTTTCATTTGGGGGGGCTTGAGGTGGGGGGTTGCCCACAACCTGAATGGACCATCAAGTATAAGCATGTGGAGATGTCCGTGGGTCTCGCCTGCCCCGCTTTCCTTTCTGGGAGCGTGCGTCTCCGCACAATGCGTGGTCAAATGTAAAAACTTATCAGCGCCGCACAGGAGTGGAGAGGTGTCTTCACCGTCCTCCCTTTCACCTGCACTGAGGGATTCAATCCACCGCCTCTGCCTGTCTGACAGCGGAGGGCCATTCAGGCGGGCTGAGATAAATATTATGCTCCAATCATTAAAAAAAAAAAATCAATTCTAAAGGAGTACACTTGTATTAATCTGAAGTGGTTGGCTCGTATTTATAGGCGGCAGGGAGGACAATGCTTTGTTTTCCCCCATCGGCGGCTCGGATGGGGCTGAATACTGATTTGGCTGGAAATCTTCCGCCAATACTCCGGTGCATTGTTAGCGGGAAATGTGAGCAAAACAATGTCCTGGCACACCTGGAGCTCAGCCTTGAAGACGCGCGCAAAGTCCGACTGGATGGAGAGAGCGCTGAAAACCTGTCAGCCTCTGTTTGTTTGTTTTGGTTTTTTTGTTCATTTTTGTTTTTGTTCTTGCAATTTCATGTATTCGTATCACCAGACAAGATAATTAAGAAGTAGAGAAGAATTAAGAAAATTGACGTACAGGCAGTGTTAAGGAAATGCTCACAGTTGGCAGTAAACTCACTTATAACCATGACCAGCAGTAATAATGTAATGCGAATGTAATATGAATGCAAAAAGTAATGAACTTAAAAAGTAAGCTTTACTGGGTTTAAAAAGCACATATAATAAACAGTGATTATGGTGTGGAGGGCATCATAGGAGGTAAATATTAGAAAGTCATTACTTTCTTACTGTTATTGGTCACTTTTATGCCCCTTTAAGAAGCAAAGCTGTAATTGCCCTCAATGGATCTTGAAGAGCTGAAATTGCCCTCAAGTGAGCATGCACTCTCCCTGAGACTGTAGGTTAGGAGCCCCATCAGATCTCAGGGCCAAAGACAAACAGGAAGGTCAGATGGGCTTTGGATTATCAGCATCCTGATGGCCCCAGCAACGTCAGGAGATTAGCGCCTCTCAGGCCTCTTGTCCATTTATGTGAAACAGTAAAGGAGCTCTGGGACTAGGCTGCATATTGATAAAAGGTGTCAAGGCACCTAATAATGGATAAAACAACACAAATGCACAATGCTCTCCAGAGGAAAAAAAAGCACTTAAATTATTTGCAATGAGTCATTAATGTAGCAACTGACATAATTGCTCCACGCTTTGTGAAACGGCATAGCGGCATCACCCCACCCAGCTGAAGGAGTTGGCGTGAGCCCCTCTGGGTAGAATGACCTTCAGTCCTCAGCCCTCTCCCTGTAATTGATTGGCCGAGCCCGGCCTCTCTTTGAGATTGATTGGGTGAGTGCTGATGTATGAAACGAGAGGATTACATCGTTATGAACAGCTGCTTGGCTATTCTCTGCACCCTTCTCTTGCAGCATGTTCGCTCAATGCCTCATTTGGTTTCAAAATGCACTTCATATGGTGCAATAATGTAAGTAAAGGTTTGGGGAAAACAGCTGGCCAGCATCTCTCAGTGTTTCTCAAAGAACTGTCTGTTGCGGCTCTGTTCAAACATAATGCTTGTATGGCAACGAAACCATCACGTACCGCTGTACTGTATTATGTTGTATAAGATCTACAAGCCATTATAAATCAGTAGCTGTATGACGGACATGTATTCATTGAGAAAATATGTGGGGTGGAATACCAATACCTTCAACTGAGAATATTAAAACTATTTAATATAATATTAAAAAATATTTTAAAAAAGTCTAACTGAAGCCACAGCTGTCAGCCTTGTTTACCGTAAAAGATGTTACATCAGAACTGAGAGGAGACGCATCATCTATTCTGAAACCTTCACTCAGCTCACATTTCCTTGCTTGCTTTTCCCAGAAATCTCATCGGCCGAGTTGTGTCTTGTGGAGGGAAATTTGATTGTAAAATGTCTCCGTCCTGGAAATGCTTCATTACACACTTAATGAAATCTCCCAGCATCCTCCTCTTCTTTTCAATCCTCAGTACCATCTGTCTGGGACTGCTAGAGCGGACCTGCCTTATTGAGAGCGTGTCCGTGTTGTTTGGGCCCCTTGTTTCTCACAAACTTTAGAGCTGAGTGTAAAACAAAGGCCGCTCACGTGGCTTTGCAGAGAGCTCTCTCTCTTGGGGTGCGGAGGATCATCAGGAAGAAACAAAAAAACAAAAAAAAAAAAAAAAAAAAGTTAGCATCGTGCTGATCGTAAAGGTCAAGGATTTGAAGCAGTCCCAGCGCACAGGTGTCTGGAACATTCTGGCCTCTCTCCACTGCCTCTATTGACAGCGCCGTGTTTATTCATTCCTTATCATCTGGACTCTGCTCATATTATCTGGGTGCTATCTCTCTCGGAGGCGTTTTTCTAGAACTTTCAGCAGAAGTCCTTTCATCCCTGTGTAAAGTCTGGAGCTGGCACAGAAAGCTTTGCCAGCGAAGGAGGATGAACACACTGTAAAAAGGGGGATTTGAGAGATTTGTTTTTTTGGGGTGGGGTAATGCTGAATAAATGTGGGGAGACATGTGCCCACCGAGAACTACACTGCTTATCGGGTTCAGATAGGGAGAGAAAACACACTGGATATTTTATTAAGGTAGGGGGTTATGGGGTACACTGTTGCATTTACTCCATGCTATGTTACGGGGTTATGTGCTTTTGCAAGCCCCATTGTGCCTCCCCGACAAAAGAAGAAGGGATGAGGGCTGGATAATGCGTGGTGCACAGAAGATCTTTGGTTTGTTCCTACACAATGCGAACAGGAACTTAGGTGTAAGATAAAAAATGTCGATCAGCAATTCATCTCGGGGGGGGGGGTTTAAAATTGCATTTATGAATGTTTCATGACCGTATATGTTAATAAAGCTTAAAGAGCATAATTGAGATGACTGGCATTTGCACCTTCTTAATGCCTTTTCATTAACATAAATCAGTCGGTCTTCATACCTTGATCATGCATACGTCTTAATTATTCATGTCTCATGTTTTAACATTCATAGCGTCATTGCCTTGTTCTCATTTAAAGTGTTTTTTTTTGGGGAGGGGGTTAATTAAAAAAGGGGCTTCAAACTACATTATGGCATGTACGTGCCCTTCACTGGGTGTTAGCTTAATGCCCGTTTGTCACCATCTTGTAGTAATATTGAAACTGATGTATATGAGAGTTATTTATCAATATTGAGTGACCCTGAAAAGGACTCCTGGGTTTAATCTCCATATTCAGAATGGTAGTCGGTGGCTACTCCTAGAACACGCGATCGCCGGAGTGCTTCCTCCCCAAAGCGCCGCATTCTGTGAATGACAATAAATTGGCGGTTGCGAGGGCTGGAGATAAAATGCAATTTCACTGCCCGGTAATCGTGTTTCGCCGCTTCGTCCTTCCTCCTCTGGGCAGCGATGGAAGAAAGGATCCTGTCAGGCTTAGTGCAGTCGGGAAGCCGGCGTACATATGGAAACATTTCTGTTCATCCCAGACGCCCTGGGTGTACACAGCCGTGTGGTGTTGACCCCACCTTTTTGGGGAAACCCCAGGAGTCACTTGTATAACTGAGCAACGCACCTGCACAATGGTTGCTCGTGGTCCCCCTACCCATCTATTGTTTCTCTGTTAGCCAGAGCCAATATGCTATTGGAATCATGGGGGAAGGGCTTTGGAAAACCAAAGGCATTAGATATAGAAAGAAACAACACATTACATTATACTATATTACATTCATTTAGCAAATGTTCTTATCCAGAGCGACTTCCAGCACAATAGAACCTAATAAAACATTCAAGCAACAGTGACATTTACCACATAATCAGTCATGAGGGTGAGAAATCAGGGAATGACAATAGAGCAAGGCTAGAACCCCTGATTTGACCCCTATTTGTGGTTTTTCTTTTTCCTCTTTGGTCAAAGCATTTCTGGCAAGTGCCACATGTCAGTCACTGCACAGTTGTTTCCATGCGGGATGCACCTAATGCATTTCCCTCTCTCCCGAGGAGCACCTGACTGACAAGATCAGGGAGAAGTGGTAGCCCCCTCCACCATCACCACCCCCACCACTGTTCATCACAGAGACTCCAAGAGGCTGCTTTGTGCCACCATAAATCAACTGATTAATGCAGGAAGGGAAATCCCTCCTCTGCTATTTTTCCTCAATTAGCCCTGTTTGTGCAAAAAGGATATGCGTCAGGGCACGCCAGGGCTACACAAACAGATCACCGGGGCAAATTGGTGCATAAACAAACGAATAAATGATAAGCTCTGGCCTCGGGGGCGTTTGGCAATCCTCCAATTGTGACCTGTCTTGTTTCCATTTGAATTCACGCCAGGAGCAACAAAGGAGATGTGCTGTCTGGACACATTCGGCTCCGACTCCAGTGTCGGTTGCGTGTGTTCACAGTGTGCTTATGCAGTCCAGTATACATAAGCAAGTCCCTGCGACCATGCAGACACATACAGTATTAGTGTTTGCTGACTTGGCCAACACCATTATTCATGTAACTTACCAAGATGTACCACAGTTTACCATTTTGTAGATCTATTTATAAACCAGCGCACTTTACGGAAGCCATTACGGTCAAGAACCTTCCTCAAGGGTGGAGCACTACAGTCATGTACAACAGTCAGACTCGATACTAAGTCAATATCCCTGCCCACCGAAACAACACTATTCCCCATATACACACTTATACACAATGGTCAAAGCATGTGCGTATACAGTATACTGTAACTGTGGAATAACACGCATACGTTTGCTTCTGTATGCAAGTAACACTTAAAACCTGCCCTTGCATTGTCAGTCATCTCTCATTTTTTCCTCTTCAGTGAGCGTGAAGAGGGAATGTGGGCCTGTTCCAGCTGATAAGGCTAGATAACTTCCCAGATCATGGCACATCTCTGCTATGTCAGCACACTTCACAATGTTTCACACGGTACATCCCCATGTCATGTCTCAACTTGTCCAAAAGGGAAACCATTTTTACCAAGGAAAAAAGGCTAGTGTGCAGACATGTTGATGATCTCAGTACAGGCCTGTGAAGTCAACACAGTGCGACTCCCGCTGTGACATCCAGAGGCAAACTTTGAGGCAAAGGTACTGCACCGTGCCTTGATTGATTTATAGATATTAAAAACCAGCACAAATCAATTCCCTTTAAAGGTGGTTTATGGTTCAGATTTTAAAAGCCCCAGCTTGGAAGCAGGCAGAATTAAAAAATACAGAGAGGCTGATTAAGACATTGGCCACAGCTACAGTATCCAGGCGCTCTGGAAACTACCTCTGTCCTAATTCCCCGCTGCGAGGGAACAACTACCCACACACTGAGCACTCGAGCAATTGCTGTTGATGGTAACAGTGTACTAGAAAACTGCATTATGAAGCGCTACCTCTTGGGTATTTAAAAAACGAAACTCTGAGAAGATTATTCATCGTGCGCACTTCCTTCGGAGGTATTTTTAAAGCACTTAAATCAGTGCACTTGTACTGCAAACATGCTTTTGTGTTTAATAATTGATGCAACGGTTGTGTTTCAATGGAAAAAAAGGGGCAGGGGCAGCTGCAACCCACAATCTTCCGACGAGTCTGAGCAACAGGCCCAGGAGGAAGGTAATCTACTACTAGCCAATCTCTCTGATATGGCTTTCGACCAGGACGAGAAGAGTCTCTTCAGCAAAGGACTCTCCTTCGTCCCTACCCCCTCAGCTAATCCATTCCAAACCAAAGTGGAACCTTTCAAGTTCTACCGTACCATTAAGCTCAAATACTTCTTCCATAAGGACAGAACCAGTTTACCCCTCACTACCAACAGTCTGCATGGGACACGCAAACCTGGGTTCAAACCCAAAAGTACTTTCACAGCACCTGTGAGTAATGCAGCTATTGACACTTTTTGCAAACTTGTTGATAGAGACATTGAATATACGTACATGTCTGCACCTCATAATAAGTGGTCTAATTGCACTAAATCACAACTGCTGTCACTGTCTTCTCTGTCTAAAAATAGTAATGTCATTTTCAAAAGTGCTGATAAGGGAGGGGGGCTTGTCAGAATTAACCGGGCTGAATATGAACAGGAAGTTTTAAGACAACTGTCTGACGGTGAATCCTATAAGAAACTGGGGAGCAATCCCACTGTGTCTTATAAACGGGAGATTGACATTTTTGTTAATGAGGATTTTAACAAACAATACCTCACCTCTTCAGAGAGGGATTATCTCATCACGACAAACCCAACCATACCTGTTATGCATGTGCTGCCTAAGGTTCACAAACCGTACACTAAATTTCCGACAGGTCGGCCCATTGTGTCCAGCAACGGCTCCTTAACGGAACCCCTATCCAAATTCATTGATGCCCACATAAGCCGTCTCGTGGAAAGCCTACCATCTTACCTCCGAGATACGGGTCATTTCATTGAAACTATTACCAATGTTAGTTTGGATGAGGATGACATATTTTTAGTCACTATGGACGTTACCAGCCTCTAAGCCTATAGGCTTAACCTGTGATGTATATTTGCATGCCTGTCGACACCATAGGTTAATTTGGCATTTGAACTGTCATATCAAATTTCCATGAATATTCCATGTCTGCGTTCTTTACAGTTTCCATCACCGTATGTAATTTATTTTTCTCTTCATCATCTTTATTCCAATGTACTTTTTATTTAACTTCTCACCTCACATTGTATCTATGTATGTATGTTGTATGTTAACCACCTTTTAGGTGGACAGTGCCGTTTAAGAAAATGCCGACCGCACTTCAACCTACCTGTGCTGATTGATTGACAGGTCTACCGTCAACTAGACGCGGTCTATTTAAGGGCGCTTCCCCTCTTTGAATGTTTGCACTGATGATGGTCTGAATGGGACCGAAAACGTTTTGCACCTTGGGAGCACTTAGCAATTTTTAATCCATCAAAAAAGTAAAAAGAGCAATCTACTCTTCTGCATCGGCAATATTGGTGTGCGAGTTCTCTCTTGAATGGAAAAAAACAATGAAACAGAGGTGTAGCGAGGAGCATCTACAAACCCATCAGATGCTTTGCAGTGAAATAGGGTAGGTTGTCATGCTTGGCACTCTGGAGTTCAAACATGAAAGGCGGTTTTGAATACCATGCACTACCTGCCAGCTGTTGCAAGTGATGCAGGGCATGGGAACATGTTGCCTGTAGGCAAATTGAGGCTCAGTTCAGGCATTGATGGAGCCCGCCTATTATGGTAAATTATCAAAATATGAACTGAGTGCATTGATTAGTTAATACAAGGTACATTTTACGTAATTAAATGTAAATGTAATTAAAGTAATGAGGTACAATTGTAATACCAGTATTACTTCACATTTAGCAGTGATTACCAAAGCTGTAAAGGACATAAGAAGGGCAGTTAGCCCTTATTGTTAAAGAAAGCTAGCCAGTTGATAAGATAGTGAACAGATTAAGCAGTTGTGTCCTCTCGGTTTTCCTATTTCAGTAAAACGATATGAACCGCTCATAGACTTTAGCCTCTCCTTATCAAGATAGTGCGGCGAGTCTGAAGTGCATCAGTCAGTATGATGGTTAAGGATGATTTGTCATATTGGTCAAGGATAAGGTTTGAAGTTTTTTTTAGTTAAAATAAAGGACAAAAAAAAAAAAGGCAATGCCACAGGGATGGCCACACATGTAGAGGTTGCAGAAAGGAGAGGTTTTTGCGTAGAATCGGATGACTGCTCATAGGAGCCATTTTATTCGTTTCCAGGTATGCTAGAACCAGTGCTTTGAAACAGGTGTGAGCCTCATTACCAACAACCAGTGGAGGATGAACTCATTTAAGTTAATTGGGGAATTAGTTATAGGGAGGCAGGGGCAGCTTTACAGGTATGGGAAGCATGCAGTTGTTAGCAGGAGGCAGAGTTAAACTTGAGTCCAGATGTGCTCAAAGAGAGGAAACTACTCTGCAGTTCTTTTTGTTGCAAGTGATTGCACAGGCTGACAGGGATCTAAAGCCATGAAGACAAGGAAGTAAAAACACTCCTGAGTGATGAAGCCATTTTCTGTTTGTGCTCGCTTTTGCCATTCTTTTTTTGAGCCTACACTGCCACACTTTTCAGTGTCATGCTGTTCTTTACCCAAACTCTCACTACATCATGACTTCCTTATGAAGGCAAGATGGTGTGAACTATGCCGAGGTAAATATTTACTGCAGAGCCCAACTCTGACACTTGAACCCTTAAGTAACCATTGGGTTAGCTTAAAGTGAGTCTAAACATTGAAATCAAATAGTAGTGAAGATTAAGTGTAGAGTTTCTCTAACCTGAAGCACAACACAAAAAGCTAATGGTGGTCCACTGCAAATGCAAGCCTCTTCTGTTCAGCTACACTCTTGTAATGACTGACTTTGGCGAAGTTGACCAATACCACTCACATAAAAAAATAAATAAATAAAAAAAAAAACAGAAGGAGCAAACTTGCACACAAAAAAAAACCCAACAACCCCATTTTACAGCACAGCAAACCCACTAAATTGCCAAACTGAGCAGCAATATTTAAAAAGAAAAATGCTGCTCTGTGTGCCAACTGCACACCTGTATTTAATAGGCTGTTGATTACACAGGTGAGGCTCATTAACCAAATAGCTGCCCTAGAACAATCAAACACAATTAGACAATTACAATTGAACAATTAGACAATTAACCTGTTTGAAATGAAGTTGTTAAAATGTTATCTGCCTATTGTTGATGTAGTAAGTGGAAAAAAAGATCCTTAGGCAAAAGCAAACATAAAATCTAATTGATTAATAATCCATTTCAGTTTTGAGGGAGACAGGTGAAGGTTCTTCCTTCACAGCAAGCAAGATAGTTCTTTCTCTATTGTTAAAGGGCTGACACAGACTGAGGCTTGAAAGAGTTAACAGAATGTACAGCAAGACCCTCAGGCTACAAGCAAATAGATGTGTGTGTGTACCTTAAAGTTTTAAATGGCCTGAATAAGCTTTACTAAAGATAAAAAATAGTCCACAAATGCCTCTTAGTTACTATAGAGTGGAGAAAAGAATAATCCTCAGATTAACCAAATCCAAATCTGGTAAATGATTCCATCTGAGATGAATTACAATTAATCCCAAGCACCTGATTATGTATTTATCCTTTTAACTCTACGCCTTTTATGAGCAACTCGGAGAGATTAATTCAGTGATTTTTAAGTTAAACTTCCATCACCCTTTTTTCCTAAGCTCCTTACTTATACCATCTCAAAGCAGTGTGCTTCTGCGCTGTATTGACTACTAATAAACTAAATCTTTGGGGTCTTGAAGGAATTAGTGCCATATGTCCATCAGTATGGTTTACATCCTGCGCTTGACGGGAAATTTTGTATATGCAAAGTGGATCTCGTAAATCATACCAGTTTAACCTGTGATAGAATCCTCTCTGCTGGGTCTCACACATACACACACACACACACACACACACACACACACACACACACACACACACACACACACACACACACACACACACACACACACACACACACACACACACAGACCACACTGAAAGTAAAGTAAATAAGTGATGACTGGCGGTTGGACAGGTCTGCAGCTTTATTAAATAAAGGGCCACCCATGGGCAGTGTAATTTATGAAAGGAGATTAATGTGATGGAGTGTGGATGGAGACAGCCACTCTGGCTGGGCCAGGATTGAGAGAGGACTGAGTTTACAGCCCTGGTGGGCTTTTTACAGAGAAGCATGTGGAGTTCCAGTCTCGTGGACATAACTCAGCCAAAAGCAATGAGAAAAACAGCCACTGAAACTTCTGGAAAACAAAAAATCCCCAAACTCCTAAACTTTTCAAGGTCAACAAAATCGAAGCCTTCTATAGGCTACCTTATTTTTTTCCAACCCTCTTACTTCCTCTGTACACTTAATAATCACTGCTGTATTTATAAATTTGCCTCCACAGTTTGAACTTTGAAGCTGATATTCAAATGCAACAGACAGTACTTTCCAGTATGTTGTGTGCCGACAGAAACACACACAGGTCACTTTGGCTCCTGCTATCATTATCATCTTGTTTTTAGTAGCCTTATCTTCTCCATCTTCAGAAATGAAACTAACAGCAGTCACAGCTCCTAAACAGACACACTGAATATTTTCAGTACAAAACCTGAGGTGTGTGTGTGTGTGTGTGTGTGTGTGTGTGTGTGTGTGTGTGTGTGTGTGTGTGTGTGCACATGTGCACAGTATGTGTGGTGGGTGCTAATGACCAGTCTTATTAGTGTAATCAGTGAATTACAACCCTCAAGATGAAATATCATTTTGCAGTCTCTCATCCTGCACTGAAATCTTCATCATGCCTCACACAATGTCTCCATTTATTTTTCTATCATGCCTCAGTGGCCCCAGCACCAATTTCCTGTATTTCAAACTAGCCTTTTCCTGCCTTATAATCCTTGAAAGTCATACCTGCAATGTAGTGCCATTGTGATTTGTGATTAGTGACAACAGTAGTAGACTTCACTGCAGCAAATTGTGACAGCAGACGTGATAAACAGAACATGATATCTAAACAGGACATCTCTCTGGTGTTTTGGTTTCCGCAGTATACAAAACAGGCTTGCTGCCTGGGGCTTTGTTCTCATGTATCACTGTGCTTACTTTTTAAAACTACCTCACTTCCTTTTTTTTTTGCTAAAACAATTGAAGTTTAATAAGCTGGTGTGACATTTATTTCATGATAGGGCCTTGCAAATAATGGCTTGTTAGCAGTGTTTTAACAAGCGTGCCTGGTTGGTAAAGAGCTTTCAAACCACTTGCAATCCCTGCAAGGCCTGTGACAAAAAAAAAGCATTAAAACAGGAGGCAGTCTGTTGGCACCTCAAAGAAAATGACATGTAAAGAAGAAGGTTGAAGATATTGTCTCAGAGGCATACGAAACCCTCGCAGGCAAAGACATGTGAAGTGAACTTACTCCACACTCATTTACATACAGAGCGATAGGACCCACCTTTTTGCATCGTAATTTGGTTTAATAGTCTCCATGAATGCATGCATAATGCAGGCTACAGGAGCAAAAGGGGTCCTTACACTTTGTATCATTTGCGCAGGGGGGCTTATGGGTAATTTCTCCAGATGGGGCAGCTGCCCTTGAGCAAAGTCAGTGGCTTTAGCGTGTTCATCAGCGGCAAAGTACACACGAAGCTCACGTTGCCCTTTGAGCCAGACAAAGGTGTCAATTAATTTAACAAGTTGTTTCACTTTGTTGTTTAATTTGAGGACACTCCGAACACCGTGTTGACCTCAACTGTCTGAATTCTCCAAGAGAGTGAACTTCAAGATTTAACAAACGGCAAGGTGAATTAACAGAACTACAACGGAACACGGTCAGACCGTTAACACTGACTGTGAATCTGTGGATCTCAGCCCCTCGTATTAAAATGGGTTTGAGCACCCGCTTGTGCTGCGGATGATGTGAGAGATTGCTGTTTTGACACTGACCCTGTGCTAGCACTCTCCAGTGCAGTATTTGACATGCAGAGACAGAATGTAACAGCACACAAAGCTCGGGACACGAGCCATGTCCTCACCACTTTCTCAAGTACCTCCTCACTCTAAAACTGGCCATTGACACAGAAACCGAGCACCTTCAGTTTTGCCCACACATGTAATTAATGCTCCCATCCCACTCAATCCAGGGCCACAAGAAAAAAAAAATGGTCTTGATTTGTTAAACGGTATGTAACAGTTGTCTCTGCAATACATTTTGAGAGTTCAGTGTCAGTTTTTGCAAAGCCATAGAGATGGAGAATATTTATTATAAATCATTTGTTTTATTAGAAGACGCCCTTACCAAAGGTGACTTACTTGCATGCATTTTTACACCCCTATTCATTTAAACACCTTGGTATGTTGAAATTTATTTAACTCTATTTTCAGGTATGTCAGGTAAACCTGCAATAATGTTGTAATTACGAAAGTCAGGTATCTACCGCAAGAGCATAACAGCAGCACCATGCCTGAAATTCAAACCTTCTACTTAAAATATGAGACCAGTTCTGTACCTCCTATGGCATACTGCCACCCAAAGACATTGGTACGCTGTAAACAAGGTTGCGTATACTTGTGATATACAGTTGCACAGTGAAGCAAGATGAGTCACGGGGTTCCAGAGAGTCTGTCCTCATTAGAGAGGTGTTGTAGTATTTCATCTGCTTGTCTGAGCTTTCAGAGGGGCCCAAAGATGGGCTCTCTCAGCCTGAAAATGAAGAGACAGGTTGACTGACTGCCATAACGCCACCTGGTTCTTCCATTTTCACTGTCCGTTTTTGTTTAGGGACGAACAAACAAAACTCACTCTTTCCCATTTGACGGATTTGAAAAGTGTCCAGAGTTATTATGTAGGAATCAGTCTCAATCTCTTCAATTCAGATTGTGTGTGTGTGTGTGTGTGTGTGTGTGTGTGTGCGTGCTTGAGAGAGAGAGAGAGAGAGAGAGAGAAATGTGTGTGTGTGTGTGTTTGTGTGTGTGTGTGAGAGAGAGAGAGGGAGAGAGAGAGAGCATGTGTGTTTTTGTGTGTGTGTGGGTTTTGTTTTTTGTTTCCTCCAATCCGTAATCACTCACACCACACACACACACACACACACACACACCTCACACACTTTGATTGGTGCCGTTTAAATTAATTTCATGGATCCCTTCCAATGTTCTCCAGAGGTAGTTCTAATTCTGCCATAGATAATGGGTTTTTGAGTGCTCGCTGAACTCTTGAGACAAGAGCCCATCCGCGGAGGAATGCGGCCGCCCCCGCTATCGCGACCTCTGGCCTTACATTGTGCGAGCAGACACTGTATCAGCTCTGGCACATGCCACTGCACCCCCGCTCCTCCAGGCAGAACAGGCCACACTTAAATTTCCCTGTTTACGGCGGCACGCGATGAATGGACCGTCAAATCGGGCCATTGATCAGGGCCTGTTTGTGTGCATCGGGCTGTTTTCTTGCTGCAGGAATCAGGATACGGTCAAAACCCCTTCCAGCCATTCAGGGTATACTCCAGTCTAGTGTCCAGACTTCCAGTTCACTGGTTTTCCTTCCATGTCCATGTGAAATAAAAAATGTGGTTTTCACTGGTGGCCTTGCAGATATTCTCAGATAACTGGAATAATTCTGGGTGTCCCTGAGAATGGTGTGTGGGTTAGATGAAGCTGTGCATGATCCAGTCATCTCCCTGTAAAACTGAACAGTGTGTTGGTGTAAAGGTCCAGGATGGACTTCCTCTTTGTGAGATGCGAGGTAGATGGATTCTGTTATGCCAGGGTGCGACTGTGCACAACAGATCCACGGGCCCAAAGGGTGGAGGGCATGCCTCTTCAGCTGGAGATGATCTTCCAGTCCTCTAATCAGGGGCATGCTGGTCTTCAGCTGAGGGAAAGTCTGATTTCAGGTTCTGAGTGAAACTCACGCACACCAATAAATGTCTGTGTGTGTGTGTGTGTGTGTGTGTGTGTGTGTGTGTGTGTGTGTGTGTGTGTGTGTGTGTGTGTACGTGTGTGTGTCTGTATGGCTGTGTGGGCGCCATCTTTTGGTTAAATTCCGTGCTGCCTGACGACATGGGCGAAAGTCTTTCATTGCTTGATTTAGTCTGACTGCTAAAGCTGTGTACTGATGTGCTGTTAGGATAATGTTTCCTCTGGAGTGTAATGTGTCTTTTATTTAGAGATCATGAATATGAAAACAGACACATCTGTTGAAGATACTCACAGAAGTACACGCTTAGCTATGCACATATTCGCTCACTGACACAGCTGACATAATTTCGTGGCCATGCAGGGTTCTTACTGACAAGCTCGGTTCAGGGTAGGGAGGATCTACATAAGAAATGCCCCAACAGTGAGGTCCAAATATCACAACACCCCCAAACTTGCGCCCATCGTTCCCATGCCCCCCAACAGACAGGGTGTTGAATATTTAATGCACTTTTTCTTTATATAGCCTGTGGACTGTAGCTGAGAGGAGGAGGGAGATGGGGGAGGCTCCTGAGGCACTGACACCAAACGAACCTGTTATTTTTTTGCTGAACGTGGTTCAGCACTGTACTGGAGTCAGTTAAATAACGAGCTGATCAAAAAATACCACCCCTTTCTGTCCCTGTGTTCCCCAGTTAATGCTTCCTCCCTTCCATGTAACTGTGATCTATACCCTATTCATCTGTAAAAGGGAAAAGAAATTCTGTCGGGTGCATCTGGAATGAAAGTCTGCCATAAAGACATAGGGTGTTTCATTTTAAGTGGTGTGATCTTAGAGAACGCCCACGCTCTCCCAGGGGCGACTCTCCCTGTCCTGTCCCAATCAGGCGTACCTCTCTCACTTTTTATTAAACATAAATATATCATCCTTCCACATCGGGAAAACGTTTATATGATATTTCATTTCGCATTTCTCCAAGCTTATTTTTATTCCTCGAGAGGAACTCTGGATCGATGGGAAAGCTCTGGCTGGCATGTGAAAAGCTAGGTGTTATGTATTCAATTGCGTTCAGTCAGAGGGAAAGCAGTATTGATCAGGCAGGAGGAGACAAGATGGAGGAGGCTGGTATTGGCGTTTTCTTCGCATTGTCACCCGATTTGAACAGTTAGGCTGTGAAACATGTAGGAGCTGTTTCCCTCTATGTGAATGACTTTTCGTGGCGATGAATTAGATGGCTTTTGCTGCTTACCAAAATGTGTTGTAAATCTCACAAAACACATCAGCTGATTTACAATGCAGTTTCCTCAAGCTTCATATAAATCAGCATGAGAAGAAGTCATCAGAAATGTCATTTAAAAATACCCTTGTGGAAAGGGATTCAGTTGCAGGATGAAGGAACAGTACAGTGCCAGCAGATTTGGGTCTGCATGCGGTAATTCACCCAAAGGAGAGCCCTTTTTATTCACAGGTGCAGGGGTTGCAGTGTGGTGCTGATTCCCATAACAATCCATGCACCGACGTGGCTGCGCACAACACTAAGCTTTCAGCTGAAAATAACAAGGTATGAAGCTGAGCAGAACGACGCGCGACTGGGGGTTAATTGTGCCCAAGGGTGGGTGGGTCTGATCTCAGAAAGGACCTGCAGGACAATGGAGTGCAGGCTTTTCTCGGAAGCAGGATTAACAATCCCTCCCCCTGCTGTGACCAAACATGTACATTTTGGATGCAGTGTCGCGTACTAAATTACCTTAGCCGTATTGATCGGGGCTGCTAGTCTCTGTGGTGGTGATTGTAAGATAATTGCCATTTTTTTTTTAAAACGTGTGGCTCCAGCATATAAAATGAATAAGGCTTTTGCCCAGGCTATTGTATATGCGTGGCAGCTTTGGTCTTCCTCGGATATGCCTGTGCGGATATTCCCTCTGCGTGCAATCCTCTCCATCACCCAAACCCGATCCACGGTCTCCACCTTTGACTGATGACTGGGTCCATTCCTTTAATCTTGTGAAGAAATTCATCTGCAGCAATTTCAATTTAATAGAATTGTGGTACAGCAGTATATGCGGAGTGGGAGAAGAGGTGGATCTTCAGCATCAGAGAATCACCGACAAAGAGGAGAGGGAGAGAGAGAGAGAGAGAGAGAGAGAGAGAGAAAAAAAAAGAGAGAGAGAGGGAGAGATTTTAAATACTTTGTCTTCCAGAATCCGCAGACATGCTGCAGTGATCTGTCTCCTTAAGCCCTGCCTTTCCCTTGCCTCCGGTGCCCTGGGTTTTCAGTTTACTTAAACCGTGTGCATCACTGAGTGACGACTACCAGCAAAAGGAGAGATAGTGAAGCAGGTTATCTCTGTGAATGGTGCAGTGATAAACACTGTCTCTCCACCATGTGTCACTGGAACTAAGAGGGAACCGTACATTTTAGGGAGAAATCCATTCACAGTTAAAGTTCATTTGTCATCCTGTCTATCCATTTTTTGCATTAAAATGATTTAGGTGTTGATGGACAACAGTAATCTTGGTAATTAATTATGTTAGGATATCTATCAATGACTTGATGAAAAGACATTGGGCACACTCCGTTAGAATATTAGCCAATACCTAAGTGGTCCCTACAACTTACAAGTGCTAGTAGGTAGCTAGCTGCCAAATTGTTTTAGCCAGATAGACACATTCTACTCGGTCATTTTCCCTGTTGGGTAACGGCCTACTCATTGTCTGCAGTATGCAGATGCAATACAGTTGGTAGGGGAAACTAAATGTTCACCTGCAATAACTCCAGAGAAAAAGTGATATTCAGATGAGCAGAATAGCTACGTCCTGGGTCACGAGCCAGAAAATTTAAATCCACATTCCATTTTTGGCTTAAAATGAGACAGCAAAGGAAACAAAACCCAGTTTTTTCCACACAGAAAGTAGTGTGACTGGTGTGCGATATCCTTTCTGTGCAAAGCATCTTTTTGCTAAGACTAGTAGCACACAACAGGAAAAGGAGAGGAAGCCTCCACAAAAGGAATTACCGTCACTCTGGCGTGAACGCAAACAACTTTCACATCCCTGCGCCTCATGTTTTATGTAGACAGCCTCAAGCGCCTTAAGCCCACTTACTGCCTCAGATGCTGTGCGTGCGCTGCATCAAGTAATCGACCACTTGTTATTGTTAAACACAGTGTGCAAGATAGAGAGATGCAGAAATTGCATTCTTTTAGCACCTCCAATCAAATAGTGTCAAGAATGTCATTGTAGCAGGCTTAAAAAAAAACAGATTCGGTTAATTTATGGATTAGTCAATGTATGGGAAAAACAATAATTAAGTTATATTTTCGATTGGCTGACAGCCCTGTTTTGCTGTTATATGATAGACATTTTTATCCAGAGTGACAAAAACATTATTCCAAATGTACAAAATGTTCATCACATGATCAACAGGAACAGAGGTACAGAACAGCAGGGAAGGCATTTGTCATAAAACATCAAGCTGAACAAAACAGCACAGAAACTGTAACAGTTAGCAGAGTACATTTAGTGCTGCAAATGATCATAAAAGTCACATTACCTTATATCATAGCATAAAGATAACGCTCAATGAATTATCCATAATAATTTTATCTTGCATCTCATAAACATGCACACAGTGCCCAAAAATGATTCATAAAAGCCATGCAGTGTCACACTTCTCTCAGGGTATGGGGTGTTTATGTGCTTGGAGCTAAATGTAGAGTATGTCTAAGCCTGGGAAGAAAAGGTGAGTTCTCAGCACACTGGTTTTGAGTCTTACCATACTTCTGTACAAATAAAACAATGAGCAAGAACAGTATTATTGCATTTATATTGGGTTTCCAACAGGATCTGACATAATCCTCAATATAACTCTCCTAACACTGAAGGATCAACATTGTCATTATTTCAATTAGCTTAACAAAAGCCGAATATAAAACCTATTTCCCTGCGCTGAGGTGAAATGCATCAGTGTCTTGGCCTTTTTATTCAAACCTGGATTTAATAGTATGTTGTTTCACTGTGCTATCCTTTGCCCTCTCAGACTGGAATGGCTCTCAATTCATAAGTGAGTCTGTAGGTGGACAGCAGCTTAAGCCCTAAGCAGCAATGATGTGTTTAGCCCATGCCAGCCCCCTCTTACAAAGGAGCAAATCAGCTGGGGAAAATGCGAGAAAAAGCAACGGTTTCTGACATGCTTGTTTTTATCGATCTGGCTTGATTTGACCTCTTTGCTCTAGGTTATAATGCTCGCGCGGAAACACGGGGTTGCCCCCGCCCAGCCAGAACACTGGAATACACTGAAGCAAATCAATAAATCATCAATACTGCTATCTCGGGGCCAGGGTGTGTGGGGTGGCAATGGAGTTTTGCCAAAGGGGTAGTCACTTAAGTCACTTTAGTGACTACATGAACTTGTAGTCACTTAGACATACTTGTACAATCACTAGTGATGGTGAGCACGGCTTAACCTGAATGTCTTTAGTATTCACCTACATGAAATGGCAATATGTTACTTGAACATAACATAAAAGCCATTACAGTCAGTTCCAGTTAATTGTATCCTCATTGCAGTTTCTTGCTATAAATTGCCTGCTCTTTCTTGCTTAGTATCTATTAAATCGACTTCAGTCACCTTGGCAGCTTGGTGCCTATTCATTGTCTAATCCTCATAAGCATATACTTCTCAGGGTGATTTTCTTATCAGCATGTCCTGCACAAGCCACAGAAATGATACTCAGATTTGTGAAGGTACACACGTACAGGGGGAGACGGCAGCATTCAGGTCTCTTGCATAAAGGACTAAGCCCCACTGCTTTGGAGTTGGATTTGACCACTTACAGTAAACAAGAGGTGGAGGCATGTTTCCATAAGATAAGCCAGACACAGCCACTGCAGAGCTTAGCAGCATCGAGAGTGAGTGAGTGAGTGGAGTGTGTGTGACACAGTGTGTGTCTGTGTGTGTGCGGGATACTTTGTGTGTGTGTTAGTGGGTGTGTGTGCGGGTGTGTATGGGTGTGTGAAGGGGGTCTGTGTATGTGTGAATCTGTGTGCGTGTGAGGCTGTGTGTGTGTGTGTGTGTGTGTGTGTGTGTGTGTGTGTGTGTGTGTGACTGTGTGTAAGTGTAACCAACTGATTGTAATGAGTGTCTGGCCCCGCCTGTATTGTTTCCTTCTTCACTCTTAATTAGGTTCTGAATGTCAGGATATGAACTCCTCTGCTCTGTTGTCTAAGCCAGTGTGTGTATAATCTGCTGTGATACAGTCTGCCAGAAAAATGTTGCCCATCTTTTGTCACCCACGGCCTCAGCCAACCGAAGGAAGAACCTCAATGTGCACAGAAAAGGCGAGGCAGATGCAACTGACTGAGGCACGCTCTGACCTCTCTTTTCATTGTTAACAGAAATTTGAATGCAATGAAGATATTTGTGCGCAGGCAACAGCCAATTAGAGCTGCATTACTCCTCACGAGAAAAATATTGCTGCATTTAGTGGTTCAAGGAGAAAATGGTCCTAGAGAAGCAATAATTCCCAGTAGCAGGCAGCCAGCTGATTTTTATTCTGAGAAAGGCCCCATCAGACTGAACTGCAGGTTAAAAAAAAAGCCCCTCTCTGTTCAATCAACAAATTGATCTGGTCAGATTTAGCCATTCCTATGCTGGAGGTAAATACTCATTAGCCCCGAAATCACGGAATTTAGTTTTATCTCGCTGCTTTAATGTCGAGAATAACAGCTTAATTTCTGTCAGTAAGCACGTTCCCCCTGCTCCTTCATTACATCCCTCCCGCCCGACATCGACATCCAGTGATTGACAGACGGGGAGGGGGGTCGGCAGGAGCTCTCCATAATTCAATAACATTGCCGAGCATGAGTGCTTTTTGATCATACGATGATTAATGCAAAATCTCAAAAAACGGCAGTTGAATTATCCATGCGGGCCACCGCACCCGGGCCTTCCATACGTTTAGAGGGAACGGATGTGCGAGCAGCGGAGGTCCCATGGGTTCCACAGGCTGCGTAAAAAAAAAAATAATAGCCAAGCTGCCTAACAGGTCCAAAAAGCCTCCTTGCATTAATTCTAAAAAGATTATTACATCAGAGTTTTGCATATAAAAGTGACTCGGGTCACTGTTGGGTAATGGGAGGGAAGTCGTCCTGGAAGTGGAGAATCATCTGACTGTATAAATATTAGATAAAGGGTGTGATGCACTATGTATCTCAGAGAGACTCCCAGACTACCTGAAGCAGAGGCACAGTGTGGAGATATTAGTGAGGGGATTTCTAGAGCAGTATGGTAATAGCAATAAGGAGGGGGTCACTCATCGGTAACCTCAACATTATGGTTTTAAATCCCAGATGGGTGAATGTGCTTTGTGAAACACATTATTTTGAAATATGCTTTGGATCCCTTTCCTTTGTACTGGATATTAATATTCAAGCCCCTCCAGGAAGGGGGATGAGAATTGGGACACGAGAGAAGTCTATAGCAGCAATCAAACAGCACAGATTCAATGTCACTCTAAATGTGACACTAGTACTACAGTGTGAAAGTAGTGTTGTAGAATTATCATTCCACACTGCTTGTCTTTGGATGTGAAAGGGCCTAGAGGAAAGGCATACAGTATGAATTCATGTCAGCACGTTTACAGACAAAAAAAATAATAAAAAAACACAAAATCAACAGGTTTAATTCACTTGCAATCACCCCTCCTGTTGTCATCACCACATATATATATATATATATATATATATATATATATCCGATATCGAATGCATATACATGTCCTTTGATTCTGTGACCTATACAAGCACAGGAGTAGTCCACCTCCACACTGTGGAATGATGAAGTGGGGCCACACAGGGTGGAGTTAGCATGCAGCAGGCAACCAACGTGGACCATATTAAATTAGATTTTCTGAGTGATTGTTCCCTCTGAAGACCCATATATTAGAGTAGCATCCTCACCACCCGGTGACCTTTCCTCGGAGAGGGGAATGGGGGGGTTTCCTCTCCCAGAGAGGACGGCTCCTGGGTAAGGCATATTCCCGAGCTTGAACTCAACAGATGAAGCCGTGCATCTCAATGATCGTTTTTGAGGAGGAGCTACAGTACGAGGCCCGGCAGCAGCTGCGTTCAAAGCCGGCTCGTGCTTCGCCACCCTGTTCTAATGGAGTGTGGCCAGAGCAATGCAAAGAAAGATCCAGACAAACTGTGGATCAGAAATGACCGCCTCAGGGGATGGTGAGATGCTGCTGTGTGTCTGTGAGATGAGGCAATCTGTATCTGGGCAGCAGCTGGCTCAACATGCCCATTTCTTTTTCCTCTTTCCATGGGTCCATCAGATTAAATAATTTACCACTTTTTTCCTAATTCTTAAGAGGGGTATGAGTCAGAGTTTCAGTTAAAGCACTCTCTGAGGAGGTTTCCACAGGACAACTTTTCTGTTGGTCCTCTTCTCCTCCATATTCTCTTGCTAGCTTGGTCTCTCTCTCTCGCTCTCTCTCTCTCTCTCTCTCTGCAGGAAACAATGATTTTGTGCACTTACATTGCAGATGTTAATCAGGGAAACCTTGGATTTCACAGATCCAATCAATGCTCTGATGTAAATTGTCCCCATGGAGAACATTAAGCAGTCTGTCCATGATGCAAATTTATGATTAACCTTCCTTGTCATAAAAAAATATCTAGTTCAGCACATCAATAGCACAATAGTTTGGGTAATTTATAAGGACAAAAAAATGAGTGATCAGCAGGGAATGTAAAAATAGTTTGCTCCTGAGACAAAGTCTGTCATCTAAGCCTGCTGCTTTCCTTGAGAAAGGGGATTAATTCCAGGGGAACTGTAGTCACTGCAGTTGTTTAGTTACAACAAAACAGAACAGGCATATCCCTTTGTTTCGCTTCGTTAAGCAGCAGCGTGGATGCTGTTTGCATTCCTGCTTTGCGCCGGCACTTTTGAAGTGATTGACGGAAAGAAATTACACATCAATATTGTAATTATTCCAATTTAAAATTCACTTTAAGTGTTTTGTGACCTTCTGCACCGCAGCGCAGGGGAGCTGTATCAATCATCCGCAAAGACTGAGCTGAACTCCCGGCTCCTTCGTATTCACCAGGCACAGGAACACGCCAATCCCAGTCCCACCCCGCATTCTTCCTCCTTCCAAGGTTCACTTGATGAAGGTCACGGTGTGCACTTTTGTTTGTTTGTTACCATCTTTTTTTTTTTAACCATCTTAAGGCTCAGAATTCCAATCTTGTCGCTACTCAGTAGCTGCAGCTTTTAATGAAGCAAAAATGAAAATTGTCCTGTACTGTCATTCTCCTTAAGAAATAATTGCAGTAGAAATAATAATTATTCATTTGATGGTATACAATTACTGTCATTATTATTATAACCATAACCATGTTGGGGTTTGATTACTTTAATAATAATGATCAGCAACATCTTAATAATCATGATAACAATGCAAGAATGAGAAATGATACATACATTAGCAATGAATAATAGTGAATAATGAGACATAAGGAGAAATCTGTATATTCAGTATGTTGGCAGACGTGTGCCCTCAGCTGGACACCCAACCCCCCCCCACTGAAGCCAGGATAAATGTCTTTCACCTTGCCGTGTGACAGTGGCGTTTCCTCAACAAGTGTGCCACTCACAGACAAAGCCCCGACCGTAGATGTCATGATAAGTCTCTCTGAGGACACCCTTTTTTTTCCCGGGGGTTAAATCCGCTATCAGAGGCGCAGCGGGGGGACAGTCACCGGATTGGGGCAGGGAAAGGGCACACGCACTTTTTTAAGCCAAGGATGAGAGGCGTCAGCGTTTGATGAATGGCTGACATCACCCTCTGTGTATCATCTTCAGACAGACTGATAAACCAAAAATAAATTATTGATGGATTACTGACTGGTCCCATGATAAGCCTCATTTCTCTTCCCCACACAGCCGATGCAGGAATGACAGATATTCGGGGGGACACCGTGGGTGTGACATTGCCCCTTGTTTGCTTCCTGTGGCTCTGTCGTAGTTGCTGTGTCCTCTTTTTTCCTCCAGAATTCACTTTGTGCGCACTGCCGTGTTTTTGCTGGATCGATTTTGAATGGAACTACAACATTGGGCTTTTTTGTACATACATATTTCAGCATAGGCTGCAAAGCCAAAGGAACTTCAGCATACTGAGCCAACTGATGCAAAACAAGTCACGCACTGTGCATCCACCAAACAGCCGCTTCAGAAAATTAAAGCTTAATCGGTTTGGGATGGAGCGTTGCATATTGGCAAGTCATTGATGCTATAGGTATGAAAATGTTGTGCTTTTGCAAAAATGATGTGCAATGCAGGATATCAACCCATCAGAAAGGATATGTTGTGGTGCATTTTTATTGATGCATTGTCCCAAAGAGCTGTGCTGAGCATGTTTCCAGGGCAAGATTGAAAAACCATAAAAAACAGCGCAGATATAAAGTCAATTACACCACCAAATGGCTCTGGATTAGCAAAGCAGTGATTAAATACCAATCACTGCTCCAAATGACCATGATTTTACAAATTACCACTTGAATTGCTGATGCAGAACTGCTCTCACTTACAATATCTAGTACAAAATAACTGTCTTTCTCACCTGGGAGTGTGAAATGCCTGAGCACTGTATGGTCAATAAAACATGAACTAGTAACCCAGCTGTGTATTCTGCTTGTACTGCCTAGGGATGTGCAAAGGAAGTACTGCCCACACTCCCAGGTTTATCTTTTTTGCTCTGATGTAATGCTTGTAAGAACACTCTTCAGACACACAAAAACCCAAAGTGGATAAGGTAAAGCAAAAGTTAACGTGAATCATAAAAAAAAAAAAACGATAACAATAACAAAGTAATAATTTTAACAGGGGGGAACTCAATAAAATCATTTTCTGTCATAGTCACATCAGATAAACTGAAGTATGATCAGATGAAAAGATTATTCAATAATGTGTAACAAGCTACAGACATCAAAGAAAACCCAGTGATGTTTAACAAGCTCAAAACATCAAAGCAAATGTAGAGTGCATAGAATAAGTGAATTTAGTAACTACTCGTTTTCAAGAGTGATGCTGAAATTCAGTTTAATCAAAGAGCTGATTATTCTAAAACATATGTCTCTTACTTGCATTTGATATTTGCATAGCTAATAACATGAATAGCAGTAATCATTGTACAGCTATTATTAGACAAGGAAGCATTTAGAATGACAAATTGGCTTGCAGAAACTTATCTGTCTTTTAAATGTATGCAGCATTTGCTTTAAACCTGTTGTTCTGCATGGAGACAGACTGAAGGAAACAAAGACAGATGCCTATTTCAACCTGTATTCTTTCAACAGCACACTTGAGCCATGTCTCCTGATGAATTCAGCATTTCCCTGTGACAATAACATCATTGTCTTAATGAGACTCTTTGGTCTGCCGAATACACACTTCTACAGCGAATTAACCAATCTGAAATGACTGCGGCGTGCAAAATCAGTTGGAGAAGCAAACGAATACAGTACATGGTGAGTGAAGCTTCACATAAACCACGCAGACTGATGCGGGCACAAACAGCGCTCCGCGCGTCTCGTCTGTACTCACCACGTTATTGAACAAAATAGTCATGTGACCTCTTCTCTCTGCACTTGACACTTTCGATCTACTCCATTTACCATTTACGGCACAAGAAGGGGATGCCAGAGACAAAGAGAGGCCTCATTTAGAACCATTAGCCTGCATGACAGCATAAGTCATGAGACAGCAGAGCACACATCTTTTTAAAGTGTGTCAACTATGTGACCTCCATATGAAATAACATTTACTATATATATATATTATATACATGTAACCAGTTATATTATTTCAGGGGCAGGAAACAAAATTGTCGGCACTTGCAGTGGAATACATTGCTCTTTTATTCCAATTTTTAGCCATGTAAATGAATGAATTAAAGATAAACATGTGAAATACATTTTCAGAGGAGCCCGGAGGCCTGTTCTCCATACCGTATGGCCACACTGCCTGTGCATTCATCACAATTTGCTCCAAAGGGCTCCCCAGCAGAAACGGTGTACGCTCGTATTTGGCGTCAGATTAATGAGGCAATTCCCGTCAGCAGAGCAAATTAAATGTCAATGGCAATGTGACAAGGGGGGAAGAGGCAATGAATGACTGTCATCCCTCATGGGGTAAGACAGAGAGAGCAGTGTGGGGGGGTGGGAAATAGGTTACTGTCATGTCCACTGAAGGATAATTCAGTCACGTCTTTTTATTGGCAGTGCAAGCTGGACATGACGTATCTAAGCCAATACGGGCTTCCCCGATAGATGAGACCCAGTTAAGAGCAGGGTCCTGCTTCCATGTAAAACCTAGTTCCATGTTGAGATGTTGTGGTTTTCATTGGTTTTCATGTGGTTTTCAGTTTTTATGGTCACAGTGTTGACCTAGAGTGTACTATAAATGTATTTATTTCATTATGTGGACTATAAGTGTATAAGTGTATTTTATCAGTAGGAGTAGCAGTAATATTTACTTTAAGATGTGAGACTATCTTGAAATAACAACGCAACATAAGAATAGTAAGGTATTGCATCAATTATAGTTAATATAGCTGATAACATTTTGGTTTTAATACTGTCACTCAATGTTACGTCACTCACTGCCACTATGTGCATCTCCCTTCTCAGCCATTTCATGCATCTGCTGTAACTTTATTTATTTCCTTATTTAAGCAGTTTATTTAACAGGGACACATTAATCCACATTGCAGTTTACACATCAAGGTAAATGTGCTAGAGTTAGCCAGAGGGCTAATTTGCATCTGTCGTCCCTGGGAATTTACCAATTGAGAATTTTCCATTCAGAGTGCATGCCCCTTGAGAAGGGCTCTGGGACAGTTCCCCTGCTGATCAGTCCATATTGAGTAAAGTTTCATTGATATAATGACAATATTTTCTGAAGTTTTGAGAAAGAAGCAATGTGACAGTCAAAATAAGGGGACTGTATCAATAATGGTTAATCAGACCAAAAAAATTCCAGACCCTTATTTTTTTGACCCAAATGAGCTGGCACCCATTCAGCTGTGGTGATTTATTATCATCCAATAAATAAATGTGTAACCATAGGGATCTCTATATATTTGTTATATATCTTTTACAAAAGTCTCAGTCAATCACCATTGATTTTCTCTGATTCATCACTGCAGTAAGCTAGAGTCTGCCAATATCAGCCCATGAAGTCATCCTGTTACTCCCATCTCAGAGGCAGAAGTTTACCTGCCCCTAATCTCCTTCAAACACCTTTTTATCTCCAAGCAGTAATTATTTCCTGTATTCATTCATGGCTGATTTGGTGTCTCTGGTAATCGCATTAGGTAATCCTGCTGCAGAATGGATCCAACATGTCGTTGTTAGGGAACTTTTCCCAGCCACTTGAGATGGAAGAGCGCCAGGAATGACTTCATTTTGCTGCTTAAAATGGCTTCCTCTTATTCTGTTGCATGGATACATTTAACTTTCCATCCCATTTATTTCCAAATGCCATACAACAGCATGCATGTAGATCGTGATGTGTGGTATGCAGTAAAACAGCCAGCAGCAGCACTATGATGGAGACTATAGCTTCTGTGTGCTGTGTTCTGCACCGTACACACAGCGGTGGAAATGAATTTCTGCACTGGTCATTAACCAAACACCAGCAATTTGGTGAATGAATGAACTGATGAACAAGTGATAAATACATTATATTAAATGTATAATGTAGTGAATGAGTGGGTGAGTGATTTAGGAAATGCAGGAATGAGTGAAAATGCATAGTGGATAGTGGGTAAATTAATGAGTGATACTGTGAATGAATGAATGAATGAATGAATGAATGAATGAATGAATGAATGAATGAATGAATGAGGGCAGTGCAACTGAGAGGACAAGCTGTCATCAGATTAGAACAGCTGCCTTCTCCCAGAACTCCCCTTGGCTGTTCCAGCCACTCTGAGAAGACAAGCTAATTTGATGTGATCATCGATTAACCCATGTGTTTATGTCTAACACAGCCTTTCTTTGATTTGCTAATTGTGGATAATCACTCACATTTTAGCTGCCTCTCACACCATCAATCTCCCATCCATCTCAGCTCTTGAGTGGGGTAAGAGAATGAAGCCACTGGATGATTGACAGTTTAAGAGGAGCTTCTTAAATATAGTAAGTTAGGGGAAGGATCATCTCCATGTGTATTTTGCATTTAATTTTCTGAACAGTGTATTTTTTTAATGTTTTGATTGAAGAAGAATGTGTTGTCTGTTGACAGACTTTGTTCCAGGTACAAAAATGCGTACCAGATAAAGGCACAATGGAAACCCAATGCTTGATTAAGAAAATTTATTAACAAGGTTGATAATAAACCTGAGCAGATAATTTCAACTATACCAGTGGTTGCGTGTACTGCACACATGCCCCATTCATTACACAGTACATCTCCCAAACCATTTTCTACACCACTAGGTTTATAGCTCTCCTTTTATATGGAGGCTAGTAAAGAGTGCTTGTGTCCTGTCTAAAGGCAAACAAGGCAAAATGTCCGTCTGATATATACACAAGTATATACCACCTGAAGTGTGCTGAAGCACAACATTTTCTTTTGTTGCTTGATAGACTTGTTTGAATTGGAAACAGAAAACAGTTTAAATCACACAGACACCTCCTGTTTCTTTTTTCTTTATTTTCTGCAAAGCTATCTTCCCTGGTCACGATATAAAACAAAGAATCGAGTTTTCTGTCTTGTCCTTTTACAGGTTTGCGGCACAGGCCGAAGCTGTGAGCCACCAGACAGTTATAACAAATTACACCCAGGTTTTGATTTGACAATTTATTTTTGCAAAAACATGTCAGTTTAGATGAAAACCTGTAAGGTGCCATACCTGGGCTTACTCAATGTGCAGTTTCTGATTTTTACTAGGAAGGCAGTCAAAGCTATGGTTCGGCCTGAGTCACAGACAGAAGACTGAGGTAAAACTCAGTTTAGAGATATTTTAGGATGAACAACATAGCAGAAAACCCAAAGGGAATAAGAAGCATAACCAAAGCGACTGAGCATGCAACCTGTATAAATTTGTGTATGGTTGCATATGCTTTAGACTCAGAGAAATACAGAGAGAAATGTAATAGTTGGGGAGCAACTGTGAAAATGTTACATACAGACAATCTGAGCTTCCACTTGTGAAATCAGATGTGACCTGCTTGTCTCTGGCTGTACAGATCTACACCCTTGTCATCACTAGGTTGCGCTCTGATAGAGAGTGACGAGACGGCAGTCTCGGGCCAGCACTTATGCCTTATCTGTACAGGTCTGATGTAGTCTCAGAGCTCACTGTTCACCACCTTACCCAGTCCCTCTCTCTCTCTCTCTCTCTCTCTCTCTCTCTCTCCCACACACACACACACACACACAGACTGACACCGACTCAGACACATAAACGCAGAAATACAGACTCATACTGACCCACACATACACAGTACAAGTATAGATGCTCACACACCCACAACACACCTGCTCATTTGCACGCGCATACACACAGAACCATCATTCCCACAGACAGAAATGGTACTTCTCTAAAAGAGGGGGAAACACATTGACTTTTATAAGATATTTGAGGGGGAGACCTGTATAGGATCTGTATGTGCTCATACAGGTCCATTAAACACATTTCATAAAGACATTTCTAAACATTTTGAACCACTTCAAAATTCATTCCACACCTTCTATCTTCAGAAAAAGAACTCAGAACTATCGAAGCAGAAAGAGAAATTGCCCTATTTCCAGCTCTTTTAAACACCTTTGTTGTAACTTGCAAGATTTGCACTTCTAAGCTTTTGCAATTACTACAATAACATTGTGATGGGGAGAGGAAAAAAAAGCTGTCTCTGGACGAAGGGGGGGTGGGTGAAACAGCTTTGAAAAGCACTCTGTTGAGAGCGTTCGCTGACCTGCCGCTGAAGTGTAACCTCTGTGTTTGCTCACTTCAGTTTCCCCCAATCCCTCTGCACACATCGCGGAGCTTTTATTACTCCAGGGGTCAGCGGTAATGGTCCTTCCATGACTGCGTGTCTGAGTGTAGAAAGCCGTCACAACACCAGCTGCCGTGCTGAAATGGGGGGGCATCCTCGCAGGGTTCCCGTAAGAGGGAAAGAGGGAGGAATTTGAAAATCCTGGTCCATTTTTGTCTCACTTTGTCCTCAGCTGCCCCTCTTAGGAATGGGTAGTGGCTATGCCAAATACAGGACATGATGGATACTCAAGCAGGAGGTGGGGCCCATACATGCCCCTCCAACACACACACACACACACACACACACACACACACACACACACACACACACACACACACACCATCACCATCACCGTCCCAGCGAGCCCCCTCTCTCGCCTGAGTGTTTATCAAACTTACTGCCGCGTGACAGCGTGGTGCCCAGAGATTAGACTGCCTTCAACTCCATCACTGCCAGAATAAATGCATAACTGAATATGCTAATATTTACGATAATAATCATAAAAACACATCAGAATCAGATTGAATTTCTTTTCCTTTCTCCGTGGCATTTCGTCAGTATCGCTGCTCTCCGAAATGCCCTGTTTGTTTTGGGTATTTGCTCGCGCTGTCAGACTCAACCCTAATGATTTTTTCAGGGCTTGAAGTGATGCTACTTTTCCTCACCATTAGGTTTGTTTATCTTATCCAACTCCAGCCCCCTGGTTCTGTGTTATTGGAATTTTGCTCGTGTCACCAATTTCCCATCAGCCATGTCCCCCCCCCCACTCCCCGCTCTAAAATATCCAGTGACAAATAATATCTGTGGTGCCTGAGTACAGTTATTGCTTTTGTGGGATGTAGGAGAACCATCTTGTGCTACTTGTGCTCCAGCAGCCGCGCGAAAACGTGTCATTTGGCTCCCGCCAAAGCATATCGCTCGACTCTTGCCAGTCCCTGGTCCGCCAGAGCGCCTTGCCTGCGAGCCACCTGCAGAAAGCAAACAAACAGGCCGCTAATATCATCTGAAAGCTTGACGTCCGGCCCTGTGGCGGCAGCTGTGACAGGCAGTGAGACGCCGCCCCCGCGTGACGCCCTGTCTCAGAGCAGGAGACCCGATACTAATCTCCTAATGGGAACGAAAGCTCCAAAAAGCTCTCTATTATGCTGATTAGCCGAAGCCAGGATGTGATTTTCCTAATCAGTTCATGAGAAAGTTGTGCTCGGCTGTGGGAGACGGGGGAAGCAGGGAAAGAGAAAGGACGCCTGGGTTTTATGAAGACGTTAGAGGCTAGAAATTTTTAATTGCGGCGTTGAAGGGCTGTCTCCTCAGTTTGATGCGAGTGATGAGCATCCTTGAGGGGGAGAGTTTCGGCTGTGGGATCCTCCACTCGGGTTCTGTTAACGCATGTGGAGAGCAGATGTTCACAGTTGTTCACAGGGAACACTGATGCTCAGTTGCTCAGTTGACTCAAGTAAAACAGAATCACTACCTTCAATTCCTTGCTGTATGTACAGGCGTATTCCTTTTCTTAAATAGTTTTCATATTGACCTGGCTTTAATTTGAGCCTTGATCCGTTTTTCATTGCACAGTTGAGGTTGGCCACAGTTACCCACCTGGGGGGAATAAACCAGACTGTCAAACCTGCTGCAATGGATAAATAGCTGAGATGTTCTATGAAAGAAGCAGTATGGTTTGATTTCCCAGCTGTGGGGGGTGGAAGAGGTAGTAAAAATAATGGGAGCTCTGCTCATAAATGGTATCATTGATTGGGCCCTGGCTCTGATGGCCGCAGGTTTCATTGGAATACAGTAACTAACTGAGACAATGATACCCTATAGAATTTATTTCCGAATGTATCTGTATCTGAAGAGGGGCAGATGCCAAGATGGTTTTAATAATATTCATTTGTTTCAATGCACCTCTGCAAGTGTGGTTCTTCACAGCTCAGTTAAAGAGAGAAAAACCAAATGCCATGAGTAGAATGTCCAGATGTAATAAATCACACTCTCTCTCTGTCTCTCTCTCTCTCACACGCACAGTTTCTGTGTTGTGACTCCAAACTGAGGTGTTTTTTTTTTGTTTCCAAAAGATTTATGTTTGGAAAAGCGGCTTCAAAACTGTAGCAGAGGCTGACCGCAGAGGCCTGACCTCCAGATCACTGGAAGTGCAGAGAACCCTGTTTGAAATTTTCTCTTCATGTGACCAGGGCAACGTGGGTGAACATTTTCTCCGCTAACACAATAGATGAACACCCACACCCTTCAGGCAGAGAGAAATCAGAGAGAGAACCATTCACTGAAAGATATTTGAAACTTCCAGGGGAAGTTGACCTGCGTAAATCTTTAGGCAAGCACACTTAATTCAGCGTGGCTCCACGAGGGCACCGGGTGAGACGGCACCAAGCTGTAACGAGCGAATAAGCAAACAAATAAGTGTGCAAACAGAGCAAGCGCCGTGAAGGGATTCAGACATCTTTAATTTTTGATCTTCAGCCACTCAGGCAATTTAAATGTCATCTTTATAAATGATTTGTTGTTTTAATCTGTAGAGTGTTTACTCTTAGTGGGGAGTCTCTGGCTGATAGGAGGGACTGAAACCTGGCTGTATCAGGGAGTGGAATTCCTGAAGGGAAGAGAAATATTTCTGAATCAACAGCAGTGGGACACGAAAGGCTCTGATTCAACAGCTCTGGACTGCAGGTCAGCACTGAACAGGGGCTGGGGGTGGTGGGGGAGGGGGCTCATTGTTCAGATTAGTTGACATTTACTTATTGGTGGTGCTTAAGGAGAGGTGGACCATGTGAGACTTGCCCCATTGCTCATAAAGCCGAGAGAGCACTGCACTGGATTAGACACATTCAGTGTCCTTATCTGAGCTATCCTCCTGCACCGTTTCAAAACCTGAATTTTCAGCCCTCTCAAAGTGTTCCATACCTTTGCACCGCCATCCAGGTCACCGTATTAACTTTTGTACATCCTGTCCATCCCACTCCTTTTAGACTGATTTGTCACTGAATGGCAAACCATGCAAGGTCCATAGTGTGGAATCTGGTAAAAGGTGAACTTGTGCCCACATTATATAATTTGTCTGGCAGCCACTTGTATCCAATATCAACTCGCATAGGTTACAATTTCGGTTAAGTCCCTTGCTTAAGGGTGTCACACCACTGCAACGCTGGGGAATTGAACCTGCAACCTTTGGCTCTGCTACCTAATACTGCACCATTTCTGTAACTAAAAATACCATGAAAAACTGACATGGGTGACAAACACTTTTAAATCATCATCTGCAAAGTCTGCTGAGATGATAGATGATAACCAATGATATGTTCTCAGCCGCAAGAGCTTAAATTTTTTTAGCCAGCCCTCTTGAAATATTCTGCAAACAGGAGGCTGACATTTACTTTAAAGATCTTTTTTAAGATTAACTCCTTTTTTCCAGCAACTCCAGAAATGCTTCAGAAGTAAACGGGTTAATTTTTCCTGTTATGAAGCCAGAACTGTCAACAGCAGCCCCTGTGCATTCTGGGAAAGAACGCCTGTTATTTATTTGGAAAAAAAGAGAGATTATCAGAGTGACTCATAACTCAGTAGACTGAATCCTTCCTTGTTATGAGTAGAGCGTAATGTGCCATTGTACAGTGAGCACAGCCTAAATGTCACGGTTCCCTGCTCTTATTTTGTAACTTGCTTAGCACCTGGTTGTTGATGAAAGACTTAAAGATGCAATCATGGTGAGCAATTTTAGAACTATAGCATGTTATCTTGAAACTGTTGGTGGTGCATGTTGTCATAGTTATCCATGTTTTTTTTTCTCCTTTTGACCAATCCTAGTCTTTGAAATCATAGCTCATTAAACAGTGGCATTTTTTCTTTGTTTAATGCATTGGTTTCGTCCTCGCTTGCAGTGAATGTAATGATGACAGTTCTCTGAATAACATTACAAAGGGTGCAGTGGAAAAACAGTTTTTGTGTAAATGATGAGATTTGAATTGGTTTTTGCACAAAGGGCGTGCCCATGCTTGGTGAGATTGATCTGAATCTATGGTTCCACTTTAGCAGCAGTAGGTTAGTCATAGATCAGCCCTCATTAAGTACCTGGAAAGGAGACACTATTAGCTGAAAAAGGGGGTGGCTCACTTTCCTTTCCAAAAGGGTACAAATAGGTGCTTGGATTCAATTCAATTCAATCCAGCTGCTTGTGGTACAGCCTTAAATCTGAATAGCAAATTGAAGCCAATACAGTGTTGTTTAACAGTATGAGTCCCTGAACTTTGGTAAAACATATTGTGCATATATGGAGGAAAGTAACGATTTCTTAATTGCATTATTCCAATGTAAGGAACAACCTTGTTGAGTCTGGAGTAGACCAGCTTCAAAATCAGCTGCCTGTATTGACTCCCTGCCCTTTTTTCAAATCTGCTGAATATACTTTGACAAAATGTAGCTGTGATTGAAATGTATCATTGAATATTTTATCAACACCATTTATTATGCCATTTATTTTTCTTTACATACATAGCTTAGCAAGGTCAGTGATAGGTACAGTGAGTACAAAAATTGTGTTTGTTTTGGAGAAAGTAACAGAGTCAGTTACAGGCAATTGATGACTGCGTCTGGTGAACAATGGGAATAGCTTGATTTCTCCAGAATGTTTCAGATGTTTATATTTTCTCCAAGGCACTTAGATTTGATGCCAATCTGGAGTCACTCTATAGTACTGTCCTTCCACCCTCACCCCCCCCACCCAACACCCCCCATCCCCCACTGACTGACAACCTGATTTTCTGAAAGACCTGTGGTTTGTATTTATCGGCTTGTGGGGGAGGGGCTGGGGTAGAATCAAAATCCAGAAGAACTGTGAACGTGTTCTCATTTTGACAGCCTGTGATGTATAATTCATTCATTGACTGGATGCTGTCCTAAACCATCCTCTCTTCATTCTCTTTCCTTCGCTCTCTTAGATGGTCAAAAAAAATATCAAGGAACAAAACGTTTAGAATGGAGCGCTGCCGTCAAGGATCCAGCCCCACTCCTGTAAGGCTTCATCTTTAAACTCTCTCAGTCATGAGAAAGTGTCAAAGAACCAAGACAAATAATAACAAAAATAACAGGTTCAACAAGACAGACTCTGATCTCTGTACTGTTAAGAATCATATCATTCACAACAACAAACAATGGCCCCTTTCCCTGAAAATGACTATATTCTTACTGCCATGCATCAAATATTTGCTTCATGAGAGGAAATTCTGGCTCTTAATTGTACATCAATAGTTACAGCAGACAAACATACAGCAACAAGGCTGTGGGACAATGGATGAGGTGAAATAGCAATCCTTTCAAGAGTAGCGGTTATTGTACTGTAATTCATAATCGCAAAAACTTTTTTTTTTTTTTATTTTGGTAAAACTGCACCAAATATCATTCTGATAATCAGCTTTTTGTTCCCTAACTTTTAAAATACCTTTTAACTTTTCAGAATACTATAATCCAATATTTACTGTAGAATCTAATCTTCTTCAAAAAAATTGAATAGCACTGTCAGCTTGCGTTGGTTTCACACTGGAATGCTTTGTCTGGCCCAACCCGAAAAACCATTGAAACTTCTGATGTGTCTTATCTTGTTTTCATTTCTGTCCCTTTTTCTCCCTCGTTGAGGGTATACCGCTGTGTCATTTCAGCATCTCAGAGAGATGACAAAGAGGAGTGATTTTACCAGGCGTAATGGACAAGCTTACAGCCAGCGCACCACTGATACGGGGTGCTATTGACTCTGCAGTGGAGTTCTTAGCTAACGGAGAGTTAATTACGCCTGCAGTTTAAGAGATCAGAGACCCGCTGAGGATTAGCCTTGTGTTTGGCTGTATGTTTGCCGGGATTGCAGATACCCAATAACCACAAGAGAGACTCCTGAAAAGCAATGAAGGCATTTCTCTCAGCCACACTTTCTCTCTAAATACCAGGGCACCATCCACAACATTGTAAAAAAAACACCACGGGATTGCCTGTGACCCCCAAACCCCCTACCAATGTTAGCTGTGTTCAATTGTTTCCCAATCCGATTAGGGCCACTTTAATCTCTCCGTCATGAAAAGAGAGTTTCGTTTTACAGTATGCAAGTCTCGTAATCCCCCTCGCAGCATGGCGGTATTAATTTGCTGTTTTAATATTGTTGTCGTGATCGCCCGTGCTGTTGTGTGTAATTGGGGTCTAAAAAGCAAGGCCATCCTTCCCATTCCGATACCTCATAAGTGGCTGATGAAACGGCCTCACCTGAGAGAATGCTCCACCCGGGGGTACGTTAATGGGACCGGAACAATCAACACATTTACAATGCGGCGTGATATCATCATTTCTGTCCATTAAAGTGCCCCGTAGGTTAATTTTAAAAGGCTCTGCAGGAAAAAAAAATCACAAGGATTCTGCTGCCATTCATTTAACATCTGGAGACACTGCATGATCCGCATAAGAATGAAGGCTGACGTGGATGGATGCTGTCTTCAGACTGATTTTTTTTTTTGTTATCGTTCATACTATTTATATTTGGTCATTATCATGTCTACATTTTAATTTTTTATTATTATATGCTTTTTATTTAATTGTTTCATTTCTCTCTTTTGAGGTAGGTCAGCAGTGGGGAAGGGGTGGGGTTGTCCATGTTTACATAATACCAAAAAAAAGAGGGAAAAGAAGTCAAAACAAAAATAATGTAGGTTACTCTCGGATGTGAATGCTAAGAGGCTGGTGGTTACGAGTCCAGTGGGGAGACTCTTCTCATCCAAGAGGTCGGCGGATCCCCTTAAACGTTGTAGGTCAGGCTTCCACGGCAGAGGCTTGGCTTCCACACAGAGCTGTCTCCTCCCATATCTTCACCTGGCGCACGGAGCCAGCGTGGTTGCCGCGGCCAATCCCGGGGCTAATGCCAGCGACCGGGAGTGTAACAGGCCCGGACTGTTACGACCACGTGCCCCCTCCGTACGCACACGAGCAGTCAGGTCAGGTTACATCAGGCGCGCCGCTGCTGGGACACCTCAGAGCAATATGCTAAGCAGGGGCGAACAGGGGGCGGCAGTCTGGCATAGCGGTAAGGACCAGGGCTCGTAACCGAAAGGTTGCCAGTTCGATTCACCGCCGGGGCACTGCTGATGTACCCTTGGGTAAGGTACTTACCCCAGAATTGCCTCATTAAAAATCCAGCTGTATAAATGGGTAACATGAAAAGGAAAAATGTAATCTATTTAAGTTGTGCTGGATAAAAGCATCTGCTAAATGCTAATAATGTAATGGAATGTAACATGCTCACCAAGGAAACCATGAAGCCTGAATTAAATGAGGTAAAATACCCAGCTAGGCATTGAAGCCCCCCATTTGAGAAGGGCTGTGAGATATCAGTTAGCATCCTCTGGATAATTAACCTAAAGCATGGCACACCAAAGGAAAAAAGTCCTTCAAGCGTACTTCTTGTTTTTCAAATGACTTTCAGAATCCAAGCATTCAAGTGTTATTTTTATTTGTGTTTTAGTGCACAAAACTAACGCCTAATTACGTGTTTGGTACTGTGTGAAGTAAATTTTAAAATATTACAAATATGAGCCAGTGTGAAAAAAATTATACTTGCGTCAATTTGGGACTCAGAATTAAAGGCAAAATTTCCAAGTGGTACAACTGGATCTGGGCCTAAATGTGGTCTGCATGTCAATCAGAAATTATAGGCTCATGCTGATATATGTTTTCCTGCATCTTTTCAGAGGGGTTTCTGTTCTCATTAAAAAATCCTGTCATCAAGAATCGGGCTGAATATCAGGGATGAGTGAGCAGGTCAAAGTTTGGCCTTTTCCAGGCGCACTATTTGACCAGAGGCTGAATTAAATACAAACGCTGACACACCAGTTAAATCACCAATTACACAATCAGATACGATGGTGGGTTCCCCATGGCATGGCCTGTCAGAAGAAAAAAAAAAGGCCTAATCAGTATCAGCATTCTAATGGTATGCTTTGCTAGTGGGACAAAGTTTTAATTTGTTCTGGGTTTAGGTTTGACGAGATGCTGTGATCAGATCTGCTATAACTCCCACAGATCTGCAGGCTCAATTAAGTGCGTCTCAGGGGAGTAAGGAGTGTGTTTGTGTTCTCGGAGGCCAGGGCACCACTGCTCACCTGAGAGGCCTCCGCTGGAACACAAAACACAACATAAGGGACTCTCTCCTGGATTCAGTCAAAACAGTTTAGTCAATTTAGTGGATAGTGCTATTCAATTTTTTTTGACTTCTCAAGTCTATCTATTACAATTAATTTATTCTTGGAGTTTTTGACTGAAGACACCAAACTCTATATCAGTGGAAGGTCAAATGTATAAATTGCCGCTTTGTCTCTAAATTGAAAAGGACTGAATGTCCTCAACACCTGTTCACAGGTACAATCAGTCTGTAGAAGACAAACATCAGGCTGGCAAAGTAGGGTCCCAGGCGGATCATCGTGTTTGGGCAATAAACTCCGCGATCACCGTCTGACTAAACAGCCACAGTTTTGGATAGAAACCCTGCTGGGACATGGCCTCTCAGATTTATGCAAATATGAAAGGAGCAAAGCTGCTGTGTTTAATATACGATATGCATAATTTATGTCAGCAGCATATGCTGGCAGAATACTGAGGCTCTTTGATTGAGACTGGGAGCTAATTGGAGCCGTTTGTTGTGGTTGAGAACAAGAGGCTAGGTTAACATTTATGAAGACCATATGCACAGTGGGAAGAGCAGGTGGACAACTGGACTTGGAATCAGGAGGTTGCAAGTTTGCTACCCAGTTGACGTCAGCTGCTTTAGTAAATATCAAGCTGTAGAAATTGATAAGGTAAGAGGATAAGTTACTCTTGGCAGAGGGGTCTGCCAAGGAAACGATGTAAGGCCTGCTCTTTACCCCCAGGTTTCTGCCAACATTTGATTACGCTAAACCATTTACGTCAGGGTAATGGATTTGATCAGTGCAACACATTTTGTGGGAAAAGCTGATTCCTTAGAACAATGTGCACCATTCACAGGAGGCGGAATAGCACATGCCTCCACCTTGTTCCCAAGGTTCTTGTTCTTGATGTCATCATGTTACGTTTTGCTTACTTTCTCTTTAGTGGTCAGGACATATTCAATGTGTCTCAGTATGGACACAAGAGCATAAATGGCAGAAAATCATGTACAGTGGAGGTAAGCTGTTTATGTTCTATTGAAAAAGTAAAAGAAAAGTGATTAGCAAAGTTTTGCATTGGCTAGGAGAGTGTGGCAGAAAAAAAGCCTTACAGGCACATCCTGCCTTTGATGTGTCTGTTGCTTCCATTCCAAAGGAGGACTTCCATCCCATCAGCATGCTGGGAAAGCACTAGCTGCTCTCTACAGTAATTTTATATGCAACGGACAACCAAAGCATCTGAGGCTGATGAGCTCCAGGTCCAGATTAAATTACATTTTCAACGATCATAAATGAATCTCATTCGCGCAGACGCAGCGCCCCTCTCTGTGCTGTCTGTCATGGGGCCGAAATTTGACACCCCGAGGAATATTAGATATGTGTTTCTGCCATGGATGGAGGACCTCATAATGGATAGAGCTACCGTGTGCTGTCAGTCACTGACTTGACTGGCAGAACATCAGCCACCATGTCAACACATGATGATTGGTTGACCTCACTGAGACGCTGATAATGGTAGTAGGCTCCATCTATTTGGTAGGTTCATGAAGCCTCGCTGTCCCATCTACACTCTTTGTGACATTACCCATAATGCCAACATTTTGGATAATTCTCCTGTCACTAAACCTCAACCCAAGCCTAATGTCTGCTAGAGCTCATCACTGAGACAAAACCGGACAAGGGAGAACATGAGTGACCTAGTGCCAAGTTCCTGTTGATGGTATGAGAGGCAGTGGAAAAAGTGACGTACTTGACGTCTGTTGTCAACAAAGGAAGTCAAAAGAAGAGACGCAGGTGCACCTGGTCATAGAACACATTAGCAAGTCCCCCTGCGGATCCCGCCCATTTGATAGTAATGATAATAGCAATGCGAGTAGTCGTGTCGTAAACAACCTGTCTGGTGTTAATCTGTACCGAGGCTTTGTGCTCCGAGAGGAATTATCAGCCGTGACGGTAAGATAATGCCACGGAGAACCTCTTAAGTGGTTTCTGTCAAGACCGTCTTAATGCACAGCGTCTGGCATAGCAGCATGGTCTGATCGGGGCGCCCGCGCATCTGATGCCGGGATCAAGGTTGAATTAGACGGATCAGCACCAGTCGGGATGTTCTCCTCACATCCAATCTGACTTCGTTATCATTCGAGGAAAGGTGGCAACGCGTCATCTGGCACGCGGTTTCTTTCCACTCCCTCACCAAATGCCGCCCGAGATGCATATATGAAAAATTTTCAGATGGGCCTCAACCCCAAAGGCGCAGCACCGGAGCTCAGATTCGTGCACGTCTGAATCTAGGGCTGGGAAACGTAGGGCATGTCCTTAAAAATGCACAGGTTGATGGCTTAGACACAGCGTGCATTTTGGGTTTGATAACCTAGATAAGAGAAAATCTGCCTCTGGTGGGGCTTTGTCCTGGAAAAAAAACAGCAGTGAAGATACCCTTAAATACCAGGCTATGGCAGCAGGATCTTTCTGACAATCATAATTACTCCATTAGGACTTGAAGCATACTTGTTTTTGTTCACCAGATTGTTTCCTCAACGCTCGCAACCGCATTCGTGCGCACAGTTGCCGGGCGCGGAATTGATGAACACAGAAAAAAAAAGGAGAGCAAGAAAATAATGGGCAGCTGAAGGCCACTGTGGGTTTCTCTTTGTCACGGAACTCAGCACAGTGCGTCTGAGCAGAGGGGAGAGAAAGGGCTGACTGAAGCACTCGAAAATACCAAAACAATGAAGTGGAACAAATCCAAGTGGCAAAGGCTTTATCTCCCTCTCCCCTCTTTCGCTTATTTTCTTTTTCTATTTTTTCCCCCATTTTCGCTATCTTTCTACATCTTAATGAGTACCACGGCATTCCATCTATTGAGAGAGCTGAAGCCATACATCACAGGCCGGGTGTTTGGGGGCGGGGGGGACGGGGAGAGGACGGCCACGCGATGTCAGTGACGCAGGCAGGACACGGCGGCGCGCAATTAAGATCAAGTAGACAGCCGGTCCCCTCAGAGCCCTTTCCTGAAGGGGAGGAGAGAGCAGCGCGCTCTCCCCAAATCTCCACCAGGAAACCTTCACAGATTTCGCAAGGACTTGAAGACAGAGGCTTCACTTCCCCACCTCTGAATAAACACTACATGGCAGATGTGCAGATACCGCGTGCGCTTCATAATAGCTGAGGCATGACTCATTCCTCACGAAATTCAGGCTCTGGGTGTCTGTATAAACACACACACACACACACACACACACACACACACACACACACACACACACACACACGCACGTACACATTGATTGACATCTCTGCAGCAAGGAATTATGACATCTCCACTTGATAACCAGACACCTTTTTGTGTGTGTGTGACAACATGCTTTTTTAAATTTTAAGACGAGATGTAGGGTACAAAGCTTCAGTCAGTTTCCCATTGTGTCTCTTCTTGTGGGCATGGATGCACTCCATACGCAGTGTTGCGAGGGTGTGATTTGTAAAGGAGAGCCACACATTGTGTTGTGATTGTGTTGAGGTGCACAGTGAACTCTGAGAGACCCTGCACACTTGATCCTGCTGTGTTAGCCATGGCTAAAAGGAGCACTTGACAGGGCCAATCACAGGAGAGCCTCTGGGGCACTGAGGGTTTTCACTGCAGGTATGGAGTCAGCACACACAAAGTGGGACTCTAACTGAAATCTCTACAACTACATAAAAAGGTGATAGAATTCAAGGTTACAGGAGTTATCCAGAAAACCAAACTGAAAACTACTAAATATCTGTGGCTACCATACACATTAGACCCTGAGGCCATCTGAAATTATATTGTCTGTGACCTTGAGCGGTTTCTGCTCCTTGAATCTCCTTTGGTCCCTGAAGCAAAACATGTATCACTCACCTTCATCCATAAGTGAAACTATGGCACTAATACAGTGAGTGAAATTGTGACTGATCTCAATAAAAAAGATGTTTGTCACATATTTACATCCAGTCACTGACCAGTAGCCAAATGTGTAACTGTGTCTCTTGTGTATACTTTTTATGGCATTGTCCCATACCATGTCAGTGGTCCTGTGGTCAAAGTGTCTTCCCTAAGCTTGGAAGGCTGGAGGTTCAATCCCCAGCTGAGTTATACTAAAGGCATAAAAATGGTGCCCCTTGCCAATCATCTTGGCACTTACCATTAAAGGAGATGAAGTGCTTGGGGGTAAGAACCCTATTATCGGCTGATGGACTGTCCACGGGGTACTTGTTTGTGCCAAAAAATAGCGATAAGCTTAATCTTATGAGCCGCCCCTGCTCCTATGTACTTACAGTGTTACCATAGATAATAACAGAGATCGCCTTTAAATGCAGACTGCCCCTTTAAGACAATAATGATGTGTTTCAGCATTATCTGCTCCTTTATTGTTACTGAGGATTTCAAAAGAACACTTCTTCATCTTTCTCACGACTTGGGGGTCACCCATTCCGTTCCATAATTATCAGCTTGCGGGATATATCAAACAGGTTTTAAATCATTTTCTATTCCAATTAGAAGCATTTGTACTCAGAGTAGAGCACTTGCGCGTTTAACCTCATTATCATGCTTAATGTTTGCTCAGCCAGAGAGCATAGTGTTATCCCTCATTTCCAACGCGTTTATACATAATGCATATTCCCGTCGTACCATATTTATACTGACTTATATTTTTGAATCCATTTCCTTTAATCTTTAAGTACAGCTATTGAAATGAAGTGTAGTGTAAGGGCTGGGTATAATTACTGTGCATTACATATTTATAACGCAGGGGAAAGGACAGCGCTTGTTTTCGCATAACATTGGCACTCTTTTGTGACCCATTGAGGTCATAAAGGTTTGGTGCATGTCCCCATCTGGTTTGAAATTTTAATGGCGTTTTCCGCTCAAGCAAGGTTATTTTGTTCAGTAAAAGCTAGCTCCTGATGTAGGAGTTCCTCTAAAACAACAGAAAAATGTGAAAAAGCCACCCCACCTTCTTCATTTGGCCAGACTTTTATAGTTGTGTCTATATAATTTCCCCTTTAAGAAAGTACATTGTTCACATATACACGTTCTGTCCTGATGGGGTTTAAATCTCTTTACAGAGAGCGTATTAATTCACCACCCATAACAGCTTTGGCCTAATTTGGCCTAAACAGTTATCTTAAAGTAATCCATTTCTGAGTACAACTTGTTTTGCATTTACCCCATTGGGAAACTGAATGCTGACTCCATTTTGGGTCTTCATGGCATACCCCAGCTAGCACGATTATTTAAACAGGTTTTGTAACACATTTGTATGGGAGTGGGCAAATTATGTCTACCGTGAAATATTATACAAAAAAGGAAATGTATGCTGAAACAAAGCTTTCTAATCGCAACAGATCTGTTTGCCATGTTTGCATTTTAAGACCACATAAGTCTCTAAACACTGTATGTAGGAGTTTATGTGGAAGGGTTTCATTATCAGTGGTAGTAGAATATCCTCTCCTTATATGGAATATCATTTGTTATGAGATGGAATGTCCAGAGCACAAAAGGTGGAGAACCAAAGAAGGTAAAAATTGAATAGCAAATTAATCACCGTCGCTTAAAAAAAGAGATGCTCCAATACTCTGTAAAAATCTAAAGCAAAAAAGGAAAAAAAACAATATGTCCCATGCAAATGTCTTTGAATCTCTTTTCAAAACTAGTCCGTTTCTTTCATGGCATCACATTGAAAGATGCGCCTGTGTGTTTAAATGAGATATTGTCCCATGTGTGATTGAGAGAGACACTTACATACAGAGGGTAAAATATGTACTTATCTGTTGCTTACTGAACAGACCTGCGATGCTGGGCAATCACTGGAGATTGGAAGGAAATCCAACAGAACCCAACAGACATCAGCTTAGATCGGATACTGCATCAATAAGCCCAGTGTGATGGAAGAGAGGCCGCAAATATGCACATCAAGGACAGACGCAATACAATCCAAAGTGCAGCCATTCCTGAGCACTGGTTAAAAGTAATAACAAGGCGATCCGGACAAAAGAGCGCGGCGGACCTGTTTATTGCCCTGTATTGCGCTGAGAGATACACACAGCGGGGGGGTGACGCGTGATGACAAAAAGCAGACACATGTCATGCTCTGTGTGAATGCAATACCAATGAGGTACCGTGAGCCGATGAAAGGCTTTTTATTTTATTAAAGCACCCAGTGAGGATTTCATCAGCTCCGTCCACTGCAAATTTTACCTCTCGCCAGCCGCGGGGTTCTGTATTTTCAATGCTGCAGGCTCTTGTGTGTCACAGACTTTATCACAGATAGGTGGAGGATGATGTGTTTTTGTCCCTGAGTGTGTGTGCGTGTGTGCGTGTGTGTGTTTGTCTGTGTGTGTGAGTGTGTGCATGTGTGTGTGTGCGTGTGTGTGTGTGTGCGTGCATGTGTTTGTCTGTGCGTGTGTGTGTGTGTGTGCGTGTGTGTGTGCGTTGCTCACCATACATCCCCTCTCCACCATTAGATCGTCACAGAGGTGTTGGTCCTGGCACAGGACCACAGTGGAGTGACAGGGCTAACGGATAGGAATGTTAACTTGTCTGTGTGTTGATAACAGGCTATTTTAGTGTGCAGTAATCACCTTAAACGCACTGCAGACAGCACTGATACCTGGAACAGCATGATAGAGGACAAGCCTGGGGAGACACAGATCCACACGGCAAGGTCTGTCTGTAAGAAGCACAACATAGCACCTGCAACCAACTTAGCTGGTCAGTTGTGGGAGTGACCATTTGAACATGTTCTTGTTTTAAGAAGTAATACAAAAACGAATACACAAACACACACACACACACACCCATCAACCCACGCACAAAGATGCAACAGCTGAATGGGTCTTCTGAGGAGAAATCCAGTGCATACCAGCGCTGATCAAACCCATAATTACAGCCCATCTGACAATGCAAACACAACGTGGTACTTTTCTATGGGAGGTAAATTATGAATGTGGTAATGAGTAGTGAAAGGCGAGATTGGGAGCATTTGGGTAAACAGCGTGAATGTGTTTGTCAAGTGGTGGCGGGGGCACTCGATGTGACAGGAGGAAATGGACTCGTCTGATTACCCTCTTGCGGCCCGCTGGAGGACTCTCTGATGTTTATTTTTTCCATTTTTTTTTCTTCATCTTCTTTCCGAGGCGACAGCCAGATCTCAGCGTGAGCTAAGTCTGTCTCTCACGGTTTTATTGAGCATCAGTAAGGAGCTGGCTCCTCCTCTCACTGAATCTCACGAGCGCAGGGCCTTCAACAAGGCTGGGTTAGAAAGGATATTTCTGATCTTACTACATTTTTACTGGTGTCTTTGTTTCATGCGCGTATCTGTTGTAGTGGACATGATATTTCAGTAGTAATTTTCCTTGAAAAGGGCTTTTTATAACTAAATCTGTGCTACATAGCAAAATTGAATATTACATCTGACCAAAGCTCAAAAGAGTTTAAAACACAGTGGTTCACAGGCATTGTTATGAAGGAACTGGTGAGAAGGTTGAAGGGTCAAGCTTTGGATGAGGTGCTGTTGCATCACCAGAGTAACATGACAGCACAGAAGCCAGGCCCCTGCAGACAAGCACAGCATTATAGGGTAACTGCTGGGTATTTACTGGCCAGCTCAACAAAACAAAGAAAAAAATAATCCCTATATGGCCCTCTAGGCAGCTAGGCTGCTTAAAAGCAGCACTCAGTGGGGACAGCTGTCAAGAACAGGCATAGGTTAAGACAAAGAGCAGGTAGTCATCCCCCCAAAAAAAGGTCAAACCCAGAATTTCCACTCATATTTCACACAGCAACTCTGACACTTCTAACCTACCACATCCAACACAAGTTTGTAAGGTATTTTATCAGTTCTTAATGAGACGCAATTGAGTCCAGGTGTGGCTGGTCTGTTGTCCTTGGCTGGGAAGGGGGTTAACCAACAGCACAACTGGTACCGCCCCTCGCTGACAGCTCCACTGGTTGCGTTACAATACCTAAACCTATATTGCCCCTATAAATATGTCCAGCTATATGAATAGATAATATTTGAAAATATATGAGTATGACAATTTAAGTAATCCTCAAAAAGGGTGTCTTTTGAGGCAATGCTGCCCATTTTTTTCTTATTGACAAGAACAACTTGTCAACACCAGCAGCAACTGATCAGCAGCAGCGGATATTACCAATGACATAATTGCCAAGCCACCTCTTAATTCAGTTATATACAGTGCGTCGCCATGCCCAACCGCAATGCTTCTGTTCATTGCACCAGATCTCCATTAATCCTCTCCCGGGCTAAGATGCATATCATTTGTCATCATGGGTTTGGAGCCCATGACAGGGTCTGCATCTGCTCAGCACTGCAGGTTGTGTTGCTTACATCCTGGAGACAGAAAAACAGAGGTCACTGTGACAACATCATTTCTCACAGATGGTTTGGAGATTGCCAACGGAAATCCGGATAGAATAACAACAGGTTGATCTTTAGGCAGATTCTGCAAGCTGTGTAGTGCTAATGGCCATTTTGTTATTATTGAAATTACATATAAGGGTTATGATCCACACTCTGGAAAGGTGGGAGACTGCGCCAGGGGATTATGTGGTATTTGTGCAACAGATGCATCATGGGATTGGGGCATGGAATTGTGGGTTTTATAAGTTAAGAGAAGTTACAGAGAGAAGTTACATCAGAAACAATTTCAACAGCAGCTAGCAGGGTGAGGAATTTATTGACTGTTCATTGTGAACTGAGTATTTGTTAATAGTAGTTTTTGAAGCTGTCAGAAAAAAGGACCAGATATTAAGTCTGCCTTATTTCTTGAGCGCAATAAACGACTGAACACCTTTCATTGATTTTGCTTAGATCAGTGGAGAAATCGTTTCATAAGAGAGATGGATGGAGAAGTGTTTACAGAAGTAGTGATTTTTCTCATGTGTGTATGTGTATGTATCTAAGTGCATGCATGAGTTTGTGTTTCTCTGTTCATCTGTGTGTGTGTGTGTGTGTGTGTGTGTGTGTGTGTGTGTGTGTGTGTGTGTGTGTGTGTGTTACGGTTAATGTTGGCAGTCTCACAGTGAGGACCGACACTAGCAGATGGGACAGTGTCACAGACACTACTGCTGCCTGTCAGTGAGGATCAAGGTGACTGTGCCTCAGGGATCATTACTGATTCTTTCCACTCTCTCTCTCTCTCTCTCTCTCTCACACACACACACACACACACACACACACACACACACACACACACACACAGGCATACACAGACAGACATGTGTGCCTGTTCATTCACACACAGGTAGACAGACACATGAACGCAAGCACACACACAGAGAGTCCTCTCAGCTCTTTGACTTCTAGAGGCTAAATGTGTTATTTTCCGCCCTGAAAACTCGTATTTTATTCATGATAATTTACTGAATTATCAGATTATGTGTCCAAAGTTTCGACAGTACATTGAAGTTGATGAATACATTACATACCTGTCTAAAATCAATATTACATCAGTAACTGTATTTTGGAAACAGTCCCTGTATCAATCTACATCAATCTGATTGTGCTAAAGCATGTTTTCGGTCCACAGTCTTCATTGTGTTGGTCCATTGTCATCAACTGACAGCAGCTAACAGTCCAGGCCCATTCCCAGTAGGATCTGACCGTGACTTGTCACTTCCCTGTGTCTATGTTTTTCTGCAGGCTCGAGTGCAGTTTACCAATCATTACCTCACCCTGCATCTATCTGCCCTACATATCATGCCAAAATCTCATTCATCAGTATCTGTGCAGCATGTGGCTTGTCATGCACACAAAAGGGATTCAGTGAGGGAAAATATATCTCTGCTGTATATCTGTAAAGCTCCGTGTAGCTGATATTAAACAAAAAAAGAGAACAAGGGTTCAATCAATTAGTACTGACAGATGCCTGTCACAATATCCCCAGAGAAGCTGATCAAACCAGCTGGCATGAAAATGCACTGGATTTCCCCCAGGCAGATGAGGGCGTGTTAAAAAAAAAACCTCACATTTTCATTTAATTTGGCTCGCAGGAATAAAAAGAAAATTTAAGCGAGAAATCAAAGCTTAACAAACTAACACCGCACCAGAAGAGCAAGCACGTTAGAAAGTCTGAGTCTTCAGATTAGAATCATCATGGAGAGAAATATCAACGCAGATGTGAGCGTGGGACGCGACAGATCGTTCGGATCGGCCGTGTCACTCCGCGTTTCGATGTGTTTTAATTTCCTGTGGCATTGTGCTGCTGCACAAAGCCGTCGGTTTGCCAAGCCCATCTGTGTTTCATATGCCACTGTACAGTGAGCTCGAACTTTCATCCGGGGGGGTTACATTTGTGTTGAAGTGTCCATGTGATACAAATCGTTGACACCTGCACCTCTTTCTCTACTTCTCCATCTGTCTTCATGCAAGCTTTCTTTTTTCTTTCTCTCTCTCCCTTTCTCACTCTTCCCTGTTCTCTACCTGTGCCTCTTCTTGTCTCGATGCTTCTTTTTCATTCCATTTTATCCCTCTCCCAGACCTTCTTTGCTACTATATTTCTCTCTCAGAACATTTGAAAAATAACACAAAACTTTAAAAAAAAGCTTTAGATGTTGCAGCTTGTTGACTTCAGACACAAAGGAATGGGGTGTCTGATCTTCCAGCCAATGGAGCACGCTCAGTAAGCACTGAGCTCACAGCCAGCAGAATGTGTTCCCCCCCCCCCTGTCACAGCAAACTCAACACACATAGTACACACTACTGCTCACCACCAACAGAGCATGCCTAGTGCACACGCCCCCTCACAGCAAACTCAACACACATTGTGCACGCTCCTGCTCACAGCCACCGCGGCGTGCCTGGTGCCCTACGCCACTCACACCCAATGTAGCAAGCAAAGTACGCACTCCCGCTCACAGTCAACGGAACATGTTCAATACACACTCCTGCTCATGGCTTTGAAGCCTCTGCCAGCACAGTGCACTCAGTGCACACTCCAGCTCAGGAGAAGAAGAAACAATATTTACACAAGCCGGCCCGCGGCTACAGAGCAGCAGCTGAGAATCGGCAGGAGCCAGTCTGAGGAAGCATCACTATTTCATGTGCTGGGTGCTTTCAGTGTTCATATCACTTTTTGCCAAAGTTAGGGCATGTTCGCATGGTCTGTTGGTACTGGTTCTTACAAACTGAATGTCTATTAAATGAAGAAATAAAATTTTAATGCTAGGTCTTCATGCTAGGGAACAGGACATGCAGTGTCCTCACAGTACATAGTAAGAATGATACAATCACCCATATGCCATTTTTAAATGATATTTATTTTAAATGATAAATATTTTTTCTTGCCTCCCTGTAATTTGTGGTTCAGGTAATGAACATTTTAAAATTTGATCAGGATCCTAAGAAAGTGCGTACAGGTCCAATTTTCCAAATATACAAAAGTATGTAATGTTAATTTTTGCATGTCTCCTCTTTGGTATGCATTCATTGTAGTGTATGGGAGCTCACTTGAGGGGCCTCCCAGGTACACCCCAGGCAGGTATATGTACTCCTCAGAATGGCATATTGTAAAAGCAATGAGCACAGCTGTGCCCCTGCAAAACGACTGCACTGCAGTAATAAAAACTTGTGTATTCCAGGCAGGCCTCGCCGCAAAACAGCCCAACAAGGCAGCCATTAAGCATTAATGTTAACGGTAAAAACACATATCTAAGCCAGGAGCCGCATGCAGCGGGATTCACGGCGCCGAGGAGACCTCAGTGAGTGGGAGCCGTGCGCAAGAGGGCAGCCTTTAAAAATGCAACAGGGGCTGTATTTTTAAATGCTTTTTTTCCGCCTTTATGGAGTCCTGTTTTGGAATCCAATCGGATATGTTATGTTGCGTTCATCCCATGGCGTCAGCCACTGTAGTCATGCAGGAGCACTGGGGCGCAGAGAATGCTTTCTTTTGATACTCTCACACTCCAACCCCCGCAATACTGTAATGTGCCCAGCAGGCTACAGTGAGCTAAGTGCCAACTGGAAGATGGGCTCAGCTCCGCTGACATCATCCAAGTAACTGGCAGGTGCCGGATGAGTCACAGGGTGCCTGAGAGCAGGAAGACCGGCAAACCCCTGCCGATATACGTGCCTCTGTCCTTGGCATAATGAAGCCAATGTGTTAGACTGCTGTGGGCGCCTGGTCATCATCAGTTGATCACACAGCCAGGACCAAACCCCAGCCACAGACCTCAGCATGGCCTAAAAGCGAATGCCATAACCACAGTGTTTTTACGTAGGAGCCCCACAGCAGAGCTGTCTTAACCGTGTTTCCGCTGGCACAGTAACATACAGCATCTTCTTTTGCACACACGTCTGTGAAGCTGCAGCTTAGGCAGAAAACCTACACATCTGAAGATTATATTTCTCAGAGTCGGGGCTGCTTTGCCTGGCTTCGGCACTGTTTTTACTGCACCTTGGCAAACCTTGATTTCATGAGGTTAACTGAGGTTATTTTTTATTAGCGAGCTCACAGTTCACACAGGTACGTAAGCCCTCTGCAATTTGCAGTCGCTGGGGACCTGACCAGTGGAGAGCAGTCATAAATGAAACGAGAATTGTGTACAAGGATCGGGGGGGGGTGCAGGGGCTGTCCCCCCTCCCTTGAGAGGAGCAGAGGCAATTTTCAGCTCTAGTGATCCAGGTCCAGAAACGGTGAAGTCCAAACCTAAAACAGAGCTGATTTCATTTGCTCACAGCCAGTCCTGAGCTGCGGCTGACTTTCTGTATATTCTTTAAATGGAGGGATAGAGCAAAAATGAAAGGACACACTCTGTAAAGGCAAATCCATGGATGTGTATGTGTGTGAGTAAAAATCCAGTTTCCTATCTTCCATGACAGGCTTGCACATGCTCTCTCATGTTACTCAGCTTAGATACTTAGATACATATAGATATGAAGACGTGCGTGTGTGTGTGTGTGTGTGCGTGCGTGTATGTGTGTGTGTGTGTGTGTGTGTGTGTGTGTGAGTGTCATATACAGTATAATACATATACCAGCACGATAAAGCAATTACAGATCATTTTGTATTTTAAACATAAATGAGAGATGATTTTGTAAGGAATAGGCTGAATGTATACAAGCGGGTATAGGGTCCTTCAGATGACCCATTACATGAACTTAATGCTGACCCATTACATTTGTGACCCCCTAGTCATTATGGTGCTTTTCTCTAAGGCTAAGCTAAAGTGCTACCGCGCGGTAACACAAAGCAGCTCCAGCCCATAAGAGAACAGCAATGGGCTGGAGGGGGTCTAGCTGATTGACGGCTGGCCTACAGCCATCTCCTCTCGCCTTGGGCGAGCTAAGCACCGTGCACACTCCGCAGGGCAAACGCTCAACCCGAACGCGCACACCTATAATAGGAGTCAACATCTGTGGCAGGAGATTGGATTTCAACAGCGCGGCTTTCAGAGGAAGCGTGCAACAAAACTGGCATTGTGCTCTGTGTCAAGAGGGGCAACCGGCGGGGAAATATTATACTGTTAATGATGTTGCAACGCTTAGTTAAAAGGGCTTTGTCTGATCCTGCGTCACCTACCAGTTTCCAACAGCTGTCTCCCACTGCCTGCCTGTTCTCCTCGCCTAGTGACTGTGAAATGGTGGTTAGCAGGCAGGAGTTGTATACTTCTTGGGGGAGGGAATCTCATCATGACATGTCTAAGAGCTACAGGCTTTTGTAGCTATTTGAAGCAGCTACAATACACTAAAAAGCAGGACTATTACTCTCATAGAAACAAAGCTTTTTGGGAATGGGGTGATGCAGGGGAATGATGAAACTGAATTTACGGGCTGTAATTGTGCACCACACACCAACACCTCACCTACCTGTCCAGGTTAGAGCGGTTTGGCAGTCCTCACCAGAAGCTCCACTGATATGCGGGGGAAAATTCTCCCAAACTTATTACTGAGGCCTGTATCATTGGCAGAAGTCTAGCAGAGGTCACCCGTTTCTGCCACCGCTGCAGAGCTTTAATGTGCCAAGTACGGGAGGATCACGGCCGGCTGTGGGCAGACAGGCATCTGCACAGTGTGGCCCTTCATATCAGCTCTCCACTGCGCAGTCAGAGAGCGAGTGCTGTCTGAAAAGCACTGTGATGTCATAATCCACTGCTCTCTACCCGGCCAGAAATTCTGCCTTTTCCCCCCCGATTTTTTTTTTTTTTTGTTTGTGTGTTTTTTTTTTTCAGATATCACTTGTTGGACTTTTACAATTTTATGGGGATTAGTTGAGCGGAGTGCCATGCCTAATGCAATGATTAGGGATTTCTGGCAAAGATGATAACAGGATTTTCTGTAGTTATTCGGGGACTGTGTTAATCTTTTTTGGGGCATAACCACAAATAAGGAAGGAGCCAGGGAATATGCATCTCTCGTCCGCCCATCAGAGGACAGATGCTTCCTCAATAACATAATCATTCAATAAGAAACCAATGTGGAATCACACAGCTCAGGGGCAACACCACAATGATTCAAGGTCACAGAGATGTGTCACAATAGCTCAAAGTCACAATTATATCACAGTGACTGAAGGTGATGCGCTCATATTGCAATGACTCAAGGAACAGGGTCATACATCAGTCATTCAAGGTGACAGAGTCATATCATGATGCAAGGTCACGGTGATATCACACAGGTTAAACAATCAGGATGTGTCTTTTCTTCACTTGAGCTGAAAGAAAGTTAGATATAGTCATCTTCAAACCGGACCACAGAGAGAATAAGGGAATATGTACGTCCGTTTATTCTAATCTCTGCATGTTCCTGGTTCAGATACAATCTCACATGGAGTTCAGCTTTGTGGAGCTTACACAAAAGAGTTTTATCATATGAGTGTAAAGACGATTCTTTAATGCAGAGAGGAGAGCTGAAGCCAAGAACATTTCCTACTACAGTGACCAGCTATCACGAGAGTGTTGTATCAGGTGATTGGACACAGTTAGAATAGTGTCCACTGGGCTGTTATTCAGATAAACAAGTGACAGTTTCCCGCAATGAAATCACAAGGTACCTGTGCCAGTAAGCATGCTCTTAGTATTTCACAGCTTATAGCTTGTTGAAAGATGATGGTCAAGCAGCATGTTCTCAAGCAGTCAAACAGAGAGTTCTCACCGTGAGGCGGTCCATTTTCCACTGATGTTTCCAGCGCCAATCCCCAGATGAGAAGAAAGGCCTGCTGTGTTGGCACGTCTTTTGCGCCAGTTCTTTTCCCAGATTAGTTTCACAAGTGGTGTTGTATCTGTCACTGATAACACTTAGCTCTGTTGGAGGGAGAGAAAGGAAGCTTCATAAATCGCCCACATTTTAAAGCGAACGTCTTGGTGCTTTAAAGCAGCGCTTTGCTCCCAGGGGAAAAAGGGAGCTGAAAAGAGACGTCAGAATCCCTGCCGTTAAAACGCTCCCTGACTGACACACGCTGAAACGCACACAAACACAAGCTTACACAGACAGAGCTGCATGCACCCACGTGCATGCACACACACAGACACACACACACACACACGCACACACACAGATAGAGCTGCGTACATATGCATACACTGACACACACACAGACACAAACACATACTCACACAGATAACCCTGCACAGACACATACACACACATGGATGAGGGCATTCACACACGCACAAGTTAATATTCCTATCCATTAGCCCTGTCACTCCACTGTGGTCTTATGCCAGGATTGACACCTCTGGCACAATCTAAGGGTGGAGAGAGAATAGATGGTGAGGAACACACACTGCTGCGCACACACACACACACACACACACACACACACACACACACACACACACACACACACACACACAACTAACACTCAGACACAAACACACACACACAACACACACACACACACACACACACACACACACACACACACACACACACACAGAGATAAACACAATCATAAAGATGATTTTAAGTGTGCTCTGCCTCTTCCATCCCCTCGCTTCACCTGTTCCACACACCAGGACACAAAGGTGATTACAAGATTGTGCTGCGTAGCCATGTTCATATCAGCAATGAAGCAGCAGTGGTGACAACCGGGCTAGCAGCAGATCAGCGTGGAAAAATCAAAGCTGGGTGGCCACGGCAAGGCAGAACTTGAATTCATTTCAATCAAATTTATTTCAACGCCTGCCACCACACACACTGTGCCGTTGCTCACAACATGAAGGATGCACAAAGGAAGTTAAACATCCCTGCTTTCCTGGCAACCAGACAAAGCCCACCCTCGCCCTCCCACCATCCATTCGCCCATGAAGGAAGTTCTGCACAACTGACCCTTCCTCCTGAGAGTGTTCATCGCTGATGTGAACACGGCTTCTCCTTCCCAGTCCAGCCGTGTCTAAGTTGTTTCTTATCATCGCACACTACCCAGGAGTATTACAGAGGGAGATGAACAGGAGCACTCATTTTTAGAAGGGATGCCTTTGACATCTAATCAATAGCAATAGCTGAGGTTAAAAACCAGGTGCATGCAGGCTGGGTAGAATCAAAGGACGTTGCGCATGCTGAATTTTGAAAAAAAAATATGGAAGCAAAGAGAAGTGTTTTCAAGATTAGTGACTGGCTGACATTTCTGGTCCCTCTCCTTAATTTTATCCACCCTGCATTTGAAAGATTTAAAAGATTTAATGCACCAAAATTCTTATGAGGCATCTGAGATTGTCAATTGCCTTGAATGAACCCAGCACTGAATAGGGATGTACATATTATGACTTGCTGGGGGAAAAAGAGGCCTGAATTAATAATTTAATATTCATTCTGAGAAATTTCATCAATCCTTTATTCTCTGTACACAAGCACTGTGGAACATCTGGACTTATTCATTATTACAAACCCCTTTAAAAATACCTCTTTATGGCTGATTTGTTTTCATGAATTTATGCTGTCCTTTCCAGATATATTTATATGAGCAAGTTACATAAAACAGCTGCTACATTATATACACAAACCCCCATGGAACATAGCATTTGCTTTCTCTATGAAACAATTTCCATTCTTTCAAGGAGTGCTAATGGTGAAACCATGAAACGATGAGCCAGTTAATGAATGGTTGAATGGTTAAATGAACTTTTCAAAAGGAATATCCTCATAGTAACAAAAAAGCTCATGTTCTGTTGTTTTCTTTATTCTTCACAGGAATAGCAGGATCTCCCAGTTAATGACTGTGGAACATCAACCAAGAATGAATGAAATGGAGCTGGCCAACTTCACCTACCCCAATGTCTCAGAGGGTAATGACACCGAAATTCTGCTGCCTGAGAGCCCCTACAAGACGGTGGAAGTGGTGTTCATTGTTCTGGTGGCGGGGTCTCTCAGCCTGGTCACGGTTATTGGGAATATCCTGGTTATGCTCTCCATAAAGGTCAACCGGAACCTGCAGACAGTCAACAACTACTTCCTCTTCAGCCTTGCATGTGCAGACCTGATTATTGGCCTGTGCTCCATGAACCTGTACACAGTCTATATTGTGATTGGCTACTGGCCCCTAGGGCCCGTGGTGTGTGACCTTTGGCTGGCCCTGGACTATGTGGTCAGCAACGCTTCAGTCATGAACCTCCTTATCATCAGCTTCGACAGATACTTCTGCGTCACCAAACCGCTCAGCTACCCGGTCAAAAGGACCACCAAGATGGCGGGCATGATGATCGCCGCAGCCTGGGTCCTGTCCTTCATGCTGTGGGCTCCAGCAATCCTGTTCTGGCAGTTTATCGTGGGTGGTCGGACCGTGCCAGAGAGGGAGTGCTATATCCAGTTCTTCTCCAATGCTGCGGTCACCTTCGGTACCGCCATCGCTGCCTTCTACCTGCCTGTCATCACCATGACGGTCCTCTACTGGCAGATCTCCATGGCCAGCAAAAGCCGCGTAAAGAAGGAGAACCGGAAGCCCTCTGGGGCCAACCAGGAGACCCTGTCCCCCAGCCAGGTCCGGAGCCACATCGGCAAGCCCAACAACAACAACGTGACAGCCGAGGACACAGACAGGAGCCAGAACCGGACCACGGAGAACCCGGCGAACCAGCACGACGGCAAGCTGCAGAACGGCAAGGGCCCCTCCACCACTGGCGGGGAAGGAGACGCAGACGGGGAGGAGGGGGTGACGGATAACTGCGCTCTGGCCGAGGAGAAGGAGAGCTCCAACGACTCCACGTCCGGCAGCGCGGGGGCGTCCAACCTGAAGGACGAGGAGACGGCGCCGCACAGGAAGAACTGCCACGCCAACGACGGCGCCAACCCCGGTCAGTCGTCCACCCGCCCCCGATCGGCCAAGGCCGGCGGGTCCAAACTGACCTGCATCAAGATTGTCACCAAGTCGCCCCAGGGCGACTGCTACACAGCCTCGGGCACCACCGTGGAGATCGTCCCCGGGGGGGAGAAGCAGAACCCGGTGGCGCGCAAGATCGTGAAGATGACCAAGCAGCCGCCCAAGAAGAAGAAGGCGGCGCCGTCGCGGGAGAAGAAGGTGACGCGCACCATCATGGCCATCCTGGTGGCCTTCGTGGTCACCTGGACGCCCTACAACGTCATGGTGCTCATCAACACCTTCTGCTCCAGCTGCATCCCCAACACCGTCTGGACCATCGGCTACTGGCTCTGCTACATCAACAGCACCGTTAACCCCGCCTGCTATGCCCTCTGTAACGTCACTTTCAAAAAGACCTTCAAACACCTCCTGCTCTGCCAATACAAGAACATTAGGTCAGCTAGATGAATATAAATACCTGAGTTGTTTCTCGTGTTGTTTTGCTTTTTTTTTTTTTTTGTTCTGTCTTTTTTATATCCTGTTGTAGCACTTTACACAAATGCAACTGCAGCCAGGTGAGTAGGTACAGGTTGCTGCAGACTCTTTTACTACAGTGCAAAGAAGACAGAGAAAAAGAGAAAATTTAAAAAAGGTACAGAAAAGTCAATGACTGAAACTGGCTACTATAGACAGAACTGCAGAGCATAAAGTGCAATAGAGTAGGGAAACTCACAAGATAAAGCATTAAAGACGAAAGTAATATCATTGGCACATCAGGTAAACCTATTCATAATACATCAGAAATGCCCAGTGTACACCCACATGTAAAGGTCCGAAGAAGCAGTTTAAAATGCATCTACAAATGAATGCATATACAAGTGTGACTTTTTTTTTTTGCTATAAACAGAATGTTTTCCACTAATTAATGACATCTCAACTCACGATAGGTTAAAACAAAAAATAAAAAAGTAACACATTTAATTGAAAGTCACAGTTATGGATAAATGTCAATCAAATTCAGCGGGAGACGTACTAAAAACAGGAACACAGGAGCAGATACAGAGAAGGCTGGAACTGGGATTGTCTGTTAAAAAAGGAAACTTCTGCACTGCTAAATACAACACAAAATTCTAAGGGAAAATAGGGCTGACTGAATGCACAAACCCTGTGTTTGTGATTCAGTATAAAAAAAAAGAATCACCTGTACATATTGTGTACATATCTTTCGATATCTAATCTGTGTGTATGAACGTGTTTGTGTCCAAGCGTGCGGGTGAATGCACACTTGTGCATTTGAGTTTGCGTGCACGTGTGTTTGCGTGTGCGTTATGTGCATTTGTGCGTGAGAAATGGCGAGAGAGCAAGATTGGCTAATAACCATACATGAGATGACTGACAGTGCAATATCAATGGGAACACGTACAAGAAATGATCACAAAAGGGAATGTATTGCAAAGGCAGCTATTCCCCCCTTACAGCTGGCCTGTGCGATAGCGTGATGTCCAGTCCAGCCTCTTGTCTGCATGCTATGAGGAGCCTCTGTAGTGCAGTCACATGGCAGCACAGCTCCAGGGATGGCTCATTTAGGCCTCTCAAAGGGACTATCAGTGATGGTGGGATAAAAGGCCTTTCAGTCTTGCTCGTTGTTAAGAGAGTGCATTCCCATTCTGCAGTTTCACAAGCGTCCAGCTCCTCAGAAGTCCAGCTGCATGATGTCTAAAAATGTATGTAATGCTGTAATGTTTAAAAAAAAGAAGTTAAAAGATAGACACTCTGTGAGGTTTAGAGACAGAAGCATGATCCAGAATGGGGTGCAGAGATGGGAGAGTAAGGCTTCATGAATCTTAAAATGGATGGAGCTACTAGTGACTCACTGATGTGACTGATGCAAGCTGTTCTAGTTTGGATTACAAAGCCTTTTGTTTGGTCAGTGATTGACAGCAAATGATAGCACACCCATAGACCTCGCTCTCCCATCACTGCCTGTTTGGCTTTGAATTAAGTCTGTCACTGTGGAAATTCATAAGCAACGTTTTTTGTTTAGAATTTACAATAACAAACTGTTGGAAAAGGTTCCGGCTTTTTCAAAAGTCCGTGAAGGAAATCATATGGCAGGTATGTAGGTTCAGTACATTTTAGACAGGCAAAGGCAAAACAAAAATACCTGACCATGGTTCTGACAGGTAAAAAAAATAAAATAAATAAAACAGTAATAATTTACAAATTATTTTTCCATTTCAAAACGTATATAGTCCAAAAAATATGCTACAGCAAAACTATCATCACTACTCAAAAATGTAAATGGACTTTTGTTGATAATGATGACACATTTTGAAATACTCTATAAACAATTACATCAAAACTGTACTTGGTTGCCTAGAGCATTTTTTAATTTATTTATACAACAGTAGGTGTCAGGGTGTCTTTTCCAGTGCTAGAGGCATCATGTAAAACCCTGATGTCCTTCATTTATCAATTAATTTTTTTTAATAAGAGGGCCTGTGCTTTTCTTTGTACCCAGTTGCCAGCTCAGCCGAAATATGTCAGAGACTCACCTCTTCAGAGAGTTATCTTTTTTATCCGAGCGTTAGCTTTTCATCAGAGTGTTATCTCTTTATTAGATGCTTAACCTCTTCATATGATAGTTAGTTCCTCATCAGGACTTTGGCTCTTCAGCTGAGTGCAAGCTCTTCATTAGATAGCTCTTCAGCAATGCAGGCAGAGTATCCATCCTGCAGAATGGGCTGTTGAACATTAATTCAACCTGGCAGAGTATTGTAGATATTCTCTCATCACTATGATTGAATGAAGGATATAACTGTATGTTCGGGAATCTCCATATGTCTCAACCATATATTCGCTGAATTGGACTGTGATCATGTTTTTCAAAAAACACTCAATTATTTGTTAAGTCCATGATATTGCTGTGTAGTTTAGGAAATATTAAAATTGAAACATTTTTCTCCAATTTTTTAAAAAAGCTGATAGCATATTTCCATTTCCTCTGTTTAAATTGGTTGTGATTTTTTTTTTTGATTAAGCAAGGAAGGGGTGAATCAATTTCAAGGTCACTGTATATATTATGCATAGAATATACTGTTGTGAAGTGTGAGGACAAGCAGTTTGTGTGAGGTCAAGTGGTTTATATAGGGTACAGTTCTGTAAAAAAAACAGTAACAGATGCTGTAAAGAGCATCTGTTGAATGTTCAGCCAGTTTATCATCTTATCTTACATGGTAGAATAGTAACTCAAGTAACACCTCTCAGCTTTCTCAGATCTCAAAAGCAATGTGAATGGATGCTTGTGTTTCACCCTAGAACAGGGTTACTACTTATTCGCAGACTGTAGTCTTGTGAATTAAAAGGGCTATTTTATATCGTAGTGTAAAGCACACCTTATTATATTCTGAAAGTCATGTAAATAATCCTCACACAGCCATTTGTTTTGTACCAAGATGCCATCATTCAAGTGTGAGCATCAGGTCCTGTGGAGCACATCAGATTTCCACTCAATATCTAATATTTCATATGCATGCAAAGTCCATGGCTTTTGTGTCCACGGCAAAACAAGACCATTGCATTTTTTAATAATGACATTAATAATCGCCAGCCTCCGGGTGCAAGCCCATTCAAGCTTTGTGTACTGAAGGGGTTCCTTGCAAACAGACCAATGTCAATATAACTCCAGTGAAAAGGACTGAATGATGAAAAGCAAGGCAGAGAGCCTGTTACAGACCCCTCCCCCTACAAGAGGGGAGAGAACGGCGCGCCTCTTGGCCGCGTTTTTGTCGCGATTTGGGAAGTGGAAAGAATGAGAATTTGCCATGAATGCAATAAGATAAGAGGAGATCTGGAATGCCTAGAGTGGAGATGAAAGATGTGCGCTACACCATCCATCCACACAGAGTGTCCATTCATCACGTCCATGTCCCCTTCCTCTTTATCCTGTTACATATGACTCTCCATAGCGCTTATCATTGTTTAAACAAGCAACGTTTCTGAGGGAATATCATATTTATCTTCCCCATTGCCGTTCCTCTCTCTCTCCCTCTCTCTCTCTCTCTCTCTCTCTCTCTCTCTCTCTCTCTCTCTCTCTCTCTCTCTCACACACACGCACACACACAAACACATGGACACACAACCAGATACACAGGAAAATTGTGGTGTCAATGTTTTCATTTTGACGGAGCACAAATGGCCGATTTTGAAACATAAACATTTTTTACGGTTTATGAACATAAACCGTAAAACGGATTACTGTATGAAACGCGTTTAATGAATTGTTAGCCCCAAAGTGTTTAAATCGGGGGCCCTGCCGCATGAGCCTGCCAGTGCAGAGCAACTGAATCACTAGGTAGCTTCTGATTTTGAGTAGGAAGCAACTGGATGCAGTGTACCATCATGAAGCAGCATGTAATTCGGTCCGTCAGTTGGGCTGCGCAATCCCGGCACCATTCTAAAGGCACTTATCCAAGGGCACTATTCAAACATTTGTCACCGTGATAAGTGACCTGTTTCTGGATATCATCTGTCATACATCTAAGAAGTTGGCTGCTGCCTCCGAGCTTTCTAGAACGTCTGATTAATCTTTGACTAAGCTGTCATATGAGTGATATCAGCAGAGCTTAAGTGCTCCCTGACACAGCTTGGAGTCCAGTGGAGATTTGGCATTTTGGCATTATTAGCTTGGCGTTTGATGACGAGTGACAGCTATTTTGAAGAGGAGGAGGGTGTAGATGAGTCTTTATCACCTACTGCGAAACTTCTTTTTAGCGTTAACCCATTCAAACGTTCGGTATAACACAGCGCGTCTGTGCTTTGGATGCTGTCTGGATGGCCTGTCATCACTGAGAAACACATGTACCGACATGCACACATGCACACATAGATGAGAGATCCTCCAACTGCAAACTACTACTGCAAAGTCCACTTTTTCTCCTGCCCTTTTAAAACAGCACCTGTTAAATGAAATGGGAGCGTAAAAGTACACTGGGCGAAGACTGGCTGAAGTGGCAAGAACACGTTGTGGTTTCTCTGACACAAACGCATCCAACAGCCCCGCGGTGTCCACTTTGTACAGTCCTGATAAGCCCTGCCTTTGTAGTTACGGAAACAGAGGGGAGGCATTTCATCTTGTGGAAACACGCAGCAGGCCGCTTGTCTTTAAAGATTGCCCTGCGTGCAACATGTTTACAAACTGGGGGTATTCCAGGCAGTTCAGCCAAAGGTCGGCTGAGGTTTCTGCATCCTGTCTGCCGAGGCGTGAATCATCTTGATAACGATGTCGGAGAAAGAGTCCCGCGGAAAGAATATCTTGTCATTCTTTTTTATCTGAATGCAATTGTCTCAACCTGCCCAAACATACACACACACACGCACACACACAAACACACACAAAACCACAGATACAGATATATATCAGTGTTGGATATGATGGAAGTGAGTGTGAGTTACTCATTTACTCATGACTTACAGTACCAGTCAAAAGCTTGGACACACCTGACTAAGATAATGGGAAACATGCATTCAAAAACATTGTGATCTAAAGACTTATGCTTAAATCATTGAAATTTGTTTCTTAGACAAATATAAATAGTGAAGTTGATGGCTATGTATGAATTTCTTTCTAAAAAATGTATTTTTTTTTTTATTTGGCTACTTTGAAGAATCTTAAATATAATTTTATTTGTTTAACACCTTTTTGTCACTACATAATTCCATTGGTGTTATTTCATAGTTTTGATGTCTTTACTATTATTCTAAAATGTGAAAAACAGTAAAAATTAAGAAAAAAACCCTTCTATGAGTGGGTGTGTACAAACTTGACTGGTACTGTACTCCTTGTATACTCATTTTTCCATTATCCATATCAAGAACATCAATCTCCATGTGAACATGCTCTTAAGTGTCACCAGATATTTTTATTTTTAAATGACAAATATCGAAGGGCTAAAATCTTTTGTGCAAAATCTAGCCAGTGCTGGTGGAGACATGTTAGTGGTGAATGATCAGAATTGAGATGGAAATGACTTCTCTTTTGTGGCTTCACAAGTATTCGAAGTATTCTACTTTGTCAGACACATAGTCAACATCAAAATACATTATACTGGTATGTAATACAGATTCCAAATGTTATTTTAAATTCAGACATCTGTTTAAAAAAACGATATTTTTGGGGGGAAGGTGATCTAAATCAACAACCTTTACCCTTGGTCCCACAAAAAGAAACATTTCCAAAGTATCAACTTAAGTCAGTAGTCAAGTCAACATGTCTCCACTTTGCACTGAGCACTTAGTGCCTTAATATTCAGACTCTATGCTTAATCCCAGGCATTAACATGTCTGAGTTTCTGTATTGTATTTGTAATCTCTGTTGTATTTGTTGATCTTCAGATCCAGTGTTTTCAGTTATAGTTTTATGATAGTAAAATAGTTTTATTACAATGAGCTAAACCCTATTATTAAAAAAACACAGCCACCGGACTATATTAACCAGGATCTAAAGCACAGGCTCTCTTTCCTTGGTAACCATTCAAAGAACAGTTTGGATAAACATCTTTCATGTGTCATCGTGTATTTCACAGAAAGACTGAGAAATCCTTACCTTCCAGTCTCAATCTCTTTTTCAGTTTCAGTAAAAGTTTCAGAACGTTTTAGTGGTTTAATTCATAATTTTTTTTCAGAACACTTTACAAAGCACATCACGCCAGTGTTGTGGCTGTTTGGGTCATCCCTGGAGACTAGGCTGTAGCTAATGCTCTCTGATGCAGACGACACACTTCCCTACTGTCACACATATGGGTTCGTTCTTTAGGAGAGTGCACAGAAGCAGAGATGCTTGGGCGAAAGAGATGAAGCCTGTCTATGTGTGCATGAATGTGTGTATGTGTGCGTATGTCTCTCTGTCTGTACGCGCACGTGTGTGTGCGTGCGCAAGTATGGGTGTGTGCGCGTGTGTATATATGCATTTGGATTTGCGTCAAACAGCGTGTGAAGGCATCTATTCAGATGATAAACCTTCACATAAGGAAAAAAGGAAAAAAAGGCATTCACGGGATGCAGTCCGTGATAAACATACCAAGAAGTAATAAAAAAAGTGCTCTCGAGCCTCGAAGCAGTGGACTGGATGTGAGTTATCTCACATCGTCATAATACAAATCACGTCTCAAATGCAGAAGGCAATGACAGCTGTGTGCCGGGCTGCCAAAGACACTTTCTCTCACTGTCTGAAATTTGTCAGACTGTCAAAAAAAAAAATACACAATGGAGATTTATTACCTCCAAAACAAAAACAACAGCAAAGTAATGATCACACATGAAAATGAATTACTTTCGTTTTTGTATGAAGTTTTATATATCTCTATGTATGTTGTATTGTGTTGTAAAAAAAATAAAACAGAAATATGTATAGTACAAGAAATATGATAGATGAGCTAACATAAGAGAACACTTCCGCGACGGAAAATGTCTGAACGTTATGTTGAGTACTTGGGGCGACACTCGTCTGTAGCTGGTGTGAAGAATCAGAGTAGCATGTATTACAATGGCACCACAAAAGGAAGTGAACAGTTTGTTGAATGCATTGTCAGCTGGGACAATGGAAGTGCTGTGCTGTAAGGAACCAAGAAAATAAGACACAGGCGTAAAAGCCGGAGGAGAACAGAAGTCTCAACCTCACGGAACAGAGGCAGAGAAGAAGGGAGTAAGTGTGAGGGAGCAATAAATGTTTGTTTTAGGATGCACTCAGAACTAAGACAGAAGATGATCTGGAATTCATCAATGTGACTATGGCAACTTTTTTTTCCACTTTTCTACTTCTGTCTCACGTCTGGAATCAGAGAAACAGGTTTTCCACTGTCAGAGAGAAGACAAATGAATGTGGATACCTGTCGGCTGTATCACCAGAAAAATCAATAGCTGAAAACTAAGTGATGAAATGGCTGTATAAGGGGAAGTCCCCCCTGGTACAGCAGGAGAGGGATACAGCAGCCATTTTAGCCAGTGAGAAAAAGGTGAGAGGCACAAACAGACTGTAAGTACAAACTGTGACATCCAGAGCAAAACATTCACTGTAAGGGGTTTGGAGACCATTCAAGCACATTAAAAAGGAAAAGTGGGACAAGAGCATTATCTGGAAACACAACCAAAGTATATATTGGATTTAAGGAAGACATTTGAATGTCTACCGTTGTCTGGGTTTGGGTTTGGGTTTGGGTTTGGGTTTGGGGGGGGTGGGGGGGGGGAGGGCAAGGGTGGGTGGGGTCAGCTTGTAAGATTTCTTCAATTCTCTGTTTCATGGCATTTACCAAAATGTGTCCCCTGGAATTGAAGCGTCAAAAGGAAGTGTGGAATTAATGCAGTTTCCCAGAGTCAGCCCGATGTACAGGATGTTTGAATTTGAGTTGCCTAAAGGTCCGCCCGTCATCTTTGTGCCCTCATCCACAGTGATCCGTGATTTCTCATGCCGTAGATATAACTGTTTGTCAACAGCATATTGTTTGCATTGTATATATAGTATACATTATATGTAATACTTATGCGGTACAGTTGAAGTGTACATATATGTGTTTGATAGCTATTTGAATGTGCCCAGCCCCATCTCCTGAGCCCCCTTTCCTTCTGTTGATATCTCCCAAATGTACAGTACTTGTTTTGATTTATTTTGAGGCTTTGGTTATAATTAGGAATCTCTTCAGGAGGATGAGATATGGGTATCAAAGTCACAGGCCGCTCATGACTCTGTAATATGAATTACATTCAATGGATATGTTGTGTCATATTCTTTGGAAAAGGATTCAATTAAAATAATAAAACACATATTTGTGAGCAGTTTTCCCCTTGTGCAGTCTCCTGTGCACTGGCATGTGATAAAGTTCTGTCCCACAATAACAGTAATGTCAACACAATGATCAGACAACAAGAAGAATATAATGGTTTTCTTGCTTAAAGTCAATGTGCAAATTCAGCTACACTTTGCTTTTAAAGGGCTACTCAATTCATCTGTAGAACCTTCAACAGATATCGACACTGAAAACTGAGTCATATTCATTTTAGAATGTTTAGTACATGGTATAGCCTATTGTCAGATAAACAAATAAATCTGTCATCTCTGAATTACCGGAAGGAAGTAAGTTAATTTTTCGTCTTTAACACTGTCAATTGTTGGCAACTTGTGTTTAGTGTCCATATTCCTATAATTTGGTAGTCTATGCATCAACCTTTTGTTACAAAGCATTTGTTACAAAACCTACCTTCCTCAATGCCAAATATGTAATTACACAAGATTTGTACTTACACAGATATTGCTTGTAGCTACATAGACGTTTAATCATGCAGTAACTGCAACTAAAGCATGCTGACGGCTCATTTGCAATGATACACTTATGCAGACTTTGGTTAAAAAAAATGTTCAATGTGAATCTTCATACTTCAGTTATTTACACAGACTGATATGCCAGATCAATAAAGAAAAAAAATTATGTATTAAAGGCAAGCTGTGAACTTTTTGCCAAGCAAATGTTGTTTTTGAAAAACGGCGAGTTCAGCAGTTAATCATCAAAAGCTACATTCATAAAAGATCCAAGCTCAATATTTTCTATAAAGATAAAGGAAAAAAATCATACATTTTGTCACAGTGTCTTCATGCCTTCATCAGTGAAATTTTATGATTCTGTCTGAAACCTGTAGATGCATAATTCTTAGACATAACCAAAGTGTAGAAAGAATAGGCAATCAGTGCTCTTTTTTGAATAAAGTGGCTAACAATTTCCTCACTTATGGAAGGTACAAAAAAAAAACATTATCCTGATGCAATGACAAGGCTGCTTTAAAGCATTTCTGCAACACCTGATGCAGAAACACTGTGATGTACAACTTCTCTCATGCTATCCTGACATGTACTCCTGGCTTAATATTTTTCAACAGGCACTACATGGTGTCATTTGAGGTCATAACTAGGTTGCATATCTCTATTGAGTGAGTTTTACTCAAATAGATACCGAACAAAATGAGAAATAGAATATTGACAAAAAATGCCACAGCACAGATTATGAGTCAATATTTATCACTGCCACACAGCTGTTCAATCCTTCATAAAGGATTAACTTGCCAATGTCTTCTTAACCTAATAATAATAATAATAATAATAATAATAATAATAATAATAATAATACAATTGTAAGAATTAAGACTGACCAGAATTAAATGGCATTGTTATCAGTTTTCACCACTGCGTGCTGCTCCTGGCATATTTGTAATTCCAAATATTAATGCTGAAACAGGTGGATAGTTTCTTAGGTTAAGCCTTCTGCTCAAGGGCACAATGGCGGCACCTCCAGGATTTTGAGTTTGAGCCTGCGATCTTTGGGTTCCAAGTGAACTCCTCCCAGCACACTGAAGTCCTCAAAGGATGAGAGGTGAGGTGGATTCACAGGGGTTCATGACCAAAGTCCTGTGCAGACCCCAACAGAATGCAAAGCATTTAAGGACCCCAGGGGTTTGGCTGTGTCCCTAGAGATAGAGTTCCCTGAAGACTTTGGCACTGAAGTCTTCTATTCCAAGTTTGGAATCCCAGCCCTAGACCTGAATTCGGATCAGCCGCCAAGTGGGTCTGCCTGCTTTCTGAGGTCCTGGGGGTCATCTTTTATGCGTCAGTCTTTTATACATTTCTGAGTCTATTCTGGAAAGTTCTGGGCACAGTTCTCCAATCTTTTACTCTAACCTCCATGGCCTCATTAAGAGACCTTTCTGCTCCCATGTATCAAATTTGGGCTTCTGTCATGTCTTGCAAAATATTCTCTACCTGACCTATATATCGGCACAGCTCTTCATTTTCAATCAAGAAGTCATCAGCGAGTCAGGCATGCAGTATGGGCACACAGCATCATCCATAGCCCAGCCTTCTGTTCATCCTTTATGATTTTTTTTTCTGAAGTGATCATGCCATTTGCCATACTTTGGGATATATGCCTAAAACTTCCAAATGTGTAGTTGTCAAACTTGTCATTTGATGAACACTTCCCCAGTGTCACTGTGGGCAGAGGGGAGACAGCCATGAAGTAGCCAAAGCTGTCCTCAGAAATCCATCCAATGAATTTGCGTATATAAATGGCATAGTCAAATAGGATTGAAATAGAAATATTTCAGAAACAAGTCAGAACAGTCTTAGGGTTAGGGTTAGGATTAGCTGTTCTAGAGTAGCTGTTCTATGGTTAGGACTAGTGTTAGCATTACAGTAGCTAATAGGGTTAGCTGTTCTAGTGTTAGGGTTAGCATTAGCATTACCATTAGCATATCTAGTGGACTTAGCTGTTCTAGGGTTGGGGTTAGCTATTCTCTGAAATTCATCCAATTGGCTTGGGATCCTGTGAAAAACAAAAGGGTGTGTGCATATTACACTGAAGACCTTAAGGTTCCATATTCCAGATTAAAAGGTTGGCATGCTATTTCATGGGAGAAACAGCCCCTCATTCATGTTTGTTAAAATGCTTTATTAACAATATTTCAGAAACACGTGAGGAAAGTCTTAAAAGATTCACAAGCTTCATATTGTGGCTTTCATCTCCAACTTTATTTCCAAAAATGAAATGAAAATCAATAAAGAAGACAAGTAAACTCCACTTGAAAGCCACACTCCCTTTTCTACCCATTGTACTGTACATAAACTTCAGTAGGCAAATAGAGGATTCATATCATGAAGTGACAATGACAACACAAATCAAGCTACGTATTACTCGACACAGTAATGTTCCACTTTTACATATGTTGCAGTGATTTTGTCGGTTAACAATGACGAGTCTGTGTGTCAATTCATTCTGTCCCTTCAACATGTTTCTTAACTTTAAATATTACTCATGTATGTATTAAATTTTGCAAGTTTTTTTGTTGTTGTTTGCTTGCTCTCTCCAAATGATAGCTTTTTTTCTGTTGTGAGATTGAAAAGTTCAAGAAATAATAAGAAAAAGAAAATAAGATAAAAACAATTGCAATGTAATAAAGGCTACAACGCATATTACAAACAGTTTAATATCTGTTAAAAAAGCAGTAATCTATCTGGTGGCACACCGTTAAAACCTTTAAGTAACCAGCAACTTCTTCTTTAACCAGCAGAACCCACATCCCCCTGCTTTAATATGGCAATTTGTGGAGTGCACCATGGATATACTAAAACTTAACCAAAGTTAAAACAAATCAAATGAATTTGTACTTAGTTTCACTGAGAGGCATGGTGTTAATACAGAAAAACACAAAAAAACTCAAATGAGACACACATGATGCTGACACCAGTAGATTCTGTATATCTATAAATCAAAGAAGCTGTGCCCTGGCCAATTTTGTTGGATGCACCGGTATTTGGAACAAGCTAATGACGAGATCTGTGGTGACACTGAGCACAGTGATCATCACCATACTAAGACATGTGACATCATACTGTAGGACTAAAAACTCCTGAGTTGCTGTCGTAGTTCAGATGGTTACAGTACATGGTACAGTTAAGAATAAATCAAGTTTTTTTGTGTGTGTATGAGGAAAGAATATGCAATGCACCACTTAAAAATAATTGGTAAAAAAATAAAAAATTAGAACAAAAAGGATGAACAAAACAAGTATTAAGTAGACAAATCAATGCCAATGTACAATATGGTAGATTCCTACAGTTAAATATTTTTAAGATCTTACATGGGCGACTTAAAAAAGTTATTTGAAGATGAAGATAGTATTTTAGTGGAACTATGGTACCCATTCCCTTTTCGTTCTTTACATCACAGAGAATTAAAGCACCTACACAAAGGAGACCTACGGCCATTAGAGGTTAGGAGAGGATAAACATCGTATTGTCTCACTCATACATCCCCACCCAGCTGCAGAACAGCTGCTGCAGGGGCCCCTCCCTGCTGAGCCGGGGATCTACAGGCAGAGGACATGCGGAGAGACAAACTGGGGGGGCGGGGCTGCTCGTTCACCCCGCCCCCTCTTCCCCAGCTCACTGCAATGCCTCGCTAGTCCACCGGGGCGCGCTCCTTCTTCTTTCCCTCTCGCTTCGGCTTCTTAGAATCTGCGAAGGAAGCGCAGCATCATGATGGAGTTAGCCTTTTAAGGTTGTTTCTCTCAGTATTTACAGTGGCTTGCTGCTGGAGCCACTGAAAAATAAAAAACATGATTTTGTTTTGAATTATTCAGGCATTCATCTCATGATTTCAATATAACAAATCCCCAGTATATTACTTTACAATTACCTCAATGAGTTATGAGTCATAAATAACAGTATGATTATTAGTTATGGTTTATACCAAAAAATTGTGGTTTTCTAGTCATTTGAACCATATGAAGTGCTACATGCTCATGTGTGCTTAATATTTAGAAATAAAATTGAGAGCATATTTACACAGTTGGTTAGTAGAGCAGAGGAGACCATGAAGGCAATATGTTTATATATAATTGGACATTAAGACCCTTTAAGTCAGTCATTACACCAACCATTTTAGTCCCTGAATCAATCACACACCCTTATTTCTGCCCAATGACCTTAATAAGTCTCACTAGACAGAGCAGCTTTGGCGGCTATGAAATATTAGAAATACTAATTATGTTGTAGTGATAAAAATAAATTGTGTGGTAATAATAACTCAGCCTGGATTTAATGTAATATTTATGCAGTTTGTCCCTGCGAAGTGCAGTCATAAATCTCACGTTGATCTGTGACCTCCAGAACCATGGATGGTCTGCTGAACCTGGGTAAGCAACCCCCGTCTACATTTTCTTTGGGATAATCACAGTAGCCTGTGTGTGTGTGTGCGTGCGTGCGTGCGTGTGCGTGCGTGCGTGCGTGCGTGCGTGTGTGTGTTTGTGCACCATTTTGGTGTCATTTGTCATGCTTTTTGTCTGGTCCTCCACAAAGACTGTCATGACAGACAGAAGCAAAGTGCAGTTGATATCTGCTCAAAAACTCAGTGAGTAAATCCAATTCATTTAAACCAGTCATGTTCATCAGTTTTAACAAGACAGCACTAAGCCCCTCAGTGTGGATTATACTGAATATTGACTCTCTTTGCTTCTCTTTACACCAGCCTGATCTCAGTTATGCCAAAGTGAGGCCAGGGATTTTGTTGTATTAACAGAACCTCCGTGAATACTTCTGTCAATCCAGGCCATTATCTCACTGTTATCAATGAAGCTGCCCTGACCTCGTGAGTGTGCACAGTTTAGCTAGCTGCATGTGCCTTGGCCTAGTTGCAGATTTAAACTGCCATTCAACTGATGCGCAGTTTCAGGAGGGTGTATCTGAATGATTTATGCGGGCATAGCGCATTCTCATTCAGGAATGGTCATTCATTAAAGTGATGCAAATGATGCAGCCAGCAAACCACCTGACATTAAACCCTTGATTTCCTCAAATGAGCAATTTTAAGCATGTTTCAAATTAAGCAGTTATTGTCAAACTGCACTCGAATGATAATCACATTGGATTTCATTGTTTCAGAATTAACTATAACTATAGCAGCGGTAATCAGTAAAGACAAAACAACCATTAGCAGTGCACACAAAATGATGTTGAATAGCAGTAGTATAACCATTTAATCTTCACTAATACACATAAAGAGTGATTTATTAGCAGACATATGATGGGTTTTCATGTAGCTGCATCTTCTATATAAATATATATATATATATATATATATATGAGAGAGAGAGAGAGAGATAGAGAGAAAGACTTTTTGCATGGCAAAGGGGCCCACTGCTGCCATTTTGTTTTAGTTTCAACTCGACAGCACTTTGACCCGCTGTTGGTTTGACCATATCTGATCTCAGTTTTGTAAGCATCCAGGGAATTCTGTCAGCATTCATTTCTTTAGTCTTCTCTGTTTTCCCCCCTGGTAATGGCAATGGAGCTGTCTGCATGTAAGCCTTCAGCACAGATGTGTTTTCTATTGCAAACCATTGCTTTCAGTTTTTTTTTTTTTAAGAAAGAATCTTTTATCAGGAACAAAAAAAATCTAAACCCTTTCACCACAAACCCACTGTTCCCCATTATTTTACAAACACTATACAAACACACTCATTTTTATCACAATTCCACAGTTTCCAACGTTGAGGTTTTTTAGCAAAAATGTGAAACTGGACATTAAAAAGCATTGTTCGAATGTTCTGATCTGTAGGGTGTTTTCAAACGTTTAACAGATGACAGACCAGTATGTTTAGCAGCAGAGTGTGTAGAGGGGAGCGTGTGCAGTGTGTTTGTGCACTTCCTGTACTCTGAGGCAAAGGAGAGACAGACTGGCAGCTCCTTCATCACCCGCCACACCCACCCCCCTGACACACACATACAGGCACACACGCGCATGTAATGGGCAGCTCTGAACAAGCGTTACATCACATTACATTAATGAGTTACAAGAACTCACTGCGGGCAGATCCTTGTTTGTGTGTGCGCACGTGTGTGCGTCTGCCTGTTTGTGTGTATGTGTATGTGAAAGAGAGACACAAAGAGCAAACCTGCAGATTTCCTCGCTGAGGACGCAGTGGAAAAGTAGGCCTTAATTAGCGAGAGCTGAAAACGGAGCTGTTTGACTGGAGCCACGGTTCAGTTCCTCATTTTGTGTCTATGCCAAGTTGGTGGAAAGGGTATGATGGTGCATGCAGTGGGAGTTAGACAGGGATATCACAATAGACTAATCAACACCTTTTTATCTATGTCTTATTCGGAATTGTTTACCTATTCTTTTTTAGTGCAATGCATCCCACGTCAGTATTATTTCAAAACTGATTGTGCTTGCCTGTAGATATATATGTAGATATATTTATACTGTATGCAAATATTTTATACCATGACAAGCAACAAATTATGACCACGGTTGTAAAAATCTGTGCAGTAGTTTTCATAAACAAGACAACACAAATACGTTAACATTTTCATCAGTGCAAACACTGAAACAGTGTTCTCAAACACTGAACAATTTACGGAACAGTTCACTCTTAAAATTTCAAATAATTTGTACTGTGAACAGTACCATTGCCTTTTCCTAACAGAACAATTGTAGGGGCTGTTTTATTAAAATGAATGAAATGTTGACTTTACTCCCTCAAATGGATTTAATGGCGTTTGTATAGCAATATGCTAACATTTGGAAGCCTAAAGCCCTGCGGTACCAACCACATGACCTGACGTAGCCCTCCCCTCTTAGTCAAATGCCGACACACAGGTCACCCCCAACATCTCACAGGGACATATCACTGCACCTCACGCCCGCGGTCACCCCTGGCACTAGCCCCCAGTGAGACTCACTGGGCCCACTGACTGCCCTGCCCACACCACCACTTTCGGCCCTGGAAGCCCACAGTTAACCCCCTCTCTGAGTAGTTTCCCATAGACATCATACTGTATATGTGTATACGTATAACAGTGATGTGTCAAAAAGTGTAGTAGTTATTACTTTAAGTCATTGGCCACAAAAGTGTACATGTTTTTCAGTACAAAAGTTCAGAATGAAAAGAAGCCATTTTAATATTACCCATCTAATTGGAATTCTCAAGATTCTTTCTCACAATGCGTACCGGGAAAGGCTGTGAACTTCCCTAATGTCAATAATTCATTAACAGAGGTGCGCAGGGGCCAAGTCACACGTATCTGTCTGCAGCACACATCGTTCTTATTGTGCCTGCCTCAAGGGAACTCATTGTATCCTTCTCTGTCCTGTCGTTTCATTTCACTTTATTTCATTTCAGCCTGTTGATGATTTTCAGTCAGTGACAATCTGGAATAATGGGTGCAGTTTCAGTGCCAATGGTGTATAATAGACTCGCTGTCTGTCCATATAAAGTACGGCGGAAGCCCACACATACTCCTGCCAGCCAATTATACCCCTAAGACGGATTTCTCCAGCAAGTAAACAGGGAAATGAGCAGGGGGCTTGGTGACAGTGCTCCCCATTAGGTAGAGCTCATTCCAGACACACACACCTATCACACCTGTGCCCCAGCATGATGTCAGCATGAGAGAAGGGGGAGCGTGCACTTCCGACGAGAATAAAGGGGGGTTGGTGGTGCTCATAATGGTGCTGGGATTTCATATTGGTGGAACACACAGACAGCTGCTCGCTGAGGCTTGAATTGTCTTGTGTGCCAGAAACCGCTGCTCGTCTAATGCCTTTTTGACTTTAAGTCGTCATTACTGTCATGTTAGTGGATAAACGCCTGTGGTGATTCAGAGAAGCCCGAGTGGCTTACAACCAAGCTATCTAGAGTTTGAGTTTTAAAGTGTTCATATTTGCTGACCAAGGTTTGAAAGTTTTCTCTTGGATTATGTGTTTTTTTAGTCTATTCTCAGTTCTGTTTTCGGTTCCCCAGTTCATCTTAAAATATGTGCATAAAAAGCAGGCCTGGTCAGGAAAGGCCCAAGATTCCAGGGGTGACTCCACTTATTCTTGTGCCTTTTTTGACTCACACAGATGCAAGTTAGAGCCCTCTTTCTTTCAATCAACAATTTGAATAGCTGTTTGTGTTGGGTTTGTAATGCCTGTGTGTGTGTGTCTGTGTGTGTGTGTGTGTATGCGTGTGTGTAATACATTTAAGTCAAAAAATCACACCATCTGTGCACTGACAATATAAAAAATCCAAAGCCCATTACCACTCTAAGAACTACACATACATCAAGCAAATGCATGGGTTGAAGTGGTTCATTATGCTTCTCCCACAGTTATCTATACATATGCTCAGATGGACTATTGCAACTCTCCTTGCCAGTCTCCCTAAATGTGCCATCAGATCCCTCCAGCTCATACAGAATGCCACTACTCATCTTGTTTAACACACAGCCAAAATACTTGCATACCATGCCTCTTCTCATCTCTATCCACTGCTTACCACTTGTGGCAAAATCTCTGGCCCTGCCCTACAGGGCTGTTAGAGGAACTGTAATCTCTTACTTTCAATCCATTATCAAATCATACACTCCTGACAGACCACTACTTTCTGCAATCTCTTGTCGCCTTGCCTGCCATCCCTTGGAAATGGTACATCTCTCATTCACAACTGTTTTCTTCTGTTGCCTTCCCTCAGTGGTGAAATGTGCTCCTCACAACAGCCAGAACTGGCAAATCACTGAACGTTTTCCACTGTAGACTGAAAACATATCTGTTTTCAGTAACTGCATCTTGGCTCAACTAACCTCAGAGTCTGAACATTCATACTATATCCTCAAACACATTCAGCATATCCTTAAATCTCTTCTTGCACCCACTGTGGCACTTGGCTGTGGAATATGGCTGTGGAATATGTTATGGAATGACACATACTGATTGTGTGTTATTGATACTGAGTGACATCTGATTGTAAGAGCATCTGCTTGATGCCCAAAATGTAAATGTAATGCAGCTATCTACCAAAATACATTTTAAAATTACATTATCAGGTGAAAAATATATGACTTTACTGTATGTGTTTCTGCTATGTTATGTATTTTCTTGCCTGCCCAGGGGAATGCTTCAGGGAGCTGTACTGACACAGTACATGACAGGAAAGTGCTGGGAAGAACATTGTGTTCAGGAGCACAAAATAAAGAGAAGATGGTGCTGGGACATGTGGACAACTCTTATTTAGTAGTCATAGGGCTGTTGAGAGTACAGATGGAAAGATAACAAAGTGTCACCCTCAAGACTTTCTAGATTAGCCAAAAATGGCAATTGCTGGCAAGCTGAAAATATTTGATTAGCCTACACTTTAGCTACAATCATTAACATAACTGACAACTTAGCTAGCTAAAAGACTTAGCTTCCATTTCATATCCAGCCAAGCTTAAGAAATTTGGTGTTGCTGAAAAGGCTAGAAGGGAGCTGGATAGCTATACAGATATTTCAGGTTAGAATCCATGTGCACCGTGTCTATTCTGTGATCAGGGACAAAAAAAGTGTTCTTGAGTTAGTTATCTACACAGACTGGATTCTAATCAATGCCCCAGCACAGACACTAGTCTCAAGAGATGCAAGCCTATCTTTTGAGAACAGATGAACTACAGTGCTCTTGTCAGTTCTATCTTGAGGGCCTGTGATTGTATTGCAGGAAGCACATTCCCCAAAGCTAACTATCTAGTCACATTGGCTCATTTCCATCATTGTCAGTGGCAGTTGGTATAAGGCAATACTCTATCCCTCGAAGACAATGGCTGTGCCGTTTTTGGAAATTGAGACACATGCAGTTTCAACCAGTCAGAACCCATTATTTTTCCAAGCAGGGGTATCAACTGTAATAATGCACCATGCAAATATGGTGTGTGTGTGTGTGTGTGTGTGTGTGTGTGTGTGTGTGTGTGTGTGTATTATATACATAGTGTTGCATTCTTTAAATGACTGTTTAATAATGGTTGCCATGGGGCATGTTCATGTACCGTAACAAGCTGAAATTAGATTTCTTAGAGCATACAACAATGTTATGAATGTATAATGATTCATACTATTATCAGAGTATGAAACGCTGAATATATTCCTCGCAGGCATTTGGAAGTAAGGTGTCACCAGGTTTTAGGAACACGTGAGTCTGCTAATAATAACCACTGTGGTCCAAGCCAGCATAGAGGATGCCGAGGGACTGATAGAGCCCTTATCCTGTCTGTAGCAGACTCGTGTGCGCACTGCACACGGCACAGGACTCACAGTCTCCGAATCTCAGGAACATTAATTATCTGTGAAATGCAGGTCAGTGTGTATTTAACAATGAGCGAAACTTCCCGCATTCGAGCTGAGTGATTGCTAACTGGCAGAAAGCAGCCCATCTGTTGCCTTTGGAATTGGAGGTGACAAAAAGGAAGTTGAGGCCAGCTTTTAACAAGCTTCACACATACAGTGCATCCGTGGGGAAATTGCTTTTTTTTTTTTTTTTACTGAGTTTGTTTGCATTTGTTGGACCGTCTCTTTCTCTCATTCTCTCCTTCTCTCTTTCTCTCTCTCTCTCTCCCGCCCTGTCAGCACATCCCTCTCTCCTGTGTAAAGAGTGCACTCGTCCTGTGCGCCGTCTGTAAATTGGAGAGGACTGCGGTAAAAGTTTCCTGCTGAGACAGAGCCCCGGCTTTCTGCAGAATCGGCACACCGGTCTCTGTTCTGCCCCTCCTTTTTAATGCATGTTTATTACCGAAAAGCCCAGCTCCTCCATCGGAGGGAGGGTGTGCCCGCCAGCCCCCCGTCACTCTCGCACTCTCCGCGCAATATCAGCATGTTTAAGTAGGTATCCGCCTCCGAGAGCAGCGGGCCTCCGCGGAGGGACCGTCTTCACACTGCCTGACAGATCCCAGTGCTGAAATTTTTATACAGCATTTATTTTTTCCCATATCAGCCGTGGCATCCGTGGTTCCCAGTGAGAGTTGGAGCTCATTACAGTTTAGGAGAGGGGGGGTTGGGGACAGGGAGGGGGGTAGTGGGAAGGGTGGGAATAAGCACATTCTGTATCTCATTCATGATTAAATTTCTCTGTATTTTTTTTGTTTTTCATACTCCCCTCTGTTGCATTCCTGCAGACCTGTGGTACCTGGAGTGGACTGGGAGGGGGTAACATGCTGTCCCAGAGCCCCTTTGCACTCCCTAGCCATTCTCTCTTCCTGGAAGCACGGCGAACATTTGCGGCTTCAGGACTGGCGCAGTCTGGGGAAACCTATCTTTGTCGCCCAGTGTGCCTGCTTAGAATTGTAAATTTTTACTGGGCGGTTCATTGGTCCAGACGGGGTGCAGATAGTCGCTTCCGCCCAGGCTGCACGGCAGGCTTCGGAGGCCCCCAGATCACTGTGGCGTAACTCTGACGGCCCCCGCCCCACTGCCTCTGTCTCTCCCAGTTACCCCCGGCCCGACCGCGCTTATCTCAACTGGCAGACACACGAAATCGCACCTCCCGCAAATACAAGCCTCTCTGTTTTCCACTCTATTTCTCCTCTCTCTCGCAAACATCGATCCTTGTTCCTTGTTTTTTTTTTTCTGTCTATGGTGCATCTCAGTTTTTCTGGCGCTGGCTTATATCCTGACATCCCTGTTCAACGGGGTGCTCACACAGGCACATGTACACAGGCAGGTAAACACACACACATTCACACACACACACACACACACACACACACACACACACACACACACTCTACTCTATGAATGTAAGCCTAATATCATGTTCACACTTCTCTTCTTTTACAACAATTCATGCAGTTTAGATGTGTTTCTCGCAAATATTAAAAACACTCAACAGATTGTGTGCCAACGTAGTTTGTTTTGAGTAGACTTCAGACGTGGCATTCCTGGCGGGTTTCATACATTTTGACTGCGGAATACTTTTCATTACCAATACCCAAGCACCGCGGTAATGAGGAATCTGTCGACAGAAACTATTTTCCATTCCGCCTGAAGACCTGCCAGCCCTCGCTCTTGTCACTCACTGGGTATTTGGGATGGTTCTCAGGCTGAAGCCCAAAAATCCTTATTACACTGAAGGGGAGCAAGCTCTTTATCCACACTGTCTTCCAGGCTTTGGTGTTCCCTCCTGGAAGAGGCAGATCGTGTCCGGTCTCTGCTGGAGACGGCTCTGCCGCATAGTTTTAAATCCTCGCTTTCGTCAAACACTGCGAAAGGATTAATGTCACTCCTCCGGCCTGCAGCTGTGCCAAGCTATCGCTGTTTCAGAATCCCCCCCCACCTCCATCTTCGCATGTTTACACAATCTCAACATGTGTTACAATCTGACGTCAAGCGCAGTCTCTTTTGTCAGACTCTATATTGCTTCCCTGCCACTCCATTAATTGGCTTATGGGGAAAGAACTGCCTTACAGTGCAGTGTGTTATCGTCCATTGGTTTCCTGCCTCAAACCAGAAGTGAGGTCTTCCCAGCTAACTGGAGACATAGCATTTTCCTCTTAACTGTCATCGAGAGGTAGCATTGTTTTCTGGATTTGCCAACCAAACAATGACAGAAGTTCATCTCTGCACAGCACATCATAACTTCAGTATAACCATCTTAACCACAGTCATTTGCGTGTGTGTGCATTTGTGTGTTTGCATGTACGCACGTGTGATTTTACACTTGCTAGTTAAAACAATGCTTAGATACCTCACTGTTTAGATGTAGTCAAAGGATCATGTAAAGTAATAAGTTCAGCTGACTGGCAAACAAAACTGGACTGACCAAGACAGTTCATTTTAGAATCTCAGGAACAGGCTGAGATTTTATGAATTATACATATCGTTTATACCCGATGGGTGTTTAGTGACTGTATCTATCTCCCTATCTATAAAACCTAGAGGGAAGAACATATACATTTTTGTCAACCTTTTGTCAAGACAGTAAAAAAAGCACTTATGCTTCATTTTCCTGTTTGTGGGTCATGCTTTATATTGATTATGTAAAAAGGATTTAATTCATCCGAACATGAATGGTTATTGATTTTGTATTTAAAAAGTGTAATTATTCAGCCGTAGCTCAGTAGTGGTTCATTTTCTTTCCTGACAGGTCAGATTAATCAAGGTTACGTCAGATAAGTATAATTTAAAGAGGCTGAGAGAAAAATCAAATTAGAAATAAAACACGTTTATGTCGTATTTTGAGATCAATAGTATTCAAACTGTTTTATTTGACCACTGTGTTCTTGTTGCCTTCACTTAATCAAAAGGACAAAATCTATTTTCATTCCCAGGTTAAACTTAGTTGGCTATGTTTACAAATGGTTTTCATGTCTCTGGGCCAAAGGAATATAGATCATGTTTTGCATGGTTTTTATTCATCACGAATTAGTCAAGATAAATTAACTCTTGACATTCCCAACCAGCATTATTACAGTATAAATCTTTGAACAGACTTTGAGTTCTAATTGGATGTAAATGACAGAAAGAGAGAAATCACAGTTCCATTTGCACTTCTGTTAATTCTTCAGATTTTCAAGGAGAGAGAAAAATGATCAAAGTTGCAAGGGCTCTTTCTAGATGATTTCATCTTTAAATAAACCTTGTATAGAAGTGCTGTTAACAGAGATGAAGCAGTGGTACTCACAAGATAAGATATGCATAACTTTGTGCATGACATCCTGCAGTCTGGATATGTAACATTGAAATATATCAGAAAAAATCTGTGTTTTTACAGGGTATTCTCACAAAACATTTGCCTGTAATCTATAATACTTTTAAGAATGTGTTCATGCACCTACAGGTACACACCACCACACCCTACCCTGTAGTGTTAGCCCCTGCACCCCTTGAATTTGAGTGTTTACCCCAGCCCTGTTCCATCCCTTCAGCTCCTATCACTATCTCATGGCCCCTCCCCCATCCCATGGCCCCTCCCCTATCAAATGGCCCCTCCCTCTTCCACATAGCCCCTCCCCCACATCTCACAGCCCCTCCCTAGTACCTGGCAGCTTGGTCTTGGCAATCTTGCCACAGGGTTTGGTGGCGCTGACAGTGGTGGGGCAGGTGGCGTCCGTCAGCGCCTTCTTCAGCACGCCTGTGCGGTTCTTCTTACCCGTCGCCATGTCGCACTCTCCCCACGCCTGGAAGTCATACTTGCACTCACCTGTGGAGGGGAGGAGTCAAAGGCATAGGCTTTCAATCACTCAGTTTTTTTTTTTAATCTTGTATGTCCATTGAAAGAAATGGTGCTTGGATCACACAGTGGGTGTTGTTGATGCCTTTATATCTATGGTGTGCGGTAGCAGTGCGGATGACAGAAATAGCAAGCTTATTGCAACCCCAGACCCCTGCTGCTGTACCCTTATGTAAGACACTTGGATCACTTTTGTAAATGCACCATGTCCAGCTTTATGAATGCACAGTCTCTAAACTTTAAGATACAAGCAGCAAGTTGGCCCAGATAAGATGCAATGAAAACCAAAGAGCTCTCTGCCCTCAGGGCCAGAGTTGAGGTCTGTGCTTAAAAGTGATGAAAGTTGAATTATTCTGATTAATAAGGGATGTATTGACTTTCACTTCTTTGCCTTTCGCTACAGTGTAGAACTAGAATTGCACACATAAAACCACAGCACAGTGTTCAGTTCAAGGCAAATCCATCTTGGGAAGCCCTATACCCAAGATGCCTTTTTTTTGTTTCATTTCATATTTCTCTTTGGGCGTATTTGCTGTTAACCGCGAGTCTCCTCCACAAGCTCTCTACTGAACTCAGCACAGGCCCTTTTTTCCCCCGTTTAAATGTATCCTCTTTCCCGAACCGCTCCGATTCGCTGCGTAATCGTGATTTTTCCCGCTCCCGTCCTCCGCGCGTCCACCTCCCCTCCCGTGGTTTCTTTCCCCGCTAAATGAAAAGAGAGAGGCCTCCTGTCCTCTCCCTCCCTCCACTCCATCTCCCGCTGCTCCTCGAGGCACAGATATACGCGTTCCATTTCTCCTCTCCCTGTCAGGCTAAAAGCATCCGTCGCTGTTTTGTCTCCGTGTGTCAGCAGACAGGCACCTCACTCTGTAATCTCCGGGCGCACGTGTTTTTCAAAGGGAGGGGGAATGCAGAGGAGGAGGAAACGGGGCATTGTTCCAGGAGGTCTTCTGGGGTCTACTTAACATTGAGCTCAAAAAGCATGTGTTGCTCAAAAAGCATGCTTATCGTCTGGCTGCGAACATGCTGACCCAGTCGGCTTGTCGGTTTCCCACAAGGGAGTAGGCCTCAGACATCACAGGCGCCTCTCTCTTTTGGAGATAGACACTCACACAGTGCTGATCTGTACCATTTAGGCACCGCCTGGCTCCTGGTTGAAACCACTCAAATGCACCATCAGACATCACACTGTACTATAAATTAGTCTGCAGTACCAACACACCGCGCAGTCTGCCAGAATCTTTCTATCATGGTTCCTTTTAATAGCTAGAGATCACATACAATTTGAGCCCTATAACTGTATCTCATAACCGGTGGCATATGGCCCCCCCAGGGGGTAAATGAAACCTCATCAGGGTGAGATGTGTATTCTATGTATACACAATTTGACATGTCCCAGAATTCAAATCTAAAAATTTAAACTTGGGGGTAAATTGACAGGGGGTATGTGATGGCTCACAGGGAGACCAAACGGTACACAACAAAAAAACAGATTCAGAGCCACTTATAAAAGAGGGGAGGAGGTAACCTGTGTGTTTCTGGCTGAGCTTTGGGAGAAATGGAACAGTGTGCTGAGGTTTTCAGTTTTTTGGGCCGGCGTTCTCACCTCCGAATTGCTTCTTCCAGTTGCAGGGGATCTTGCACCGCTGGGTCTTGATGGTCTGCTTGCAGTCGGTGCCACCCCGCGTGCCCTCCCGGGTGCCCAGGCCGCAGTCCCCGACGTTGGCCACGCATACGCTCCACTGCCACTCCCCGCAGTCTGACTTGCGCTCCTTCTTCCCTGAGGGGGGGCAAACATCCGTCTCGTCAGAAAAAATATCCCCGGAGACCTCATCGCTGGACACATCGTGCTATCTCTCGAAAGGGAACGTGAATAATTATCATATGGAATAAGGCATGAAAACGTGCCATGAAATAAGGCATGGAAGTGTGAGTCCAGAGGTCAAAACATTAAAATGTGAATCTTATTTATTTATTTTTTAATTTTTTTTATACTTTTTTTTTTGTGGGTGTTCAGTGTATTGTATGTCTGTTGTTGGAGTCAGATTCCATATCACCACAGTGTCCCCAATATTGAGAACTTATGAATAATCATGGATTTTTTTCCCTAATACTACTGATGATATGATTCGTTAGATCATTACTTTGATCATTGAATGGGTGCAAAATAAAAAAAAGAAACACAATACTTGCCAAAGGGACCAAACGAATTGTGCTTAGGATGAATCTGAGCAATAGATTGCCCAGAGTGTTTCCTGCTGTATTATTGTGTTGTGCAGAATATATACCTGAGCATGGTGATTCACATCTGATTACCATTCGATGCATGGAGCGCTGAGCTCAGAGAATAAGGGATTTTACCCATCACTCTCTTTGTTGTGTGGCAGTGACCCCCAGAGCCTCTCACCTTGCTTCTCCGCCTTTCCTCCCTCTCCGGCAGTCACTGTCAGAACCAGGAGGCCCATCACCGCCAGCATCATCCAGTACTGCAGGCTCTGCATGCTGGGAAAAGGGACAGAGACACAGCCTGAGGAAAGCTCCGCATGCACACTCACCAGTGACAGGAACAGCTGCCGACAGCCTTACAGAGCCGGTCTGCAAGCAACCCCAGGGCTTCCACAGGATGAGTAGGGGATACACTTTCAGAACTGACCAACATCATTGAAAAAATAAAAAAACACATTCTGACATGGAGAGGGTATCTTGTTTCGGCAGACCCTGTCATCCTGTCACCCTCTTACCCTCCGCATATGCAGCCCAGTCACCAGCGAGACCCACAGGCGCAGTTTACAGAATGCTTCTCTCCCTGAAGAGGCGGACGAGTGAGACCCGCGGCAAAGGCTCTCCTTCTGAAGGGGGGGGAGAACAACTCTGTGACATGTGCTGGCACACAGGGCCGAGTGTGTAACAGCACAAAGGGGGGACTGACGTGGTATCCAGTGGGGGTGACCGTTCTGAAGGCCAGTGGCAGAGAATCTCAGTTGTTGGCCTTTGTCCGCCCCTTCTTCCCAGCGTTCCAAAGAAAAGGACGCCGCCACACTGCTGTTAATCACTGGCAGCGCTGAGGACCTCTGGGAGACGGCATTAGCATGCTTTCACACTAACTCTCTCTCTTTCTCTCCTGCTCTCTCCCTCGGTCTCTCTCTCTCTCTCTCTCTCTCTCTCTCTCTCTCTCTCTCTCTCCTCGCTTTAGAGATATCCGAAGGAACGCAACGAACGCCGAAGAGGAATCAGCGTGAGGCTTGAGCAATTATGAAGGAGCGCGCTACCCAAAACGCTCCGCTGTGCTCAAATTACTGCAAAGGTACAGCCTGCCGGGGAAATCATTTCCATTCGTCTTTTTTAATTAATCATGAACCGACACTTCCCGCCCCAACACATTCTGCTCTCAGCTCTGGGTCTGCGCGTTAGCCAGCGCACCTCATATCCGTGAGTGATGCAGGAAATGCAGAAAGGGCAATGAAGGTGATGTGGAGGGTATTCAACCTCATCATTCATGCCTAATTATTAATAGCTTTTGTATTCTGTGATTTGCCTCCTATGTGCATTTAGTCATGTATGCATAATGAGTCTATAAATGCAAAATTTGAGAAAATCCATCGGAACTCCCACCTCCCCCTGCCACAGAGGTCTAAACACCGCTTTCAAAAGCATCATGTGAGATGGCCTCCTATGTACAGAGATGCTTTCAGATGTCAAACCCGTTATATCACGAGTTATACCGGTTCAATTGAGCGCATATGAACCGTTTACCCTCAGCTCACTTATTCCGAGATGCTCTCAAAGTCTTCTGAGGCCCTGGTCCTATCAAAATCATTCTAGAACAACAGAGGCTTCAGTGGTGTTGAAACACATCACATCTCTCCAGTGCAACCAATTCCTCAGTGACACAGGGCCTGTTATAGAAAGCACCACTGAAGCCTCCCAACTGCTTTGCTTGGAGCCGTTCAATCATTCATGAGCATTTAACTTATATATAAGGCAGGGTTGAAGAGCACTGTGAAGCGAGTGAAGGTTGGCAGGCCTTATGGTTTTCTGTGCAGGGGCACTGTTGCTAGAACAGCCTTTGCTGAAGGGCAAGAAACAGCCGCTCCCCGAGTCTCAAAGGAAACTTAGTGTGTTTAAACTCGGGCAACTTTGTCTTCCAACTGATTTGGTTCATTAAATATTCTGTGTGAGTCCATTTTTCTACCGTCTTCTGTTTCAAAAACCAGCTCAGGCGTATTTTAGTTTTTTTTTTAAACGTAATAGCATGTAGTTCTGCATGACGGATCGCATTTATGGTGAGCGCAGAGCTCGGGTATCATGTGTTTTTCATCCATGTTTCAGTGTTCCTGTCATCAGGAGGGAGCTTAGAAACCTCTCACGGACTGCTGCACTTGAGGCGTTTGCATTCCAGTTACAGATGTCTGTGTGCTCAAAGACAGAGCTTACATGCAGGAGAGAACAGGAAAAGCGACACTCTCATCGATCGGTTGGCCAGCCTCTGAGGTTTCAAAGAGGTTGTAAGTGAATTGACCAGTAAATGACCATTAGTGACCTGCTAAAGGATTTTAAAATGCAAATGGATATTTTACAATCACGTTGTTTTGGTGTGGGGGGTTGAGACCCCACAACTCTTAGGTTTTAACTTGCATACAAACTGTATGATCACACAGATTTGAGGATATACAGCATGGAGCTATTCACTCATTTTCTGTAACAACAAAGTCCCCATTACAGGAAATCACAGCGATCAGCAGTTTAAAGTGGAAGCCATTCTTGCATCACTAGGTCCACAGGGACACAGATGCAACGGGTAGCAATGGGGTCAACGGAAGTGGCAAGAAGGTCTACTGTAAATAGAAACCCTTTGGACGCTGCTGCCTGAGTATCCTTGCTTTCCAGCCTGGTGACACGCAAACCGGTGACTCCAAACTAAAATAATACACGCACAAAGGCTCAGCAAAAGCAGTGTGCATTGCCCCTGCAGTTGGCATGGCTCATAGCACAGGGGACAAGCTGGTTAGCAAGCAGTGCCCCTCGCTCCAGCTGGGGGCAGTCCGTGCATAATTATCTTGAGCTATTCAGATACCACCCGCCACTGTCACTGAGTATGTGTGAGACTGAATGAGGCAGGCCTGAACAAGACTGGTGCGCGCAGGGTACTGTCTGAGAACCAGCAGGAATTAGGCCAATCTACTGCTCCATTTCGCCATTGATCCATGGTGAGAGTTGTCTGCTGGAGAGAGGCACGGGGGCGGAGGGGGGGTTCAGGGCAGAGAGGTGTCCGATCAATGGGCTCTCGGCATGCCCACACGATCCAGCAGGTCCAAACAAAGCACCTCGCTATACCCATGTTTGAACAAGCCCCGTTCGTCACCAGGAGCACCCCCTCGACCTCCCTCCTTGCCCTTGTCAGTCGCTTTTTTCATTGTCAACCTCTGCACCATCGGTTTATTTATCTGTCGCTTACAACTCTGTAGGTTAAAAAAAATACTTTTGACCTGTTTGTTTTCCCAGAGCCCTGGGCTGCAGTGGACATCATTCATCAGAGTGCGTATCTGTCTCATTCCTTCGTGGGTCCGTGCTCTTACAGCAGGTGAGAGGAGATCAAAAGACAGAACTATCATTCAGTTTGGGTTTCAGCTCTATTGTCAATACCAGCTGTCCCACAAATAAATCTTAAGAGACCTTAGGACTTTACGTGCCAGAAATGGTTTCAGTATGAAGTAAAATAATGTTGAAGCATGGAGAATTCATTCAAAAATACACAACATGTGAATCTATGTTTCATGTTTAAAATCAAATTCCTATCTAATAGTTGCCTGCTTCACTCCAGTATTTGGTTATTATTTAAAGCTTTAAATCCTCATCTTATGCTTCATGAAGCTGCTTGTTACCACCATACTCCATGGCTGTGGATGTGGAATATGTCATAAAAACAACTAAAGTTAGACTAGCTTAATCCTCTTAATGACTTCACACTCATTATTCACAGATTTGTAACCAAGGAGCTCATGTTTTTACATTTCTGGCTCTTACTCATGATCTTATCATGATCTGCTTCATACGTATGTATTTATAGCGAGTGTGCAGTAATTGTACCCATTGGCCATTTTAATCACGTGCTTACATTTTTTATCACTTGTATGTCTGCTCGACAAGGGGTCCCTTGGAAAGAGCTAAAATTTCATAAATAAATGTTGGTTGACATGTTTATTTTTTACAAATAAGGTGTAAATTCTCTATTATTAGGCACACATATGGTTAATAGCAGGTTCATTCATATTATCCCTAAATTTCTATCCCCAGAGGGGGAAAGGTGAGCCAGTATTTGTTCAACGAAATTTGTTTTCCTGAAAAGTTTTTGGTGTATGAACAAAACAATAAAAACTGAATTGTGAATCAATCACAAATGAGATAAACATGCTGTACCTTCGTGGGCATTGTTTTGTGCTTGGACATTTAAGCTTTCCTCTTCTTCTTTTTTGCATGCTGTTTTAATCTGAAGCTGGCTATTCTGAGATCAAAACAGCGTTCATGCAAATCTGACGAGAGAGAGTCTTTTCTCCACAGGCAGTTCCGTCTTTTAAAGCAAGTCTAATACATTTTGGCAAAGGAATGCTCTCTTATCTCAGTCAGATAGTTGGGGAGTTACAAAGTAGGGAATAATTATAATGAAACACAGAGATCAATCAATGCACCGAGGCAAAAGCATGAATCATACTCATATTCCTATTTGGAGCAGATCAATTGCTGGCATTGATTCGCATCTGTCACAGACATGATTTTTTGGTCTCTAAAAAAAACTGTGTAATGCTGTTTTTGCTGTCGTTCTTGTTGTTCCTATTGTTGTTGTGACTTTGACTTATCACACATACTGAAAAAAATGAAGCTGGTCATTTAAACCTGATTTCTCTGAGGGTTATAGTTTCCTTTTTTTGCAGTTGGACATTGAATTTGCGGTTGGGCATTGACGTTGAAGTATTCCACTCCAGCCAGCAGCAGTGTGTGACTTTGGGAAAGGTGACGTGCAAAACATACTGTTTGAAAAGTAGTCTGACATCCCGTAAAACAAATCATTGCAATCATGTTAAAAATGATTTTATGACTGTTTGGAATTGGACATCGGGACAGCTGGCGACCAATACACTTTTAGGCACTTTCAAAATCCCATTTGCCTTTATATATCCAGTACACATTTCAGGGTTTCATTCATCAATTGATTGAGGAAAAAGAAAAATTGACAAAATGAGTGAAAAACTGTAAGATTATTATTGGTATTAAATTGTTTTCCATTAACTTCTAATAATTAACAAAGCCTGTGGAGTCCAATGGAGATATCGTTAATACTGTCTATTGTACATTCTTTTGGTATTAAAATGGGAGTCTATTACCATATTAATAAAGTGGTGTACAAAAAAGTAATTTTTCCCATGGATGACTTGGTGATGCTGATTGAATTCAGGGTCATTTATTGCAATTTGGTGTGCGATTCATCTGAGGGAGTTGGGGTTTGTTCTGTTTTTGTTGTTGCTGTTGTTGTTTTTGAGTGAATGACATTTTGTCTTAGGATGACATGACAGCCCTGACTGAATCTAGGAGACAGAGACCGTGTGTTACGTCATGTCATAAAAGGTACACTGTCTTGCCTTATTACAAGCTGCACCTGAGCGTCGTTCACCTGGTTATGCCGCTATGGGGACTGGACGGGATGATTGGACAGGCGAAAAAACAAACCTGTCAGCCCTGAGATCCTTCTCAGACAGCTGTGTGCAGTGCAGTGCTTTTGAACTGTGATCATACTCACCCTCAACCAATCCTCTGGAAGCAGGTCACCATTCTGGCTCTTTTCCACAAGGTACAGCACACAGTGGTAGCTCTCACTTCTCCCACTTATTAGTCACAATTAGCCTGAGACTGCACACTTCTCCAGAGCCCTCCTGAACATTCATTGCTCAGGTGACACATCTTCGCAAAATGGCTGCGTCTCGGCATTCATCTATGCCCAGAATGCATATGACCGGGAACATCAATATTTTTATGCGCATGAAATAGGATTCTATCTGTGCTCCCCTGGGGTCAGGTCCCCCTATGCAGAAATGTGTGACTGATCATCACCAGCAGAAGCGAGAGACAGTGATCATCTGTCTCTCACTGATTTCTCCTCCTTTCCCAGCTACCGGGTCTTCAGGGAAAACCCAGACCCTCCATCACTTAGTGCAGCTCCTTCCTCAACCCAGCTCTCATCTCCTCCCAGAAGATGAGGAGATACATCCAGCTCCCCTTCCAGTGCGAGTTCACAGCATGATAGATTAAGTGAAAAATAATGAATCTTTTGAAAAGTATTTCTGATTAATAGCTCTGACACGGAGGCTGCCTGTCTAACAGGAAACAGGAACCCTGTATTTGTACACTTTCCTGTAATTGATGGATTGTTTGTGTGTTGCGTGAGTTTATAGTTTAGAGAATCATCTACAGGGAGGCAGGGAGACATAACTATCAGGTGGAGCATCATTGCAGGGAGTGTGTGTGTGTGTATGTGTGTGTGTGTGTGTGTGTGTGTGTGTGTGTGTGTGTGTGTGTGTGGGCACGCTCACATGTGTATGTGTGCGCAGTGAACCCAGAGGGGACAAGGACACAATTTCAAAGGTAGCCTTTAGTTGAATAATACTTCTATGGCCACACCTTTACCCAACACTGCTGCTACTACTGGTACAGTGTAAGCATAAATCTCAGAAAATCAACAATGAAATGCCAGATTCAATGCAAGATTGAATCATGTCTGAAAAAAGTCAGAAACAATCCCTATAGCTCAAACTCCACTGCCTGACACATGGTGTTGTGATGCTTTGAGTTCATCAAGGCATTGCTCATTTACCCTGGAGCTGCCTAAAGCTCATTGGCTGAGCTGTGTGGGGAGGGTCCATTTCTCCAAGAGGCGGGGCCAAGGCATCCTCTGGGAGAGACCCATGTGTCTCAGAATGACAGAGTGAGAGAAAGAAAGGGGAAAGAGACAGGTAGTGAGAAAGAGAAGTGGAAAGAGTGACAGGATAGAGAGTAAGACAGGAGAAGGAGATAAAGAGAGAGAGAAATGGGGGGTACTGAGCAGCGCTGCAGCCTAACAGTGCAGCAGAAGCCATGGCCAGAGCTTAATGATAAAAACATGATAATGATAATGATAAACAATGTGCATCCGAGCTGAAAGGACAAAAATCTCACACATCAAATTATGCACGGCTACCTCTATTACGTTCAAGAAATTGCACTGAGCAGCCGAACACCCACTCGCAACCCCCACCCTTCACTCCCGCCCCACACACACACACACACACTTATTTCAGGTCTCTCTGTGTTTACACGATAGTGGTCCAGCTCTCATCCTCATTGGCTTTCCTAATACTGTGCCGTGCTTTAAAATGAAACTATTATGTATTGATTTTCAGCTGAATTGCATCCACCAGCGGCTGTGTTGCGGTCATCATTCCCTCACCAACAAAATCGTTATTTTGGTATGGTGAACACGTCTGAGCAGCGGTAACTGTGAATTGGTGCTTATTTTTTGTCATTTCCCTCAAATCCCAGCGTATTTTCCAAGTGGCTGGCTGCCGCAGGTCAGCAGTAAGAGAGTGAGGCAGCTGCCAATTCAAGCATCCACTTTTTTTTCCTTCCCAGGGAAACAGGAGTCAGTCATGGAGCTCTTGCTTGAACTGCTCCTGTGAGAAATAAACGAGTCTCTGGAGTGATGGCATGTTAGTGAGGGGGGGGTCACGAGGGGCAGACATTTTCTCTAAGCATGCTCAGACCTCTACCTGCTCTCATCATCACTGGTGATAAACAGCGCCTTCTCGGGCTTAACCTCCTCCCCAGAGGCTAAACTATGAAAGGAAGCAGTTATTCTGGGCCAATACAGGGGACGCTGTTTCTCAAAACAGGGGATTTAAGCTCTGCCACGCCTCAGACCTCCTATCAGCCTCTCCCAATAACCAGCCAGGGTTTAAAATAGCTCCACCAAGGGTGGAGGGATGGATTTATGAGGTGAACAACACTGAAAATTTTTGTAATAGACTTTAAAAAAACATCCTCTCCTAATGTTGCAATATCTGTTCACCTCTTAAAGATATATCAATGAACAATGTACCGCACTAGAGATAGCAAGCAAAAATTAAGGGTCAGGAGGTATGTATGCATGTAATACATTGTTCTGTATTTGTACAAATTGAAATCACACCGTTGATTATAACCCAGCTTCTAAACCACCTACTGTATTAATAACATAGTGTGGTAAGGCAAAGCAGGAAGACAGGGGTAAGTTTGCCCAACCCTTCCCAATCAAACTTTTAACAGTCTACCATGCCACAGGCAAGTGGCTATCAACATTACCAGAAGGTCTGAAGCTCTTCATCAAGCTGTAGCTCTCTGAAGCTAAGCTCAGTCCCAGCGATAACACTCGCGTGGTCACGACCGTAGCATTGCCAATGAATGATTATGTTTCACTCAGGACTGGTCAGCTAATCTGGGTTTATGTGATGTAACACTCCTTGATGTTCCAGTGCTTCCCCTGGATTGGACACAAGTGTTTCACACAGCCATTACCCACAATCCACCTGTGCTGCTCAGTGTCATGAGGGTGTTGCTCTAACTTGGCTGGGGTTTGAAGATGCACACTGTGGGTTTCAGGGCAGGTATTCTGGTCATAAGACCACTGTGCCAGTCTGAGGAATAATAAACTTTTATATTTATGTTTCTGCTTAAACAAACACAGAAGGAAACCTGGATTTATGGGTAGTCTGGCTAGGGCTCCCCTGATGAAAGCTACTCACTGCATCTACATGCTTCCCTGCAGCTTAGCAGTCAAGTGAAGTCCCGATGCAGTGCCTCATTAGAAAGGTGTCTTCCATGGGGTTGTGGCACCTCACTATTAATGCTCTGCTTTCCAAGCTTTTACTTTGCATTGATCTCTCTGAGGCGTTTTGACGTCTAAAAGACATTTTCCAAAATAAAAGGCAGCAGAATCGTGTGAATTTCCACTAAAAGTGCGCGTCAGCTTTGGGCAGCACCGTGGCGTCGGTGTTGAAATGTGTTCATTTCCCTGTCTTCCTGAGGTTTTTTTTTCCTTAACTTGTTTTATCTGAGATGTTTCATGGCTTGATGGTGTGGAAGTCATGGTCGAATTACCTGCGAAAGCCCGCGGCTCTTGGAAAAGCTTCATCTCTCTTTTCATTTTTTTTCCCTGACTCCATTCTCTCCTCTTGATATGGCAGATAGCTGCGTTTGCTTCAATTAGATCCCCAATCCACCCAGAGAGCCGTGGGGCCCAGGTCCCCTTGCGCCAGTATTCATTCCGCCCGTGTCTCTGTCATCTCCTTCTTTTTCCTCTATTGCCCTCTCTTTCTCCCTCCCTCTCTCTCTCTCTCTCTCTCTCCCCCCCACCTCTTTCTTTAAAAATCCACTTTCAAAAGCTTCCAGTTTATACAAGTCTTTTTTAAATGAATGAGCCTTTCTTTTTGGCAGGGACTGTTGAAAGCACCTTGGGACACTTGTTCATTAAAATGTGTTGGAGCCTTTTTTTTCATGCGGCGCAACTGGTTTTGTGTGACATTAATTCAAGCATTTTCCTCTCTCTCTCTCTCTCTCGCTCTCTCTCTCTCTCTTTCTCTCTCACACTTCTCTTTCTCTCACTTTATCGCTCCCTCTCTCTCTCTCTCTCTCTCTCTCTCTTTCTCTCTCTCTAAAATTAAAATTAAAAAATGCTTTATTTACATGACAAGTGTGTTGCCTGACACAGGCCTGTGTTGCACACACAGTTGTGCACATATAATATTGGTCCTGATATACATATACAGTTTACACAAGTTTATACAAGAAACAATACAGCCATCCATCAATGAACATAGACAAATTGACAACCATCCCTAGTCCCCATCCAGAGACGCTCAGGTAATTAATTAGTTATTTTCCTCTCTCACGCTACAGCAGGAATTAACAAACTGAGCAGCTGTTTCCGAAGTTTTACCATCTTTGCATAATAATATTGTTACCCTTTCAATAGAGAATGTAGGGAGAAATTTGGAGGTATTTGAGGCAGGAAAGAAGGACATGTTCTTGCATCTCAGTCTCTCCCAGCTTGCATAGATTAAATAGCCCGTTCTCTCTGACTCACTGTGGTAGGACTGTGGTCACTAATTCTCTGCTTAGTCAATGTCACCCCTCTCTCTGGAATTGTTGACCCTCACAAGATGCATCGCCAGGGAGCAGTTCCTATTTATGACCTGGTAGCATTCTAGTTTTCTGTTTCATTTAGTGTCTTCATGCCAATAAGTTAGGTACATTGTTTGATGTTTGAATCGATATTTGGAGGTTCTAATGTTCTTTCTTACGCCACTATTAAGTTGTCCTGGGTAGAGCTGGTTTGACTGTATGGTCTCTCTCTCTCTCTCTCTCTCTCTCTTTCTCTCTCTCTCAAAGTGTCCGGATGCAATTTATTTACAGGAACTGTGGGGAGCTTTGTGGTATGGTGTCATGCTCTTTATCACAGAATTACTGTAACTGCAGTCCTGCTCACTCCCCTTTGGATCACCTGCAACTGCAAAGCCATCAGACAACCTGTTTGACACACAGGTAATACCCAAGCACTCCCTCTCACCCTGACAAAACCAACGACTGGAGAGCCACTCAGAGCTGTATTCACATTATGTGCCAGTCTGAACTTCTAAATATTATATCATTCTTCTTTCTCTTTGTATTTTTTTTTCTTGTCTTTTTCTTGTCTATGCATCCTTGGGTTTTGGAGATTAAACTATGCCGCAGTTGTGCTCTGGCACAGACATCCCTGGGTGTGTGGGTGTGTTGGGACAAATTTGCACGGCTCAGAAACTCGGGGAGTGCGGGGGAAGCTATCGCCGGTCACGGAGGCTCATTAATATTGTCAGTCCTACTGATTAGCCCCAATTCCCCACTGGCAGAAGCTCTCCCCTCTGTCCCTCAGTGGAAACTGCAGCCGGTCTGTATCCGCGCAGCTTTTCTCTGTCATAGAAAAAATGGTCACACGGACTTCATAAGACAAATACTGACCCAACAGAGTGAGACCACGAACCCAGATGAACCAAAGAATGCGCTGACATTCAATTGAACGTGTGCCACGCATTGACAAACACAAGACCTAGCAGGACAATGTGCAACCAGTTGACTGGAGATGCCAAATGTAACCCCAAAATCATTATCATGCCAATTCATACAGGCAACAGAGGTATGTCCAACACAGTGCGCTACATGTATACATACATACATACACACACACACACACAATTTACACAGAGGGAGTGACACACTCAATACAGAGATCATTGTCAGGGACTGCGTGTGTGTAAATCTCCATTCCTGCACTATGATCGATGAGAAAGCTTCCTGAGAGCTGCAGGTACTGGGTGGTGAGGCCTGAGATGATCCCCAGCTCTGTCCCCCTGCTAACCTCCCCCACCAGACCCCCCACTCACACTCACACTCACACACACGGTTTGATCTCCGCCACCCCACGCCTTATCGTCTGCAGGAGAGCAGGGAGACGAGCGCTATCTTGCTCCGCGCGGATCCTGGCTGATGGATCGGCGTCTCTGGTGCGGCATGCACACAAACGGCCAATCAGCCGCCGCGCTCATACCATTCCAGCCATCCTCTCCCACTCACCCTCCCCCCACCCCTCCACCGGGCCTCTTCTGACGGCCCACTGCTCTCTATCATAAATACTCCTGAGCTTTGGCAGCCGACAGGCCTGCATGCTGGAACTAATGAAGAGGAAGGAGTCACTGGGTGCATTCATTCATTTAAAAGCGCAGGTGGAGATCAGTGCTACTTCCTCACTGTACGCTGTTGCCTGTATACAGCATTATGTCTATATTAGGCCCTAAGAAGCACAGCACACAGCATACAAATAGTACAGAGTATGATTGAGATCCCTTTCGGGTGGTGATTAGCCATTCGATGGTGGGATTCCTGGCAATATAATACACCGGCTTCAGCGTGACTGGTTGGACGCTCTTGCACAAGGTACTGAGTTGGAGGGGGAGAGCTTTGGATAAGGCTACGCTCTCAAACAAAGGGAATTAATGTTTCACAGACTGCTCGATAGCAGGCTGGAATCATTGAGCTCTAACGCCACAGCGGAGACATTACTACTTGTTCTCCCAGATCGAACGCTCACCTACCCACCATGTGTCTGAGGCCCACACTCAGCCCCCACATGACACCTTTCATAACAGCGGACACGTGTTCCACTTTAACCGATGATAAATCCTCTCCTTCAATCATAACTCGTTTAAAGCTGGGTGAAACAAGAAGCCGCACTGCTGCGTTCTTAATTGCCCTTAAAAATAACTCCCTTCCCACACGTCTCCTTCGCAGGCTGTGGAATTAAATGGCTTTGTTATAGGAGGTAAACTTAGGTGTGGGATACAAGATAAAGAGAAGAACACAAGAGTAAAGTCTGTTTTTGTGAAATAAAGCACACCCATTCATTTCGCACTTGCTGTTTCCAAGCACAATTAATAAAATACATTTCCAGGGTATCTAGTCAGAAACTGTAATTCATTCTTCAATATGTGAATAAAAGGATATGTATATGAAATGGCAATACTGATACTAATTAACATGACATAGTCTGAAATATGAATACAAATATATTCCTCATATTTTCTTATCATATTTTTACATACATTAACACATTTTTACATGCATTTCCATGCATGCATTTTCTATGGTTTTCATAAGGGCACCTCATCTTATGACCTGCAGGCATTTGCCATAATATAACTAATATAACTAGGCCTATATAATGGAAAAACACAGGCAGAAACCAGATGCAATTGCTTCAGAGATGTTTCAATGAGGACAAGCAAATGACACCAGAAGCAATAAATGACCTTTACAGTCCACATATAGAAGTAGCAAAGCCGCCCCTCCTCCCAAACACATTTGCACAGACAGCCACATAAACACACACACACACATGCACACACACACACACACACACAGATGTGAGACAGACAGGCCTGCTGCTGTTTACGGCCATTTTTATCCTTGTTTTCGAATAGACCTGTAACAGTGCACTCTCTCATACACACAATTATCTATACTGTTTCAGGCGGCATTATAACACATCGGAATTAAACTGCCTTTTATCATAAAGCCTTCGTAGCATTGGGGTCAACAAATCATGTTAGGAGGTATCGTTACATTGACAGCACACTGCCCTCTACTGGTAATAGAAGAATTCCCTGGATACGCAACAAGTAGAGGTCTACCGGAGTAGTGCTGAGGTGGTTACTTCTGAAGTTAATCAAGGTCTGCTCCATCCTGCCACCTATTGTGCAGAGTCAGTCAAGCGCATGACCATGAATGTGCCGTTAATAGAGAACTCTCCTCTCCCCAGGCGCACCCCCAACCCCCCTGGCCCCCAGCTCTGCATGTGTGTGAATACCACCCCCATCCCCCGCCAATCAACACCCATCAGATCAGCGCTGAAAAGAGCATACATAGGATTCCGCGTTTTTGGTGGACTGCATTGCATTTCCATGGCAACCCTGGCAATGCAGGGCAAGGGGTATTGGGGTACAGGGGAGGGCTTTTGGGGGCTGGCAAGAATAAATGAAAGAGGGGTGGCTAAGTGGGAGGCGAGAAATCAGACACTGCACACATACCTGCTATCCCCCCAAGCCCCCGCCCCCTCACCCCCACACCTCCACACCCCCAGTGCTCACAATTATTCTTACAGAGGAGCTAACATGTACAAGTACTAACATCTCATTAAATAAAGAGAATATCAATGAGTCGACTATTCACTTACTTTTTGTGTGTGTCTTCCAATCCTTTACCCTGACTACATATAGCATATGTGAGGGCTGCAGCCAGTGTTTGAATGGCCATACAAGGACAATAATTCAGTACAATATTATGTATACATTGAAAACACTGGCTTAAAATGCACAGCAGCAAAGAAGATCAAACACAAATGCCACCTGAACAGGAGTGTCACTTTGTTCCCCTAGAGAGAGTTCCTCTGAACCAGATACAACAAAACAACAACAAAAAAGTGATGTCAGGGTTGATTACCAGGAAGATGGGGGAGTGTGGTTTTTGGCAGCAAAAAAACCCCACAGCCTTTAATCTTGTAAATCACTGGTTTTCAGACATGACTAATCGCCGATCTCTGCGTGCGCGCACGCAGCTTTGAAGGACTCAGTTGATTCATAAAATCCTGAGGTCACAGTGACGTGCCAGTCATTCAGACTCAGTTCAGTTCAGTTCAGTTCAGTTCAGGAGGTTTGATTTTAACTCGCTTACCTCAAAGTCGGACCCCTGCTGCCTCACTTTTTAGAACTTATGCTAACCTACTTTAAGTGAAACTGTCCCACGGCATAAATCAAGTCTGAGAGTAACCACAAAAAACCGGCACTTTGAACATTCACAATGAAACTGGCACGGCCACCGATTTCCTTGGGTTCCGTTCTAGCGGTCGAAACAATTTGATCTCCGTCCAAACTAAAGTTGTACTGAATTATCCTTTACTGAGGACCAGCTGACAGCACAGTAAATCCCACGATTGGCCAAACTCTTATTTTCCACCGGTTGCGATGATGGTGGACGTTATTTATCGGGCTGTTTCCACGCTGGCCGATTGAAGGCCGCTGATAGGACGAGGACACAGTCCATTTCTCTGCCTTATCTCATTTCCTCTGGAAGGCCTTTCTCCGACGACCGGCAGAAGTCCTGGTGTTTGGCACACTAGCTGCTTCTGAGATACATCCCGGTGCAACGGGAGGGGAGGACCAGCTGCTCTCCGGTAGAACAGTCTGTCTGCCCAGCACACCGAGAGATACAATTAGCCCACCAAGCTAAAGACCAAGGTCTCAGACCAGGATGACCAATTGTACTGTTGCTCCAGCACCGTATTTCCTAAAGCAAATGTTGATGTTTTCACTCAGATTACTGCGCTCCACTGCACTCCTCAGTCCTCAATGCTAGGATGACGTCAGCAGCCAGCATACTTGTGTGAATGCTTTCCCTAGCAACAATTTAGCCATAAATGTTGGGTCAAAATTCATGCTTGACCCCACTTTTTCCTTTCCCGTTCCCTGCAATCTCCCCTCCCCAACACCACACCTTGCGAGCCTGTCGGTTATGAGCTGTAAAACTGTGAGACCCAGCTGTCACCAGCATTCTCATATCTGCCATTAGATCTGTTTTTTTTTTTTTTTTTTTGGTGGCGTGAAGATAATGCAACTTGAAAAATCCATTTATAATTGAGGCTTTGGTATTGAGAGCGGATCCAGATGAAGAAATTTGCTCAATATTACAGCAGCGATGTGCCTCCTACTAGAGAAACAATCATCCTGCCAAAGAAGGATGTGATCCATTATCCAGTGCAGCTGCTCACTGGCAGGTTTCAGTTTTTTGTGTAATTTTCCTATTCTCCTTTCAGTTCTTTCTTTTCAATATATCAGTTGTAATTACACCGTAAAACCGGCTGGAACTGTCTGGTGGAGAAAGAGGAAGAGGTACTAAAGGGGGATCTTTGCAGTGGTAGCCTATCCCTACGTCTGTGAGTCGAGTGATGCAAGGTCTTATGGGACTTCAAAACCATAGGTCTTGTTTATTCTGCTCACATGGGATGCCATGGTTTCTGGTCTCACCCAGTGCTGTACACGGGATCTAATGGCTGGTTTATGCCTGCAACACTGTGATGTTTTGAGGTATAGCATAGAAAGCCTGTCTATCTTTGACTTGAGAATATTGCAGAATATTAGTTAATTGTACTTGAATATAGCAAAGGAACCAGTTTAATTGTTGTGGCTTTGACAAAGTAATCCTGATTTCCTCAGTAAATGTCCAGCTGTCTAAACATCTCTAGAGAAATATTTAAAAAGTATCTGTTATAAACTTTTCAGTTTCTGCTTATTCAGTGAAACAGTAGCATTTCACATGAGGCTTTACGGTGATTTTGATTTCCGGAATAACGCCTCCCTTCCCTGTCCCCTGTTCAAATCCACTGTAACCAGCCTCCGCTGATGACACAAGACAGACAAATTTTCATTGCCGTGCGCCTGCAACCTCCAGCACCACCGTAAATTAGCCGTCATAGAGACGGTAATTGCGGGTATCGGAATGCAAAGCCAATTGGCTGATATAATTTGAATGCGCTGACAAGTCGACATATTTTGTATTTCATTTTTTTCCCGTCCTATCCGTTTCCTCACCATTTCCGAGCGAAGTCATTTTCGCTGCGAGAAATGCCCATTAAAGTGCCTGGGACACACGGGCGCCGTTCGTCACCGTCGAGGCTTAATGGCCACTTCTTACCTGCTGAAATTCCGCTCTCTCTAAACAGGAGGGGAAAGAAGGAAGGAAGGAAAAAAAAACCCATTCACATGCTAAACTCCCCAGGCCTGACGACGTCTCCTTTTTAAATGTAATTTCATTTCTTTTCATTGCGAGGGGAGCGGGGCCGCTCGCTGGAGCGTGGCGAGGTGCCTGGCACACCTGACTCGCCGGCCCAACCCCAATCTATTAAAACAGGTGCACTTTCCGGCCCGGCCTGAGAGCAGTATTTTGCATTTATGTATGCATGTCTGTACAGTGTGCTTGTGTTTATTTATGAATGTAGCAGATATGGAAAGCACCTGTTCATTTATTTATTCATTTAAAGTTTGTGTAGTTCATGTGCCCTTTTCTAGAGTGCTGAGTAAGTGTGGTAGCCTACACATTACTGGAACATCAACTTTGCCATTATGGAGGAGAGCTACCATTTTGCTGCCCATGTAGAATTCCAGTAACAACACTGCAGCAAGAACTAACTCGTGTTTTCTGTGTCATTGTACATCCTGTTACATGTTTCTGGCAGGATTTCTGTTGCTGTTGTTTTGAGTGAAGAGACAATATTACAGCCATTACAACTCTGCTGCTGCCTGTGCCCTTTAAACTTTAAACTTTAACCTTGCATTATGTTACACACCTGAGAAAAGACACTGGAGCTGCAAGAAAAGTGGGATGGGGGCAAAGCACATAAGTTGTTGAAATAGTCCCCTAACCCTTGTAGAGAGTACCACAGCAGAGAGAGGACTCTTCCACAGTTGTTTTAGACTATTCTTCTAGACTAGAATCATAGCCTTAGCCTGAAATATTTTGGCAGCTTATTTGTGCAATGTATCCTCGCACTGAAGGAGTGACTCGTGTTGCAGTGTGGTTACCCCCGCAGCCGCTGTTGACAATCGAGATGCCTCTTCCCAAAAAGTACGCATTTCGGAGCATTAGCGTGCACCTCACGATCTGGGACAAATGTGAGAGGAGAGGGGCTCGCAGTCAGGCGCGGCCCCCGGGGATCCGCTCCGACCAGCAGCGGAGACAAAACCCCCCGCACAGGAGGAGTACTGAGAACCCTGGAGACATATGGCTGGATGTTATTCCCGGGTCACTGAGCTACAGAGCAAACCAAACGCATGAGATGTGGAGGGGGGGGTGGTGGTGGTGGGGGTCAAACTGATCTCCTCTGCTTTAGCAGCTCCTATTTTCCCCTGACCTTGTCTTCTCTCTCTCTCTACCCAGCCCCCCTCACTATGTTTGCGGACTCCCTGCGCAGAATGCTAAATCCGAGGGCCCACCGTAACAACACCGTGAAACTGCAGCAGGGCCCAGGAGCGAGGATCTGTAGGAGCTTTTGTTTAAGGTTTAAAGAATTTGAACCAAAAGATTAAACTTACACAGCGGCCCCGTTTTTCACTGGTGTCTTTCCAAACCGCACGCTCCACAGACAGAATATTGATGGATGTCTTGTATTTCTCCTCAGTGCTTATAAGTGTGTGTGTGCGTGTGTGTGCCTGTGTACGAGAGTCTGTGCATGTATATGATGTCAAGCTTTTGCTAGTGATGGAGAATCACACAGTAATGGGATCAAGCTAAATGCATGACGTGACAACAGCTTTTCCATGGTAAGATTCCATTCCGGACTTCGCTGAAATCCCCTACAGACAGCAGCATCTCCTCTGTTGTAAAACTTTATTTTAGACTCTGCTGACATGTGTGAAAGCTTTTTTTGTGTGTGTGTGTGAGATGTTGTTTTAAAGGAAGCCATGAACAAATCCAATCAGCGCTGTCCTACCCGGCAACAAAAAAAGAAGGGGGGGGGAATAAACTGCACGAAGCACCTTAAGCATTTGCGAACTGCCTCTTCACCAGAGCTGAAAATGGAGATAGTGGGCTTTAGTTTGGAGTCGGTGGGTGGACAGTAGTTTTTTATCGGGCGTCGGCCTCAAGAGCTACGTTTTTTTTTAATCCTCATCCATCTTGTGCGGAGGAGAAGTTTTAAAACGTAAACTGGCGCACATCTGCCTCTGGGTGTGAAATGCAGGCCTAAATATACTCCAGTGAGTAAAGACGTCTCTACACCGCTTTAATAAAACCTACATGAGATTTAGATTCTCAGGGATTTAGCTTTCTCCCCCAACCTTTTTGCCCATTTTAAATCTCATTTCCCCAAGTTTTATGCAGTTTTTTGGGGGAAGGGCATAACTAATCTGTTTGTAATGGCCATTTTATGTTTAGCTCTACGCAGTAATATGTTTTGCTGTGTTAACTGTGAGTAATACGTCTTTAATCTCTAATATACACCCACCAAGTGCGTTGTATGATCATCAAAGTATCACTCTTAGGTGAGTCAGAGCAATCATTTCCCCCGTTGGGTATCTGCAGATAATCAAACACTTAAAACGCACAATGGTCACGACTCAGTCGGTTTGTGTGTGTCCAAAGGCCCAGCTTGACTGCATGTATAACTGGTTATGAACACAATGCGAATTGGTATCATTTTAATGAACTGTTGTTAAGCAGGAATAAGAACCAAAAAACCCTTTGAATTTCTAGCTTTCTGGACAGGATTTATTTAAAAAAATAAATAAATTTGTCAATGGCTGTAGACTCATAATACACAGCAAACTGCTTTGTCCCATTATATCTTATATTTCTGTCTCTGTACATCTGTACATAATGTTGTCTTCAGCTTCATTGCCAGCAATGTGATGAATAATTATTAGACAATTATTCCATTTCATTGCCTTACCCATTTGGATTAGGCTTTCCATTATAACAAAGATTGCAATTAGCAGACTAAGAGGTAGAGTGTTGTGGATGGTTGCCTGCATTTATTTCTACTTTATATCGCTGTGAACAGCTATACTATGTGACTGCGGCATGACTTTCTTTCTGCAGGGTTATTTTTAAAAGGCTAAAATGGTTCAACGTGTCTGCAATAACTGAAACTGCCAAATCAACTCATGTAAATTAATCATTCTATGTACCTCAGTTCTCCTGTTCTTGTCCCTAACATTAAATCAAACCATAGATATCATGGTCTCTGTTTGATATAATGTATGAAATAATCTTTGCTAATTGCAAACATGGGCTCCATTCCACATCATAGTGTTATATCTTTTTTTCAGCATGTCTATAACCATAGTGTTATTTCTGTATTTTTGTGAGTACAGTCTCACCACACACAAAATATGGCTTTGCATTGGAAGGATGACGATAGGTCTCAGTGAAGCTTATATCATCTGAACACGAATTTTAAAATTAATGGTGGGAATTTTATGAACCATCATTTTTTTAGTCAGCCCCACCCCATTCCACAAAGACACAGGGAGAACCAAATCTGCAACATTGCAAAAAACGATTAGATCACACAAATCTCAAAGCGAAGTTTTTTTTTCCTTTCACTCTCTCTTTTTCTCTTTCTCCCTCTCTATTTTGCCTCCTCTCATTGCCTCTCTGGTATGAGAGATGAGACACTTTCATAGGAGTTCATTGCAGAGGCATAAACACACTCAGTCCCCTGTGGTGTGTTAATTGCAGTCAGCAGACACAAGCAAACACAGCTACACTAGGGAGAGGGGCGGGGGGGCTTTGGACACCCAGAGCTGATCTTACCCCTAGTGAGCACAGCCATCACATCTCCTATTCCAGAAGGAGTGGTAAGGCTGAACTGTCAGGCACCTAGTAACCGTGTGGCATAGAACTCTCTTTGATGTCTCAGCTCATAAACTGAAATAGCCCCCTCACATCTTTGCTCTCTCCTGTTTTTGGAGCTGTATCTTTTTTTTTTTTTTTTTTTTTTTGCAAGGCAGTGGAGATTCAGCCCAAGGGCAAGGGCTCTTAATCTCACCGTGATTCTCTATTGTTTTTTTCCCCCCTCTTCCCACACCAGACAATCAGCTCAGACTAGTTTTGCAGGCTCCGTGACCTCCGACCTCTTTGCCCGCGACCGCCGCTGGCAGGCTTCAGCGGAGATCCGGAGCATGCGCGTTGGAGACGGCCAAGCGGGAGCCTTATGGACTAATTGATCGCAGAGGAAGGGTACAAGTTGTCAGCAGCTTTGGGAGCATCAAACAGTCAATTAAGGCAATTAAGGGCTCATCTGCAAACAGAACCTCGGCAGGAAGGTCCAGCAGAGAGCAGCAGCTCCGCTCTGGTGCAGATGCACAGCCAGCAGAGTGGGGGATTACAGCTACCACCACTCCTGTCTTAACAGTGCACATCTGTTCACTCCTAGGTTATCTACCTGGTTATTTCCGAGAACAAAAGAGGCTTCCGTCCGAATAACATTAACTGAATGGGTTAATGAAAACTGAAAGGGTACATGCGCACATCAACTGACAGGTGTTGACCACAGGGGTCAACCAGATGAAGCATCTTGCAGCAGAAACATTACTTTTTGTATTGTTTGGGCTTAAGGTGATCCAAATAAAATAGCCACAGTGGTAGTGCTTGTAGACTGGTCAGTCTGACCAGGTAAAATCACTCTTTGGGTCTTTAGGCATAATGATTCTGTCTACTGTCAGAATCAATATTTAATATTTTTCTCAATTATGTATTTTTCTCAAGTTATGTATGGTAATAATCTAACAGTCTCCCCTGGAGGAGTAAAAAGTAAAGTTTGAAGGAGAACGCCAGCTGCTTCCTTAGGTACTGTAGCCTCATTTCAGATTTGGATCAGATATGTTTGCATAAGATTTGCGACCCCACTGCACCAGTGCCATGAGCTTCAAAACACCCTGGGGGAAGGGTGAAAAAAAAGTCCAGTGACAGCAGAACAGATGTCAGAAAGAGGGCTCTGCTTGTACCGGACAAGCCCTCTGAATACACATGCCCCTTCGCCTGAACACACGCAGGGAAACCGTGGAGTGAAACCAAACAGAGCCAGCCGCGACGCATCAGCTGTACGAAGACCCTCCTCCCTTCCAAAAGGCTGGATAAAACAGCCGGCCAGCTGCAGAGGAAAGATGTTTTCTGCTCACGTAGCTTAAGGGGGGTTTTTTGAGCAGGCTTTGGTTGTTTTGGCTTTGCACCGTTAAAACTGCAGCCGTGTTTAGAATAACTGAATTCCCCCCAGTGAGAGTCAAGTCATTACCCGAGCCCCTTCCAGCACTAAATCCCTCTTCCTGTTTTATTTGGATTTTTTTTTTTTTTTTTTTCGCCCTGGACTCCTTTAATGCCACCCGCCCCTCCCATTTCTCATTAATGCAAGGGATCATAACAAGGCTGTCACTCTGAGCTTGTGGGCTATGCCACAGGTGCAGTGCCTCTCCAAGCGCTGCACTGCTCAGAGAGTGGAGCTGTGGAACTGCTGCTGTACACTCCTCATCATACAGGATAGGAGGGGAATTTTTGCTGCCAATTTGCCAAGGCCCTTCCCAGACCAGGTCAAAATATTGTCAATCGATGTGTGTTTCGGCTGGAGTACGGGTTACGTCTGCACAAACCCTACATGGTGTTCCCCGGAGCACTGTGGTTTCCAGACATCAGACATACAAACCTTGGGCTCCCACATCGCCCAAGCTATGATACGAAAGCTATGTAATATCAAAGCTACAGTATGGTATCCATCAAGAATTAGCATCTATTGCACTGATAACAAATGGATCTATCCTTTCCCAGCTGATATTTATTCTAGGTCATTAATGCTTAGAGGTGAATATACTGCATTCAGTAGACCGTTGTGGGTTTAATTTGCAACGACAAAAGTGTGGGTGAGGAGCAACAGTTGGGGTGTTGTCAGCTACAGTAAAAATGAACACATGAGTGGAGATAGGCCAGGGTCTGTGGAGAGTCCAGGGTAACTGTGCTGCACCCACTGGCCCTCCTAGCTCCTGTTATCCCCCTGCCCTGGCTTTAAGCATAATCCCAACCCTTGGTGGCCCTCTCCTCTGGCTGTCTTCCATAGCAAAGAGGCCCTCTACCCATCTGAGGAGTCTTTCTGTTCCTCTCACATGTGAAAGGTGAACGTGTCCCCCACAAAGAACGATCCGGCAATTCAGTGTGGAGGTCTTTGTGGGTTTGCTTTTCTTCCTTCCTCCCTCCCTCCCTCCCTCTCTCCACCCCTGAGGTCCCGCACTCAGAATCATCCTCATTGAGAGGGTCTCTCCTTATTCCCTTGGAACTGCTATCTCTGGGTCGTCTCTCTCGCTTTCTCTTTCTTTCTTTCTTTCTTTCTTTCTTTCTTTCTTTCTTTCTTTCTTTCTTTCTTTCTCCATCTGTCTTGCTGCTTGTGGTTGCTGTGTGCCTGACTGCTGGACACACACAGGGTCTGGTCACGTGACACCCGCTGGTTTGAAGAGTTGCAATGCAAGAGCTTTTGTGCCTATGGCTCGATCCTATTTAATTTTGCACACAAACTCTGCTGGGTTTCACGCCATAATGTGCAGAGGCCGGCCCATTGAAGGTCGGTGGAATACAGTGCCATTGAAAATCCTTCTCCTCTACAATAGCTCTGAAGACTTAAAACAACATGGTATTTGTTCTTGGTTGTTTTTACTCAAATTTCGTTGGAAAATTCACACTTTTTAAAAAAAAAAGTTATTTTTCAGGTCTCCACAGACTAGAAGATGGCATGGATTAATTGCGCCCATAAACACATGTTAAGGGTAAATCCTAATGGCTGAGCATGGCTGGTTGCGTAAGAGAGAAAACAGCGTTCGAGCAAATGATTGTTTTCCTGCTCCTACATTACCATTTATAACAAACTTGATTTCACATCGATGATTGATTACTTTGCGGTTCACTTCTCCACTTAATTGCTAAGTTTCTAATCTCTCATATGTGCTGTCACATTTGAGGTCCACAGTGCATTGATTCTAAAGAAATTCCATTGTTCCCATCGCAGTTGACGCTGGAATGTGCAGAGGGGTCTTTTGTGCACAGTCGGAAAGCTATTGCAATGGGGGACTGTTGGTCAGAGTTGAGTTGTTGTATAAGGGGTGGAAATAACTATGGCAACACAACTGCAAGTTCCTCTCAACCTAAGCAATGTGACAATACAGGTCCCTTTGGTTCTTATTCCAGTCAGGCCTGACCCAAATAATACCGCTTTCTGGAGAAATACCCCCTTCGCACCCTCCACAACACATATGCGCATATGCACACACACACACGCACACACACACACATGTACACACCTACACAAGCATTGCAAGAATTGCATGTTGTCAGAGGTAATTCTCCTTGTCAGAGCTTCCTTTAAATTTTGCCCAAAAATCAATAGGCAATAATAAAAAAAAAATCATTCACATTCAACATTCACACACTTAGTGCTTGAATGGATATATGTTCAGATAATGATAAAGCTAGACTGTAACACAACATTAATAAAAGGACATGGATTGGGACTATGTCACTATGAGATATACTACAAGAAAATTCAGAAACAAAAATGAGTGTTGTCTCAAATTGTTATATAAGACTACACTGCAAACGTTGTTTAGCCTTTCATAATAATATAGAGCTTTGTAGTTTAAAGCAAGGAGATTCCGAAGTCACCTCCTGAGGTATATTTCATTTGATCTTCATTCGTTTACTCCATCACCTCTCTGAAACAATAGAACAACGGCATTCCAAGCAGAAAAGCAAATATCAAAGTCCAGCCCCATCTACCTCCTCCTTTTTGCTTGCACAGGCATTTTGCTTGCCTTAGAAGTGGGAGCTATGCTTCTTCTTCTTGTTTTGGTAATTATCGCCGTTGCTAATCTTCAAACAGGAATAAAACTCTTAAAAGTTTTGGTTTGGGCCTTTGAGTGCTAAAGCAAAACTGATTACCCACAACAAATCCACGCATTTGTCCTAGAATGATTATTCATTAATGGTTCAGAAATAAACAAAAATTAATGGCAGTTGTGCAAAGTTTGGTCTCAACGTCTCAGTGTGCATTGTTCAGTATTCAGCAGATAAAACCCAGCTGAATTCTGGGACTCTAACATCCAAGCTGTAAAATGATCACAGTTGCATAATCAAAAGGTAATTATAAATTGCAGGGGAGAGTGTAAAGAGACTTTATATTCAAATATCGTTGCTGAAAATATCAGAAGTGTTAACCATAAAGTGCATATAGTCTTTCCTGGGAAGGGAAATTTTTGCAGAACAACAGTATATGACTTTCATTCCACTGTACTATACATTCTGGTACTGTCTCTCCACCTCTCACTGCAAACTCTGGGATGGGAGGAAGAGGAAGAGTGTGTCATAAACACTTGTAGAACAAGGAGGAGTACATCACCAACACAAACAGTAACCATTCCCTAACACTAACCGCACTCCTCCCGCTTCTCTACCAGCAGCGAGTGCCGTTTCTGACTGGCCCTAATGATCTTTTCCCATAGGTTTCACACTCATGTCTGCCTCTCACAGCGCTGAAATCTGTTCCTGGTCTGACTCACACCATCTCTGCTCCTACTCAAGAGCTCATAGAGCAACTGCCTACTATCACCTGGTCCTCCCTCCTCTCTCCAGCATACCCCATACGCAGTACTTACTTTGGGCAGGAAGTCCAGGAGTGATTCCGCACTTGTTGTAGTTCTCTTCTCTTCTCTTCCCTTCCTCTGTCTTCCTTCTGAACCCCCCTCTATTTCTCTCTCTCTCTCTCTCTTTCTCTCTTTCTCTCTCTCTCTCACTCACTCTCCGTTCCACTGGGCTGGGTACACAGTGCGTGTGTGCGTGTGTGTGTGTGTGTTTTTTTTTTTGCGGTGAAGACACTGTGTGCTGAAAGCTCTTTTCCCGACTCGTGATCAGAAGCTCATTAACACAAGGTCACTCCAGGGACACCCAGCTCTACAGGGGAGCAACGCACAGAGAGAGAGAGGGGAGGGAGTGGGACCTGAGGGGGGGACACCAGGCTGGGGCTGGAGAGGAGAGACGTTGAGATGGAAGGAAGATGGGAAAGACGTGGTGGAAAAAAAAAAACACGCAAGGATAAAGAGCCGGATGTGGGGATAGAGACAGAGGGGGAAAAGCCCGCGGCATCAGCGTCAGCCAATCTGTTTGGCTGAGGGATTTGGATTAGTTTGCGTATTTATGTGGTCCGCCTCTATGAACAAGAGGCTAGCGGAGAGGTGACCTACAAACAAAATAACTCGCTAGTAATTGTGCCGTTCTCCTTTTTCCGGAATTATTTTTATTTTTGTGCAATTCACTTTAACGCTCATGTGCACTGAGAAACAGAGGGAAACGGTTGACCTTAAATAAGGCCTTGTTATCACAGCAGGCATGGGCTGGTTTGACGAATGACGTCTGACTGTACACAGATCAGTAAATCGATACCACTGTGCCATTAGCGCTGCTCCAGGGTCATGCATGAGACTGACGTCAGAGGGCTTCACGGTCTGTGTGATTCAAATGACTCCATCCAACATAAAGCCACAATGCAATCTGCATTAAAAAGAAACAACAAGCACAGCAAATTCAAGCAAATACTGCTCTTTAATTTTCTTGCATGAGTTCAGCATCTAAATGCTAAATGCATGCTAAAATGGATGGAAAATGTTTTATGTAAGTCATGAAAAAAGTACTGTAACATTCAATAACAAAATGAAGGATAAAGGGCATTGCAGCTAGACTGAATATGGCCCCCAGTCTTTTGTGTCAGGCCCACTGATGTCTAAATTAGCTGAAAGCTTCGCTCAAAAGAAGGCTACGGCAATGGGTCTCCTCATTTTCTGCCTTCTGGTTTGTGTGTGTGCATGAGTGGGCGTGTATGTGTGTGTGTGTGTGTGTGTGTGTGTGTGTGTGTGTGTGTGTGTGTGCATGAGTGGGTGTGTGTGTGTGTGTGTGTGTGTGTGTGTGTGTGTGTGTGCATGTCTATGTGATGAATGTGCACATATGCATGCACTCAGACATGTGTGTATTCGTGTCAGAGAGACATGCCTGTATCTGTGCTTTCATTCATGAGGAAGATTAACTACTGGAATTGAAAAGACCTAAAGAAAGTATGAAAAAACAGAACTGGATCTTCCAGTAAAGTAGAGTTTAAAATTCACACAAATCACGCTGAGAACAGTGTTATTTGAAGACCCACGATAAATCAGGGAAACAGTACCTGTGATGGTCACTTGGCAGCATGACTCATGTGAGACGTGCCAGCCATCTCTCCCCTCTCATATTCTTCTTATGAATAATTAACTTCATCCATCTGCTTTAGTCTTTGCAAAAGCATCCATCTTTCATGCCTCACTTCTGTTGAAATACAAGAGAGGTGCAGGCACTGTCCATTGCAAGAGTTCACAACTGCTGTTCCTGGACTGTGGGAATCCAGAACACTTAGGTTTCTCTAAAGGATGAGATACATAATATTTGGGGTATGTTATCACCTGCATTTATTCAGACCCATGATCCCATTTAGGTCAGGGTTTGGCCGGAACCAGAGCCATGATCAGGACATCTACTGCTGATGAAAATGGTTTCCAAAAACTCCAATGTAACTTACCAATATCCCTCCTGGTAAAGAATCAAAGTGGACAGCTAAGGAGAAAAGCATATTTTCTGGAAAATATACTGGTTTGGTTGAGTGCATTGGCTTTTTCTCAGCCTCAGCGTTTATATGAAGTCACTCTGTCTTCGCGGTTATTACTTTATGTGACAGCATGAAAAACACCAAAAGCAATCCGAGAGCGACAAACAGGTGGTGTCTGCCAAAGGCATCCTCAGTTTTCATCATTAATTTTCATCAGTTTAGACTCAGGTTGTCCTGTGAACTGACTGAAATGGTTTAGTGTCCACATTAACCCGAGTGCTCAGCTGAGCACAGGATGCAGGCGCTGTCTGGGAGTCTGACTGGCAAAACTGTGATTGAAATCTCATGCTGCAATACTGCTGGAGACCTGACATTTCAAATCCATCCTGAGAATTGGGTGCGATTTCCAGCTCAGTAATTTTCAGATGGAAATAACAGTTTGATTTTGAAAATTACTTGAGGTAAAAATGATACTGTAAGAAAATAAGAATATATATATATATATATATATATATATATATATATATATATATATATATATATATATATGTGTGTGTGTGTGTGTGTGTGTGTGTGTGTGTGTGTGTGTGTGTGTGTGTGTGTGTACGCTTTATTTTTAAAGCGATCAGCATGGGGGTGTAATTCAGCCAAAAAGGTTTTTTTTTCTCACAAATGTTCAATTTGCTGTTGAAGTGTAAATGGTCAAATTGAGATTGAGGCTATTACTCTAGGAAATGAGTGCATCCAAAAAGGAGAGAAGTCAGTAATCAAGTACACAGACCAATCCTGACTGCAAATGCTCCAATCGCACGAAGAGAACAAGCTTAATCTCGGGGCCAGAGCAAGGCCTTAAACCGAAACCTTCATCACTGTCACACCGGACAGTGGCTCTATTACTCTAGCTCTGTTGCAGAATAATACTGTATATTTTATGTCTAGATGTATTTTCTAGTGTGTGTTTGTGTTATAATAACTTCATAATAAAAAAGATTATAACGGAATGTTCTAGGTTCGATATCAGCACAGTAATGGTGTCACAAGCGGGAACGTGAAAATTTAAATCAACGCAATGACAAATGGCGAAAGTAACTTGGACTAATGCTTCACCCTTGGTGTGAATCAAAGTTCCATCTAGAATGGGCTGCCATGAGCCGACGATTTATGGCCCATTTAAAATCCCCAGCGCAACCCGCACATCTGCTAGCACATCTGGGACAGTGGAGCAAGCCCCGAGGAAAGATATGAGAGGGAAATGAGAGGGAAAGGGAGATACGGGAAGCTGAAGAAAAAAAATGAGAGAGGAAAGAGATAGAGAAGAGAGAGAGGAAGAACAGAGGGAAGAAAGAAAGAGAACGGAGAGAGAGGGAGGGATGGGGGGGGTAGAAATAGAGTGGAAGGAAGGGAACCGATCAATAAGGGCGAAAGTGATCTCAATCTGTACAGGCAATCTGCGCGGTGATCTCCGGAGTGTGATTGTGTGTCTCTCCGTGAGTCATCGCAGAGCGCGGTGGGCCCGGGTGATTTAAGAGGGCTGTGGGTGTCGGGCCCTAGGAGGACAGCAGCGGAGTCACACGCGGTCCTCTCTGTCTGAGTCACAGGGAGCACGCTCATAGCAGGGGGATTTCAGACTGAATTCCCGCTGAATTCAGAATCCCACCTGATTAGCATGCCGTTTTCCTAGGTAACCACTCAGGGGGGATGGCACTGCTGACCTGTTGTGTTGCGGGAACGCTGGCTCTGGTGGGTCTCATTCCAAGTCCAGTGCAGCTGGACCCTCAGAAGCGTTGAGCACTCTTTTCTCAAGGCCCGAGATGGTCTTCCCTGAAAGCTGTATTCATCACGGAATGTTGCTAATAACAATGTACAGACTCTAAAAGGTTCTTTAGTGCCTTTTATTTTCTAATCGGCACATTCAGTTGTGATGTTCTTCTCTTTCCCTTTTTTATGGCTCTCATTAATTCCACATGAAGTCGTGAAAGAATCTCATTACACCCATTTCGTTTCACAAGAAGTGAAAGAGATATATATTAATAAATGATGAACTCTTTGTTGAATATTAATATTTATGTCTGCTGTTGCTAAGAAAAGTAAAGACTTCTACGTCCCAAAGAACGTAATGATTATGAAGCTTAATTCCTCTTGAAAAACTTTATGAAAATGCTGTTTGTTATCCAACATCTCACTAATTTTCCTCTTGCCCATCCGAGATTCAATGAAGCAAATATGAGCAAGCTTTTTCTGCAACCTGCCTATCCATCATAATTTTTTACCAACAAAGCCAAAAAAGTAGTTTGTGCTGAAAATTTAGGAAAATGAATTTACAGTTTGTTTGACATTTAAATTGTTGTCTGCTAGGTAGATTGTTTCATGTATTGTAGTTGCAATTTCATTACACGAAATGCTTGTTTGTTCAATCCTCTCGCTTGAGAAGAATTAACACAATCTTAACAAAGCCCGATAGATTGACACGCTCTGAAAGTATCATGCTGTTTGCTAATAATTGACAAAGACACTCTTGTCAAGCACACTGTCTGATTATTGAAAACATTGAGCTTGAGCAATACTTTGGCATATAATATAATACTGTAATAGTGGCACGGAATGGGAATGAAACATAGACACAATACAAAGGCAATTTAACCGGGTGGCAGATTGTAGGGCTGCCCAGAGGACCACACGACATCTTCTGATCTTAGAGCCAGAAGCTCAACCCCTCCCTCAGGCTGAAACCAGAGCTGCACAATGCTGAACATGGGAGACAGCTACTGCCAATCAGCTCGTCAGCCGGCCATCTCTGCTTCTTTGATTGCCAGTGGTTGTACAGGGGAAGGAGCCTGAAGACCCATGGGGGAGGAGTATGTTGGCTGTATGCATGGCTGCCACTCATCTTGCCTCTTGCTTGTGCCTCCGTCAGGCAGAGACAGAGACCGGGACAGAAAGAGTCAGAGACGGACACAGAGACAGAGACAGTGTGAGACAGAGTCAGTGAGAGTCAGAGACAGACAGAGACAGACACAATGAGAGGCAGAGGCAGACAGAGACAGTGCTCCCTGCGGATCCCTAGAAAGTCCATCACCTCATACTGGTGTTCCACTTGCCCTCCCCACTGGACACAGGACTCTGACAGGACTCGAGCTCTGTGCCGGAGGAGGTCCTCATTCTGCTGAACTGACTTACTGACTGACTGACTGATCTGTCTTAAAGGAGCCACACACCCTTTCCTATCGTTGGAAAATGACTGAACTTTACACACAAAATGACACTGTGGGTTTGGTCCTTGTGCCTTGCTCCTCCTTCCAAACTGCGACAAACTATAAAACACATGAACTGGCATAGTAAAATAGTTTTTTTCGAAAATGAATAGCACTGAAACCATTTTAATATCAGCTTCTGCTTAATAACATACATAATGTCCATATAACATAAGAGATATTAAGTGGGTTACTCAATACCTTGATATAACAGCAGAGCCTGAACTAATATTGAGACCTGTAACCTTGAAGCAGCACTGTGGCATTGTGGGACACTGCTTTCCCACAATGCCACAGTGCTGCACCCAGGCTTTGCAGTCACTCCTACCTCCCAGATGAAAGTATTGGGCTCAGCTAGCCTACGCAGTCTCACCTGCCTACACAACAATTTGCTTTGTTATTACAATGACCTATTACTTTCGCACTCGATTGTGTGTTTACTTTTTTAAAGTCTGCTAGGTCGCATCTGAGCTTAACTGTATATCACTCTTCCTGACACAGCTGAAGTGATAAGAAATCTCAGCATTTCAGTCATATCTGATTCCTATCAAGGCTGCAGGTTTCTTTGATGTTTTATTTGTCTCCATCACATCCTCTAACTCTGTGGCCACATCACTGAACCAGGTTTCAATGGACAAAAACATCAAGGACTGTTATATGACCATTTCAACCAATTTCCATGTAAATAATTACCTATAATTATATTTATTATGTGTACATAATGCATCCAAATTGCACAATAGTGTAGACACATACATGTCAAAATATCAAAAAGCTGTTTTCAGTAAGTCAAAGGCTAGGATGGCAGAGATGATACTGAGATATATATAGATACTGGGAGATCAATCAAAGTCTGCTCCAGTCCATGGAAAAGGCTGACATGCACAGATGATCTGATATACATGTAAAAGCCTGACAATAGAGGAGAAAAGAAACAGAGATAAGAGACTAGGGGAAGGGAAAAGAGAGGGAAGAAGAGAGACAGAAAAATACATTATGAAGATTGTATTAACTAATTATTTTTTGCAATGGTGCTCCTTGTGTCTTTGTGGAAGGGGGTGGGGTTGATTAAAAAAAAATTGTTGATAAAAGTTCATGCTGTTAATTTTAAAATTCCATTTCATTAAGATCTAAGTTTCACTAAGTTTGTCATTGTCATTCTAACCAAGCAAAGCTGTACTCTGCTTAGAGCCATTAAATAGGACTCATTAAACTACAGAAATGAGACGTTTGTCATGAAGACATATTTCAAGAGATATAACGCTATGGAACATTGCAGTTACTATTGGATTGGGCCATATAACTGTTTTAATCAGTTCTGTTGCTGCCTAAGTGGATCACAATATGAAGGTGTTAAAGCAGTGCTTATGATTTCTTTCATACAGTTTGAAATATTATAAACAAAAGCATGCTGCATTTTCTTATGATTGTTTTAAAAATATATAATTGATCCATTTTTTTTTCTCCTCACAGAAAGAACATTGCTACATTCCAGACTGCTTCTGATACCCCACACTTGAGCATGCCCCAAAACGTATTTCGGTTTTGCAAACGAAACTTGCAAAGCCTGGTTTCAAAGGATTCCACCGACTCTGTGATGTTATTACAGTGTTTTTTTTTTTCAGCTTGTCCCAGCGATGCCATTCAGCGTGTGGCACTGAATTCTGATGCCATCTCACACCCCCACCCCCGAAAACAGCATCACCTCCAAACAGGTTATCAGAGAGGAGCAGGCCTCCGTGGTTTTTTTTTCTCTCCCTGTGTTTTATACCCCACAAATGGACATGGCAGTCTCTGCCCTTGAGTGAGATTCCCTACCCAGATTGTCCCTGTAAATCCCAAGTAAGCCCTCCGCTTGATGTACATAACTCACTGCGACCCGCTCCGCGCGAGAGCTTTGGCTAGAAATCAGCAGGCAATATATAAATAAAAAGCACTTAGATCAAAGTTTGATGGAGGTGGAAAATATTCCACACCAGTTCTCTTTGTAAACTTCTGTAGTGCTGTGTGCAGCAGGCTGAATAAACAGGGGTTCTCTCCGCAGACGTTTGTTTCAGGTGGACTGCTTGTCACCTGAACAGCATGCAAATGTGCGAACGTAGCTTTTGTAGATCGCCTCTCCTGTTTTGTTCCAGTCTGCTTTCGGTTGGTGCGCCATTATCAGTGCATTTGGCGGCCTCACGGTACGGGGCAAAGGTCATATGAGTGCATACTGTAATGGATATCTGCAAAAAGGTGGCTCACTACAATGGGCAGGGTAGGTGTCCCCTGTAACCAGGTTGCCCGAGGTTGCATCAGCACAGTAAAGCTTGTTCGGGCAGGCAGCTCACTGCATTGCTAGGCACGATTAGGTTCATGACTCTCAGCTTTTTTGGCTCTACTTCCTGTACAAAGCCAAGTATCATCACCTTCCAGTCGTTAGACCTGATGGTTAATTTAAACGTAGCAGAGCTGGCAGTCAAAATGCATTATGCATGCTATGAATGGCATTCCCTCTTCGACTCAGCCTTCACTTCCTGTTTGGCTTCACATGACAGGAGTGGCGGCTAGTATGGCCCCTGCCTTTCACTCCCAGCTGGTCAGGCATGCCCTTCATCTTAGCATTTCTGTCTGGGTGGCTGGGGTGTGTGTGAGTTGGGGGGGGAGTTATTTACATGTTTATTTAAATGCACAATGAATAGTGCAGGCATTCTCCTGTCTCATGCCAAGCGCAGACTGGGCCCTACAGCCAAAAGCATTGGGAATTTCAGTCAGGCTCCATTCCACCAGGGTTAGCCAGGGTCTCCCATCACACCGCTCTTTAATACCTCCTAGCAACTTCTCAGATGCCTCTAGAGTTGACGTTGGTGAGAGATGCTCCTGTCCTCCTATAGGAGTGCTCCGTCCCCTGTGGTGCACTGTGGGAACTGAAATGTGTGGAAAGGTGAGTTCACCTGGGGATCGTACTGGTCATGCTTCAGTGCCCCAGCAAGACAGCAGTGAGGTGAGCTTACTACACAACTGGCACTCTCTCGAGGTCAGGAGAATTAAGGAGGAAATGCAAAAGCAAAGCATGCTGCGGTGGTTTACGTATGAATATATAAGAGCTTTGCAAGTCAAAACAATATGTTCTGTGACAAAAGCATAAATGTGCACTGTTTATCACTTGTGACAGGGTTTTCCTAAGAATGAAAGACATAATGCTGTACGTTATGACCCTAGTACCATAGCCTTTTCATAGGTAATTCCATTCCATGCCATTCCAATCCATTTTCAGAGGTAATTCCATTATGCATTATATGTATGGAATTCATAAGCTATTATATGTTCTTGACCGTATGTGGGATACGGCATTAGAAGCATACACAAATCATTATGTGAAAACATTATAAAGCATTATAAATGCTGTACGATGCATCATGATTACAAAAAATCTACCAAAGTGAATCTAGTTATAAAATGGGCCCCTCTCTGTCTCCCTTCACTGATTCCCAGAGCAAGTTGGTAGTGAATGTAAGAATCAATGGAAAGCAAAGTAAATGCTATACTGGCATTTACAATAAATCAATCAATCAATTAATCAGATTTTAATTTGTCGAATATAATACGTTCTAAAATAGTCCAATACAGAATAATTTACATCAACTACATGATGGCAACCTGCTGCATAGTACCTGTGATATCTAAATATTACCTGCATATTATTAAATGCAATTCATTTTGCCTTGTGATGTCACCTGTGTTTTGTATGTGGCTGAGGAAAATCATGTGTCAGGGTATGGAGTAAACATTTACGTTTCATCAGGTGTGGACAAGATTAACTGGAAAGGTAGCAAAAAAGAGAGAGGTCTGTAACACAGAATAAACTGAAACCAAGATGCACTTTCCCTCTGGCACCAGGTTTTTCTCCCACACCTGGGATATACACAGTCTTCTTCATGTCTAGTTAGATCAGGAAAGCATCAATCAGTGAGGCTGGGAATGGACTATTGATCATTCTTCACACTGATGAAGAACAGTCTGTGCATACAGAAAATGTAGTTGATGACATTGATATACATCAGTGGGAGTTTTCAATGCAGTCACCTACAAGTAGGAGTAGTAAATTTGGCAGAGAACTAAAAAAACACCATCAACTACATATCTCTGTGGGCTGAATGATGTAATAGTTAATTTAATAGGTAACGCTTCAAGGTAATCCTACATAATCTACTGTAATTATGAACAATAAAAACTTAAAGCTGTCTTCTTAAAAAAAGGATTTAAACTTTGATCAAAATTTTGACAGCTAATTTTGATTAACATGCATTATTAATGAAATTTGCTATCTTAAAGTTGAATACCGTGCCACGCGCAAGCGATGCTGCCGGTAATTTCTATGGCAACAAAGAATGTGACATTCCTGGCTGATGAGGCCAGTAAAGACCTCCTCTTATTAAACCATCAAACAAAATCAAGAGAGAATTAACTTAATCCCCAGTTTGATTAAAAGGAACAAAGTAAAGTTTTTAATTTCCTTAATATTTAATTTCTGCAACCCCACCGGGGGGAAGCTGGGAGGAGCTTTAATTGTTCCGTAATGAAAGAGGAGTCCGGTGTGGCTGTAAACATGACACCCGGCTTCCTCAAGCCGGATGACGGGAAAGTTAAGAGCAAAATAGCCCCGACGAAGATGGGGCCTGCCCTCCTCTCACTGCAGTTTTTTTAATCTTAATTGCGATTCATCCATCATTTCTTCATGACTGATTCCCCTCTGTTGCGCTGACACGCGGGCTGTGTACAGTGTATCAACTGCGGCGTGTGCGTGCGGGGGCAATTAAAGCGAGTCGGGCCGAGAGAACTTCCTGACGTGTTGAGGTCTGCATTTGTCTCCGTTAGCATACAGATGAGCTGTGTCCGGGGGCCCTGGGTCTGCGGCGAGCTCTAATGAGGTTCCGAGGAGGCGCTTCGGGCACCGGCGAGCGGAAGCCAGCCTGACCTTTAGCACCCCGGCCCCCTCGATCAAGACGCCGGACTGCAATCAATTAAGCCGGAGCGGTCTGCACTCAGTGCTGCTGGAAAATTACCTCTGAAAATTCAAGTCTGAGAGGGAGATAACGAAGTGAATCATTGTGGATATTAAAATTAGCTGCTGGATATTAACATGGAAACAGTATTTTTTTTGTTGTACACACCTGGATGAACTGAGTACTGCAACTTCATTCAGAGATGGAAAGTGTAGAGCGGTTGCAAGATGTTTATTTGTAGAACGGTCCATTCACCAACCAAACACCAAAAAGCTTTCTGAAAACACAGGCCTGATGAGATCATACAACTTGCCTCAGCAGTGTGTGAATATTTTCTTTAATGTTTATCAGAAAAAAATGAACTTTGATGAAGGCAGTTTACCAAAATGCCAGGCCTCTCCACACTGGCCTTTTATTAAAAATTTATAACAGAAAAAATTGAACCCAAGAAGACCATCGGTTTCATTTACAGACAGAGTGCCTATGTTTTTGTTAGCTTTGCAGTCCTGTTTGACTGGGGATTTTGAGACCTTTGTTTTATTTCCTCTCAACTACAGCAGGGACATATTGATGAATTTCAGAGAAGGTAACCATTTCTACCATAGTCTTCTGCACACTTTCAACTTTAGTGTTTTTATTTCATTTATGTGTAAAGGGCAGTCTGCCTGAATTCATTTTATCTTGCTCTCTGTTTGGAGTATTAAATGACAGACTTTGAAAGAAAAACTGGTTCCTTTTTTTTCATGGTAAGAGGGACGTCTTTTTATATCACCTTGAATGGAGAAATTCATTTCCAGCATGAGTTGTGTCTTTATGGGCTATCCTGAAAGGTCGTATAATTTTTGATTCAGGCAATCACTATAATCAATAGTGCTATTATCCATAACAACATGGTTATGGATAAAAGTACTTCCAAGCACTCAATAAAGCATGACCTTCATAGGACCAATGGATTAAGAATGAACACCAACAAAACAATTATCTCTGCTCCTTTCCCCTCTCTGTGCTGCCCATATATCACGGTTTATCAAAATCGAAATCCCCACAGTCTATTGAGCCACACACAACTGGGGCCCCTCTGCCCAGGTCAGTGGTTGATTATAAAAAGCAGCTCTTATTTTTTAAACAGCCCCTCTCCCACCCCAGCCTGTACAGAACAGGGTTGAATTTAGGGGGGGCTTTTAAAATCTTAAGTTTATCATCGTTAGGATGGAATGGTGTCTCGGGAATGCCTGCTGTTTGTTACAATGTTGCAGAAGTGGAACTAAATCCCATCAGAAATCTGACTGTGTGTAATAAAAGCACTCCCATTAGCGTGATAACGGCAAGAATTATTATTCCGCACACACGCCGAGGGTCTCTCAGCATCAGTCAGGCATGACGGTACAGTATTTGGGCCGTAATTTAACCGTCACACATTAAACACTGAATCTGTATGGAAGGAGAGAGCGGACGACGGCCCCGTGCATTATATACAAACTTGTCAGAATCCTGCTCTCTTGAGCTGTCTAATGAGGAGCTCCATCTATTTATCTATTTACGATCTTACCCAGAATGCCCCTGTGCAGTCAGAATTAATGGAGGGGGGTCCCACTTTCTCTTCGTCCCGTTACTCTCAGACTGAGCACATTCAGACCATGGCTCTGGCTCATATCCTGGCCTTTACACCTAATCCTAACTTTATCTATGACCTTCACTTTGAGAGGAGTTGAGCTATAAAAAAAATACCAGACTCTCTAGCCTCTGCTCCTTACTCTGAAATGATGTGAGCATTTAAAATGGCCTGATGATTAGCCTGCCTGCTTCATAAAACACACAATAAGTTTTATGCACCTGAAAAAATATGTAGGTATGTATATATATCAAACTCTTGCTCTACCCTGAAGTAATATTTACAGGCAGTCATAAGTCATATAAGGCCTTTTCCCTGGTACTGGTTATTATTACTCCCACATGCCCATAATGAATTTTCTTCCCCACGCATATATCAAGCAGAGGCGGCGCTGTCACTTTCCTGGGCCGTATCTGTAGCACGCCTTTGTCTCTCCATCTCCTGGTTGGAGAACAGACCGTTTTCTGGAGTGACGCTGTGTTATTTCCTTATCTGTCCTGCTCTGGTCCCTTCCCTGACAAAGAGAAAAGGATAGCGCAAGCTGATGACCAAGCCTTCAGAATGGACACTCCCCAGTCAGAGCTGCCCGGAGTCGTTATCAGCATGGAGGAGAAACATGCAAAAAGAACATCACCCTCCTCGATCATGCCATACCCTTCTCCTTGACAACCCCCCTGACCTGCTCCTCACTGCTCTTAAAAGCACAGTTTGTCCTATTGCAGCATTTTGCAATGCAAAGGTGCCTTCACAGAGCGTCATGTCTCTTCGTGACACAAGATAAATGGGACCGGTGGCAGGCTGAGCTTCTCAGAAGGTTGTTTTGCAAGTTACCCTTTAAGGAAAGAAAAAAATGGGAGAAGATGTGGAATATGAAATAGCTATGTTGTGGTATTTGACGCAGCATTCAATAAATCCAATGCCAGCTCACATTTCTGTTTTGACTGTGTGAGGATTTGAACTCAGCTATGGCGGTGGAGTTTGCTTGCTCTCCCCTGTGTCCATGTAGGAGTTTCCTTGAGTACTGCTGAGTACTTCAGCGCTTCCTCCCACAGTGACAGGGATGCCTTCCTGTATAATAGGCACCTGTCACATTTTAGAGAGCTGTTATCTAACTCCTTTCAAACTTCTGTAGAATAGTTGTCAACCTTATGGCCATAAAAAAGTATTAAATATTTGTATATCAACCATTGCAAACCATAATCTACTGTGTAGGATATGGCATTGGAGAAAATCCTCCTCCATAAGGCAGTTGTGTTTTATCTGTTCTTTAGTTAGACAGTTTTTTTGTTCGTTTTGACAGTGCCAACAACAAATCAATGGTGGCAATATGGCAAACCATATTGACAAGTGTTTAGATACTGTTGCGCTCATGAATATTGTCTCAGTGACAGTATTCTTAAGATTGACACATTTTGTTTCTTTAATATAAACAAACATAAGGCTAAAAGGAAACAACTGGCACAGCTTTCAGCAGTAAAAGTCAGCTATTCTGTTAGACTACATTTTTGTACTCTAAAAATGTCACTAAAAACTCTAAAATGTCACTCGCTGAGCCTCCCACTCCCCTCCAGAGCGTTTTCTCCAGTACTGTCTGACAGACCGGGCCCGCTGAATCAGAACTGGGCCTTCTGTCTGGAGGAACGGGGTCCAGGTGAAAGTCCGCAGGCCGTGAGGCTTGAGCGACGAGCCCCCCGCAAATTAATTTTTAAGTGAGTCGGCTCGCCGTGCGGCACAGAGAACGTCGGGCCGGCTGGTGCACATTGAGCAGTTCGGTCACGCTGCCCAGCCTGGCTCTCCTCAGAGGCCGCTATTCAACAGGCTCGCAGCGCACAATGGCTGCAGGAGAGAGGCTTGGGGGGGGGGGGGGATCTGGGGATACAAACCTGACTTATATGATGTGTAATGAAGGGAGAGAATCTGCGCTGTTTTCTTAAGGGAGTTCGCTGGAGCCAACGCTCGAGGACTGTCAACATTTCTCTGCACTCGAAGATACGGAGAGCTTAAGAGTCACGGGATATTTCTGAGCCATGTTTAATCTGTTTTATGCCATACAAGAATCTCTTTCAATTCCAATATTATTCTATGAATTTTGCTCCCAGTACACTGATATTATGGGGTTCTTCTTTGTGTGCTGATAGACTTGGGAGCTTTTGTTGTCTCCCGAACGTTCCCAAGTAATATGCTTAGCAATAAGGTAATCGGTCCCAGCCTTCTGAAACAATACAAAGTCAGCCATTGGTTTAAAATGACATTTCAGTACATTTTGGGAAGGAACATAATTTCATCAAATTTTATTGAGCATTATAATTTTATGGTGTTCTGCCACACAACATAAAAGAAGCAAACAACAGCTATCAAAAATTAACTTATAATAGTTTATTAAGTAACTATAATATCATTTGCTCATCATCAAGCAAGCTCACTGGCAAACCTATTTTATTTCATCTGGTTCTTGAGTGAAAAATGTTGCTAGGGGCATGATGCCCATTGCTGGGAAGTTGCAAGTCAGTTACAATAACATTTTGGTCATTTCCCCTTGACCTAAATAAAAAAATATTTTGTGCATTTTAAGACAAAAAGTACGTAAATATTCAAAGTAAGCAAATACAGTATTGAACAGTTTTGAAACTGACCTATTTAGCTATCTCAGTAAGTTCACATGGAATAAATATAATATATTGAATATTTGAAATTTGCCATAGATGAGCATTGTTGTAACTTTGGTTATACTGCAGTCCTGCAAGAGACAAAATAACTACTGTACATAGCATATTGTTTACAGTTCCAGCAAACGACTTAACCAGCTCCTAATGTTTTGCTGAAAGGATGGGGTTAAATTTTCAGTTACTAGACTTGCTTTGGGTAAAAATATTTGTTGGGTTAAAGATGCATTGAAACAGGAATTTTCAGATCATAAAATCAATGTATTTACATTGACTCGTGGCAACGTAGCATAGCCTACATTACATTGTACCATAGCCCCAGTGCATTTTAACTGCCATTGCAAATCTGTGGAGCCTGGGATCACTGAAGGGAGTAAAATTACCCAACAGTGACAGTAAACCACAATGCGCACATAAAGCTCCAGCGGCATAGTCCCCAGGAGGGCAAGTGTCACAGTACTCAGCGGTGTGCCTGGATGCCACCTGTCCCCTCCAGACTGATGCTGAGCGAAAGGGAGGGAGACCACAGGGGTCAGAAGGGATAATACAACCTTCAAGATCAATTCTGCTCCATATATCCTTACCGCACGTAACCAATGAAGAGAGACATTGGGTCCCAGGCCAGCAGCTTCGGTAGTTTGCATTTGTCTGTTTCAGTGGGAGGGCGGCAGGTCGCCTTGTGCTATCCAGAGATTTCCTCATCAGCTTTAGTGCTTCTCCATGGTGCCCTGTCCTCTGACCACTCAACCCATGCTGTGCCTTTGAGCATAGTAGAATCAAGTTAAGACACACCTCATGAAATGGATTCCGTTCAGTCCGTTCAGTTTTTATGCATTTAACTGCTACAACCTCTTGAAACATTCAGTACTATACCTGTATGTATGTCTTACCACTTCAAGAGTTAGCAACTATTAGGAAGAGAATTCTCTCCAATTATCGTCAGTGACAATTATCGCCGATCTCAGCTTTACTGCTAAAATAAATTACTGTAGTGTACTGTAAAAACTGTAAATGACATTGAAGCCATTTCCTTGCTGATATCATTTTGATATGGTCCAAAATACCTGAAAAAATAAAAATAAGGATCTATATATAAAAATAAGTACAGATTCATATTTCATGAATTTGCAATCACTCTCTCAGCTGGAGGAAGAGCAGAATGAAGTGGCAGGAAGCAGGGCAGTAGCTCTCTGGCATCCCCATCAACACCAGGCCGCAGAATTGATGTTGCTTCCTTAAACTCCATTAGGCTGGTAGGTGAGCCAGCCGACCCAATAACTCTCACCTCTCAGCGCGACCTGAGGTTTCGGCGAAACTGGTTGGCATCCTTCCAGCGCCTCAAGGAGGGGTAGGCCCAAGCCTGAGGGCTGAGTGCTCGTTGGCCCAACCGACAGCCCCCCCTGACGTGTATCATCGCCTGTGAATAATCGAGACACACTTGGCTCGAAGAACCTGTATAAAGTGGCTTCGGAGAGAAGATATGGAGCTTTTCGTTTTTTTGCTCTGCCTTCGTGTCTGATGAATCGCCAAGAATTTCTCCAGAGCGGAGGAAATTCACCGTGGAAAAAAAGAGAAGAAATGTATCTGGTACTTGGCAAGTAGTCCTATTCTATCACTTGTATCCAGTTTCTCTGTAATTAATCAATTAATATCCATACAACAGGCACCCTTGTTCAGAGGAGCATGTGAGACTGTTGTGTTAAAATACATAGACGCATATAGTAAAAAATATACATGTAGTGTAATTCATGTGTGAGAAACAAAAACACAAACATCCTCTGGATGTAGAGATGTTGAGATTCCTTCACTTACACATTAAGAAAAACAAGGACAGAACCTGACACATGAAAAGATACTGCTGTCCCTGTTCTCTTCCTCTATTGCCTTCATTCTCTTCCACTCTCCCACCCTCAGGACCTCCAGACAGTACTGCCCCATCACACTGGACTCTCATTCAGGAGATCATTGCTGAAAGCAACAGTTTTGTGAGATGACTGACATTTGAGGTCCCACAGCTTGATTGAAACTGATGTACTGCTGCCTTGGGGGGCTGCAGTCTTGGACACTCAGATGTTTTTGACCCAGTTTAGTTCTCTTCCCTGCGAGAGTATTTGTCTATATGGTGTGCACAGCCAGGAGTGAGGAGAGTTGTATGATGTTGCATGAAATGTTTGCCAATTCAGGCCTCACCACCAGGTGGCACCACAGGAAAAATTGTGCCAACTATGAATCAAGTATTGCCAGTCTTTCTACAAAGAAGTTAAACTCGAGGGAAGGATGAATTAGAACTGCCCTTTATTCCCTTCTTACAAACAACCCCCCTGCAGAATGCTAGATATTCTATTCCCTGCAAGGGCTCTTAATAGTACATTACTAGCAGGTGGTCTTTATACTCCATTATATGCAGGTGTGCCAAATAATTGGATACCCTAAACTGTATCACTCATTTAAAATCTTTGTAAATTGTTTTCCTCTGTACTCCTTTGTTTTGAATGTCTCATTAGCAAATTCATCATTCTGTTTGAATCATCTGTGTTGCTTACTTGGGCAGGAGGGACACCAAACATTTCTGAGCAGCTAAAACCATGTTGAAATTGCTTTGTGTTTCCTTTTTTGGGAGGAGAAGTGTCGGGGGTGGGTTGGTGTGAGGCAGAGAGATAGGATTGGGTTGTGAGAGGTTATAGGAAAAACTATTTTTTTCATTTTGAATGTTGTGTTTTAGTTTGAGCGGGTCCTTTAACACCATTAAGCCTTCCCTACCATTTATCATTTATCACGGAAATGCCACAGGTTGTTACCCACTGTGAACAAAAAAGATATAAATGAATATATATATTTTAGAAAACGCGTATATATATATATTTTTTTTTACAGATGTATTCATATGTATTCATAAAAATATATATTCCCACCCTCATGTTGGCAGCTGTGCTTCATTTCCATTTTTATTTTTATATATATATATAAGTGCAGTTCTTAGCACATACCATTGGCTGCACTACAATATATTCAGTCCACAGTTTTTTACAGATGTATTCATTTATCAAAATGCAGGGCCTAAAAGTTCTCATACAGGTTGTTACCCACTGTGAACAAAAAGATATAAATGAATATATATATTTTAGAAATGCGCGTATGTATTCATATGTATTCATAAAAATATATATGTAGTTTTTCAAGAACAATGTAGGAACAGACTGATCTTTTTAATTATTCACAGCACTCCCTGTCCAAACTGCCAGAAACAACAGACCTTTGGGCTGGTGAGAAAGTCTGGTAATCGCATTAGATGGTCTCACCTCCTCTGCACTTGTGTGTTATTTTTGTTCTGACAACGCCTCGCATCCAGAGAGTAACTTTCAGAAGTTAGCGAAGAGGCAGAAACTTTGCTTGGATTCTAAAAACCTCCAAATCCGATAACAGCATAAAAACACTACACAGTACATAATCAATAAGTCCACCTACCATTTGACACATAATGTTCCTTTCAAAAGTTGACATGTAGAGAATGCAAGAAGCTTGCCGTCTCCCTTGTGATGTCGATGGATATCACTGGCTGAAACATTTGTGCCTTTCTCTGTAAGGAAAATTAATTGAAATTAACTTAGAAATGAATAATTGAACCACAATATAGTAATAAAACTTCAGAGAAGATGGCTAATTCTGTTTCACTCTTTTGAATAAATGGCGTTTGAAGGCTTCGCAATAGTTACTGTGCCAGAAATAATTTGGCTAAGACAGCATCATGTAGACTCCCTCTTGTACTTAGTAAGATGTTGACATTTAATCACTATGACAGGAAGAAAAAAAAGGTTTTTTTTTCCAAAGGCATCATTTCAAATTATCTTGGATCACTATTCTATCATTGAACTCATCAGTTTTGAGGTCCTCCATTCCGAACTACAGCAACAGAAAGAAATGAGGTGCCAGTCATTTCTCTGCCTTGGAGTAAGACAGAATCAGAGAATGGACTTACACACAATGACTAACACAGACACACAAACACATACACACCTGCGTAGCTGCAGGTGTTTCTTGTGTGTTTTTAACTGAAACATGGAGCTCAAAAAACATTCAGGCCTGTCTGTGGCTTGGTCAATTAATGAATGGATTTCTACCCTAGTGGGGTAGAAATAATCAACTGACATCACAAAATAATCAATCACAGAGGGCTTTTATTTCACAAGACGAAAATCACAGTCATATGGCAACAGTAAGGGGGCGTTGTGGAAGACTATCACAGAAGGCAAATTTATTGAAATTGCCTGTGATTGCCCCATACAGTGGGGAAACAGTGGAGCTACCTGACAGCATTAGCTCACTGTTAAAGAGACACAATGAGAGCGTGGCATTAGCTGGGACGGACTGTGCATAGGATCTCCTGGGAGGCCCCGGAGACGAAGCAGCGCATCGGTGCCTCACACCTGGAGCTCACGGGACTCTGTGTGCTGTTCACTCTTTTGTGTCTTTCCCATACACAACCATCTCCCGCATCCAGATGGCTTCCCTCTCTCCCTCCCTCTCTCCCTCTGAGACTTCCCTGCAAAGGTCTCTTCAGTAGACAGACAGAGAGGCGTACATATCTGATGAGCCTTTTTTTTCTAAATGGTTTTCTGATTACAGTACAAACCCGGTTGTAAGACAGGACAGTGTTAATACATTCACTGTTTGACTGATGCTCAACATCGGTTATAATGTGCTGTGATGAGAAATGTGACAGTTACACTCTAACTATGATGAAACTGCCACAGTCAATTTCTGCCATATGCAATAATGCTTTCCCTCTCCCACAGACAACAGCAATAATATGAGCTCCCATACACTGTATAAGTAAAAGGAAGACATTTTGGGTGGTTTAGGGTTTGTTTTCTTGGTCTGCTGCTGCTGGCTACATAAAAGACAGAGCTGGAGAGCCAGTGCACACTGGAGAGAAGTGCAGTCACTTAGCTGACAAGTCTGTGCCCACAGGAGCAGACAGAAAGACTGTAGTGTCTCCTCGAAAGCAGGAAGCAAGCACACACATTTGCCCAAACACGTACGCGCACACACACACACACACATACACACACACACCCCTACACTCTCTCTCTCTTACACACACACACACACACACACACACACACACTCATACATGTAAAGAGACATATACATGCTCACACCTGAATGCATAGTCTCACACACACAAACATATGCACACACACTGAGAGACACACACTCGCATGTTCACACACTCAGAGACACACACTCACATGCATGTTCACACACACACACACATACACACACACACACACACACACACTCGCACACACGCAAACTTACCTAACCCCTTCCCTCGGAGGATTAATGGACCGGGACACCGCGACACCCCCCCTCTTTCTCTGTGCCCATCAGCAGCACTATGCTCCACAGACTTATCCATAAGGCTTCCATTAGAGAAATAAACCACCGTCGAGTTAGTGAGCGCATGTCAAGCTGCCAAAGCTCATCACAAGCCGAAGGATTGATGGCTTTCCTGAGCTCCCTTAAGACGGCCCACGAAAGCACCTGACAGCATGAGAAATAATTAAGCAGTGTGAGCGAGCTTCACGCTGTCTGCTTTTCCATCTTCTTTAGGGGACCGCTGAGAACGGCACGATGCCTTTCCACTGTCACTCCCGGGGTAAATGAATTGTACAGTCAGACTAATACAGTGCGTAGTATAGTTGAGAGCAGCGTGTTTTTTCACCCTTGTGGTTTTCCCCTTTTGGTGCACATTGTGTATTTGCCATTAAAAAGAAAGCAAAAGGTTGTTTTACACGCATTTGCTTTGTGCACACCTGTTGTCCAAAGCAATTTATGTAGCTTTGTATCCATCTATATAGCTGGATGTTTATTAAAGCAATTAAGGTTAATTACCTTGCTCAAGAGTGCAATATCAGTGCTCACATGGGAATCGAAGCAGCAACATGGGAACCAGCATGATCAAACTAACAACATGGGAACCAGCTTACATGGGAATCGAACCAGCAACTTTGGGTCACAAGCAGTTACAACAATACCACATGTTCTGTATCTGTATCCTTCATCGCGTTACCAGTTTTTGCAAGATTCTATTTGTGTAGTCCCCAGAGAAGTTCCGAGTAGACGAGGGAACTTCAACATTTTGTAACAGGTCATCTGACCTCAGCCAGCAATTTTGCAAAAATTCGGGGGAAATGATTTTCGAAATCATTTCCACTTGTCTGCAATATCGTGACCTGCTGCTGGCATATGCTAGTTCTGTTCCTGGGCAATTCCAGGCGAAGGGTTCAGTAGGCTTTAAGGGCTATCATTCAATTAACAACTGAAAAGAAGAACCTGGTATGTCAGCCGAGGTGACATCTCCAAATAATACCTTCAATTGCAAAATTAAGAGATGAGGTAGACCAATAATCAGTAGACCCTGAGGCCCACTAGGACTGGCAATTCCCACCCCTCATGTTGGCAGCTGTGCTTCATTTCATTTTTATTTTTTAACTGCATTATGACGGCCTCTGGCAATAGGTGTATATAAGTGCAGTTCTTAGCACATACCATTGGCTGCACTACAATATATTCAGTCCACAGTAGTTGGTCCAGCTCTAGAGTGCAGTTCTGTGGAGGTCTCAGTTGAAAATCCAGGGCCTAAAAGTTCTCCATACAGACACACAAATGCAGAACCACATGCACTCACTCACTCACACACACACACACGCACACACACACACACACACACACACACACACACACACACACACACACACACACACACACACACACACACACACCTTTCTTTAGTCCTAACCTTATAAAAAAACGAGATGTGGCACATTAATTATCCCCTCAGCTCTCTGGCAGGGGTGGAGAGAGATCTGTGGAGGTGGGAGAAGCGCCTCAAAGTCAGCGTGGAAAGAGCAGGATAGGATGGCGGCTGCACGGAGAGGCCCAGAACTATAAATCTCCAGCGTAGAGGCAGCCATAATAAATGCTCTTAATGGAGAATGGAAAGTTTGTACGGAGCCCAGCCAAGCGTGGCTGATATGACAGGTTAATAAATGAACAGCGCTCGAATAAACATCCCGCAAGCCTCTTACCTATGCATTCCCCAACCGGCAGACCCCCAGCCTCTCTCCCTGCCTCCCCCCCGCTGTCAGCTCACTCCTCTTATCTGCATTCATTTGGCCCAAAAGGACGCATTTTCTTTTGTGGTCAGTCTGCTCTGTGTGAACTGTTCCTGCAAGAGGGAAAAAAAAACTCCAGGCTTCCAGAGGGTTGAGATGGAGCTGATTTATGCAAGATGCCTTAGGAGCCATGGAGCTTAGCAGAATAGGGACTGACTAAAATGGTCCTGTATGTATGTGCGTGTGTGTGTGTATAGATAGATACAGACATTCTATACATTTTGAAAATATACAGGCTATCTACATTAAAATTGTATTGTTACAAAGCACTATAGTACAGATGGTATGCCCAATAAAAACAAACAGAAAGATAACCCAGAGCCGGGTAAACTGCAAAATATAATGTGCACAGGCCTCTAATCCTGCATTATTTTAAATACACACACGTACACACAGACACACACACACACACACACACACACACACACACAGACACACACACACACACACACACACACACACACACACACACACACACACACACACACACACAGACACACACACACACACACACACACACACACACACACACATTATTACAGGTTTACTTAATGATGAATTTACAAAATCACTAGTGTTGAATGTGATTTTGTTCTGTCTTTTGTTCTATATTATGGGCAGACCGTCACACATGGCTAAGTATCATCACAGTGAAAAACAGACTTGGAGTCATCACAGCACATTGAAGGATGAGGAAGTGAAGCTGTTCAGTCCACCATACATGGATGTGTACTGACATCTAGGGGTATATTACTGTACAAACAACCAACGTCTATCAAACAAGCAAAAGACACTCCAAATTATTCCAGTATCTGGCATGTCCAGTATTCTGCAAGGCATGTAATGCATAAAGGCCCTTTTCTTGAGCTTTAGAACCTTTACCTCCCAGTAAGTATTGTAAATTTTCAGCATCAACCTATTGATTACTGAGAGACAACAGAAAGATGTTTCGACAGTCGATTTGAGGTCTGGGACTGAAAGCATTACATAAGTCAGTGGTGTTTGCTCAGTTCGACTGACTTTCCAGTTGGATTCTCATAAAAGGTAATTGCATTTTCCAAATGATCCATCCAACTCTACCCTGAAGCAGGTTTGTTCATGACATGAAGATTGCCAGATCTGTGAGACTTCATGTTATCACAAGAATACAAAAATACACAGAGAAATGTAAAGTACAATAATCATAATCATAATTATAATCATAAAAACATCTCAGAGACTGTCCTGTAAATGTATCTAAAATAAGAATAAGGAACAGTTGGGAGATGGTCTGAACAATGAGATGGAGACAGCAACATTCACTGAAGCTGGTAAAGGTATATATCTGAACGCCATTTCTTTTGCCGAGAGATTTACGTACTTCAATCAATCAACCAACCAATCAATCAATTGATCTATCAATCTGTCAATCAATCAATTGTTCTGAATGTAATTGAAATAGTGCATTTTTAAGTTCACATTATTATAAACCATCACACAAAGTACATATTACAGGGGGAATTTTAAAAAAAATGGCAAACAGAAGAGCTGGAAGATGACTTCCTAAGCGCAGGAAAAGGCAGTCAATAGGAACTCCAATAAAAAGCGGGATAAAGGGCTCCCAGGTGGCCCAGTCAGAATGGTACTCACCTTCAGCGCAGGCTGAGCCCCATGACCCGGGTGAGAAACCAGCAGTCTCATCTGCCGACAATGCCCAGCAGCCCACAGAAGCAGAACAAATTGGCTTCACTGCGCTGGGGACAGGGCTGGTCAGGGCTTCCCCATCCCACTGCTTTCAGACCCTCAACGAGTGCAGAGGTCGTCACGGTGACACAAGCCAAATGCACAGCTGGCAATTCCAGAACAGGGTTGCATAAAGCATGAAGAGATTGGAATACACACAAATGAAAGTGAAACAGAAAAATAATAGAAATAAACATAGAATAAAAGCAACGGCACCCGCAAGAGTAGAAACAAAAGTACTTCAGGAAAGGCACTGGTCTTTGCCGCCTGCAAATTTCCTGTTATTTTTAATTGTAACGTTTCCTAGGAGGACAAGTCTGAATCATGTGAAATCCTGTCTGCTCATGAGTAAGACCTTGTGCATTTTATTGCTCAAAAAACAAAAATATCAGTCAACAGTCATTTTTGCTTAGCAATATTTTGGTCGTGGTTTCCCTCACATTCACCTTATTGTGGTGTGGCCAGTAGGAGCGGTCTGAGATTCACACATGACACATGACTGTAAATTCCCCAAAGTTCCCCCACCATGCAGAGGATATCTTATACCTCTCAAAGAGGAACTGAAAGAAAAGCTCTCAATGGTAACTGGTGAAAACAAGACACACAAGATCAACACTTGTGCAACAGCTATTACATTTATCCAGGGCATGTCAAAACATCACCCGGGGTGAAGCCAAGTCAGCTGAGTATTAGGAGGAAACTGAAAGCAAACCGCAGAGCGATCCTGGAGTCCTGGCCAAACACAAGCTGAAGAGGACAGACTGCGAACCTGACCGAGATGGCAGCGATCTTTCCTGTCTCAGAAGAGGACCTCAGCTGTCCCGTGTGCTGGGACATTTTCAGGGAGCCCGTGGTTCTGCCCTGCAGCCACAGCTTCTGCAAAGCCTGCGTCCACGTGTACTGGGAGTCCCTGGACTCCCGGGTGTGTCCGTTGTGCAGGGCAGAGGTCCCCGCCATTGAGCCTGTGGTCAGCCTGACTTTAAAGAACCTCTGCGAGGCGGCCGTTCGGGAGAGGAACCAGAGGAGCGCCGCGGGCCCCGACACCCCCGGGCTGTGCGGCGCACACGGCAGGGGCTTCACCCTGTTCTGCCTGGAGGACTGCAAGCCTGTCTGCACCACCTGCCACACCTGCGGGGGACACAGGGGTCACGAATGCTGTCCCATCGATGAGGTCGCTTTGGAACTCAAGGTGCGGTACAGTACGTGCTGTTATGCTGCTTCAGAGCTGATCTAGCGGTAAAGTAATGTATGGCAGTAGGAAATTGTCACACGCCTGTCACGGGCATGATCTGGTTCAGGAGTGATCAGACAGGGGGTCGGAATTCCACTTTTCCAGTCTGCAGACCAATGATTATAACAAAGCAGCTGAGAGGGAAAGGAATAAAACAACAACTATTCAAAGGCTTGTCCTCACGGGTCCACCAGCAGGAAATAATACAGCTGAACTAACTCAAAGGAAAAATAAACAAACGGCAAACAGAAGCAGTCGCTTTTCACGGTCTTGCTGGCTTCCGGACTTTTCCCTCTGTCTCTTTCACTTTCCCTTTCCTGCTCTCGTCCTCTCGCTGCTTCCCCGAGTCCCTCGCCGTGAGCACAAAAGGGCTTTCACAGCTGACCCTTGCCAGAGTTCGTTACGTCAGTGTTGCAGAGGTGCGCCGGCTCCAGCTGTGTCCGGGAGGCCGTGATTGTTTTCCCCTCTCCAATGCCCATAGACGTGTGCCATAGACATATTTCTGGTTTCACTCCAGCACAACTGAAATTAAGTATGTCTCACTGATTTTAATATTATAACAAACTGATTTGTTCTCTCTGTCATGTATTGCTGCCCTGTTTAATTTCATGTTTTTGGGTATAAATTTGCCTTGCTTTTCTGTAATGCACTCTGTGAGGCCACATCTCAGACAACGCCTTTGTTTGGAGCGCTGTAGTAATTCCTAATTTCCTGATGGTACAAGATTTGATATGATTTGAGTTGATCTGAGTTGATTTGATTGGTGTCATTAGGTTTACATGCAGCTCCACATCTTAAAATGAGAGGGGGCTCCAAAGTGGCTTGGTCAGTTAGGGGGCCTGTTACGAGTGCAGGATGAGCCCTACTGGCCCAGGTTTAAGGCCAGCCATGTCATGTGCCTTTGTTCAGCTGGGACGGGGGGTATGTCAGCCAGGGTTCCTTCATGTGGGTGCCTAGAAACTGCTCAGATTACATCTAGAAGGTGCACCCATCCCATTCGAAGATACGTCAGAACGTGTCAAAGCAAAGGAAATTTTCCACGTTCAAAATGGATTTCCCCAGAATTCTACTATGGGTGAATTCCCCCAATCAGTCTTGCGCCTGTAATCTTTCATTCATTCATTCATTCATTCATTCATTCATTCATTCATTCATTCAAACATTCATTCATTCTTTCTCTTAAATACGTCCTCTTTTCTGTCTGTTTCATTATTGCGATGGACACACACTTGCAAAGTAAAAAAACCTACATACAGTGGCATTTTTGTAATGATTTTCCTGATCTAGTTAGTGCTAATGCATCAGCCAGTTTTTTCCGCTGTGTGTGTGATGCCAGCCCGTGTGAGCTGGCTGAAGCTTGCTGCAGGAAAGTGAGAGACCTGCGCATGTCGTTCCAGGAGAAACTGAAGACTGCACTGGAGGCTGTGCACAAGAAGCAGACGACCTTTAATAAAATCAAACAGTCCTTTGAGGAAACATTAATACATATTCAGGTAAGTGCAGTTGTTATGACAGAAAAATGTGACTCTATGCATAAAATAGACTGACTTTAAGATGTCGTAATGTGCAACTTTTCGCGTGACCAAAAGATTCATACGGTTTCAATACGTTTCCAGATCTGGATGATCACAGGACAGATTGAGTGGAAACTGAATGAAAGAGGTGTCAGACACTTGCATGTTCCTCCATTTTGGGGGAAAACCCACCCTTTTGGATTATACTTACTGATTCCCCATTTTGAGGAAGTGAAAGCAAAAGTTCATTCATTTCTCTACTTTACTTCCCTTGTGTCAGAGCCAGGCCAGGTTTACAGAGCAGCAGATCAAGAAGGAGTTCAGGACCCTTCGCCATTTCTTGATGGATGAGGAGGAGGCCATGGTAGCCACCGTGAGGGTGGAGGCACGGCGGAAGAGCCAAACCATGAAAGAGAAGATCTGGAAGATCACTGCAGAGATAGAAACTCTTGAAGAAAAAATGATAACTCTCGAGGGAGAGATGGAAGCTGAAGCCCTGCCATTCCTTCAGGTGCAATCAGAAGAAATCTTTCTGTGAACAGAGGCCTTGTTTTTTTATTATTTTAAGTGATTTTAGTATTTTGTTTAGTATTTAGTGATTTTAGTATTAGATTTTAGCAGTTAAATAATGTTCACTGCTCTGTTGTTCCGGCAACCACATTGCAATTCTGAAATAGAAAAAAGATCATTTCAGTCATAGGTCAATCAAGAAGCATTTATTTGAAGATAACTTGAATGACGAACATTAATGCCAGACGTGCTTGCCAATTGCTTGCAATTGCTGATGGATCACAGCGACCATCAGTCTCTGAAGCACTGTTACAGTATTCACCTATGTTAGAACCCTTGTTAACATTGCTTGTTTGATGCCTTCCAGAACTATGACGCCACAATGAAAAGGTATGTGACCACCACCTTCCTCTTCCTGCTTCAAAATTTCAGTTTATTTTTGAAGACTTTTTGTTTGTTCTGTTTTGGTTTTATGGAAACCCTCCCAATGGTCATTGCAGGGCCGAGTGCAATGTGCAGGAACCCAAACTGGTTCCAGGATTATTGATGGATTTGGCCAAACACCTCTCCAACCTGAAATTCAGAGTCTGGAAGAAAATGCAGGGCCTCATTCAGTGCAGTAAGTTCCAAGAGCTGTCATCTGCAAAATGAATGAGTTCAGGGAAGAGTGGGGATGCCCAACAAATCTTGCTAAATATATAGAGATTAAATGAAATAATATTTGCAGCCTTCCTGTTCCATAAGGCAAAGCTTTTGGGAGGGAGAAATACATCAAGAAGTATTTATTTGAAAAAAAAAGCATCAGCAATGCATAATTGCTCAGTACTGTTAATGCTCTCAGAACATTTTTAGGAAGGCAGAGACTGTGACCTGCAATACCTGAATACTGCATTTCTGCAATACTCCTACTTATAAACGTCCTCTTTGTCCCATCATTTTTCCCTCTCTCCCTTCCTTCCTTCCCTCCCATTGGTCCAGCCCCGGTGACTCTGGACCCCAACACAGCAGACCCCTGGCTCATTCTGTCCGAGGATCTGACCAAACTTACGGTCAGCGATGCAGAGCAGGCGCTGCCAGACAACCCAGAGAGGTGCACGTCCTATCAGAGTGTGCTGGGCTCCAAAGGATTCGGCGCGGGGAGACATTCGTGGGACATTAAGGTCGGGGACAGCACCGTCTGGGCCCTGGGCGTGGCCCAGGAGACAGCCAGCAGGAAAGGAAAGATCGATCTGACTCCAGAGGGTGGATTCTGGACTATAGCCCTCTACAATGGGGCTTACACAGCGCAGACCACGCCCTCTACACCCATCTCGGTCAGGAGGATCCCGCAGACAATCAGAGTGCAGCTGGACTGGGACAATGGGGAGGTGTCCTTCTCCGATCCCAGTTCCCACACCCACCTCTACACCTTCAAACACACCTTCACTGAGAGAGTGTTCCCTTACTTTGCTCATGGCTGTAAAAGATGCCCTCTGCAAATAGTGCAATCTAAGGTATCTGTAGTGGTTTCAGAGCACAAAACACAAATTTGAAGCACATACAGTAGGTTCTGATCGTACCCTAACATTTCCCTAATGCCTACCTAAGTAGAGTAGCCCTGAAGGTCACCACTATAACATGGCTTTGTGGCATTAGGGGCAGGTAACATTAGGACATTAGGGGCAGGTCCTTAAAATGAAAAGCATTAGCATAACTAATATAGACTATATGAGGGAACAAGCATCTATCAAAAGTCATGTCTTACTTGAATCACCAGAGCATTTTAGTGGTTAGCTAAAAATACTGGGAGGAAATTATTCCTCTACTAACTGCTTAAACAATCCACTAATAAGAATCAAACAATCTGCTTGGTTAAAAACATAAGTAAACTGCACATTTAAATATTTTGTCTTATTTCTTAATCAAATAATAGAAAGGGTTTCAGTTCAATTGTAAATCCACTTTTATCAATCACTTATAAGACTCACATGGTGGATATTATTCTTAGAAGCAGAGCACATTTTATTTAGAGGCTTACATCATACAAATATAATGTAGTAATATATAATGATAATATATCATTGGTGGCATTATTGTTACATGATATAATTACATATTATTACATTATATTTACAGTACATCGTTATGTTTGTATTACTGCTTATACAAAGTTAGATTTGTATGATTTGCATCCATATAATTGCAGCTACACTTGCACATAGATTTGGGGTTTATACATCTTTAATACAGAAACATATATCCTTAAGACATACTTACATTCCATATACACATGATTGTATATACAGGGGATCACACCTTCATCTACTACAACACAATTTATTAAAAATAAACCATGTGCTGATTGTTGTGCCTTTTCCTTACTGTAATAAAACAAATGCAAAGTAACTGCCACTGTTGTGTACTTCAAACAATGTAATTAAATAAAATACTTATATTTTTCACCTGTGGTTAATAAGTGTGATGTTTGGGGTTAGTGGTCAAATACTACGTGATCTGTGTCACCTGTACTTTTAATAACTGAAAGCTTGTGACAAGAGTATAGAGCTTATGTTTTTGTTTCTTTTCAATCTTACTGTGTATCTCTGAAGGTCCACAGGCCAACAAATATCAAACTAATCATATCATAGGTGTGTTCTTCTAAAGGTGAACAGAAAAGGATTCCCTGAGATGTTGACTCTTCAAACTGTAGCCATTTCTTTTTATTCTGGGGGAGGGTTAAGTAAGGACAATAGTTTGTGGTAGGCAGAGAAACAAAATGGCTGTGTGCAAAAAACAAAGATCAAAGATCTTCACAACAAATCAATGAACATGAAAACTGGTGAAAGTCTGTGTTTGGACTATATCATTGTTTTCATGTACCCTAAACTGAAATATATTGTATAGAATCTGAAATCTGCGGTCAAGTCCCACCACAGAAACTCCATCATTATTGTTCCTTTTTGCTCCACCATTATTTCTTCCTTGTGTTTTAGCCTTCTAAAGTATATTTGAGCTGTATGATTTCTGCATGAATTTCCTATTATAATGGGTATGGGTGTGATTTTTGGGATCTTCAGATATGATATAGAAAACCAGAAGAAGAGCAGAATGTCAAAAAAAAAAAAAAAAACATCCGCCAATTTCTTTTTTAATTTTCTTCTGGAACTAAACAGCTGACCTTTGGCTATGTTGTAGTCACTGAGCACAGAGTTCACTGTTTTATTGGACTAACAGCTCTAAACTCCAGTCATCAACATAGCCACACCCGCTGAGAAAGCCGAGGAATGGGTGAGGCTTGAGAAAAACATTACAAATTCTTTAAAATGTACGAGACTGAAAGACACCAGAGGTAATAAGACAGATACGGACATCAAGAGGTCCTTCACTATCTCTGTTATGGTAAACTGGGGAGAGTGAAATGACAGTAAGAAGCAGAGGGCATTGCTGAGAACAACAGGGCTGTGATTTTGCGGAGACACCAGACTTTGACCTTCGGTTGCAAAGACAGGTTGCAAATGGCCGATAAGTACTCCCTCCTGGAACAGGACCTCTCCTGTCCCGTTTGCTGTGACATCTTCACCGACCCCGTGGTCCTGACCTGCAGCCACAGCTTCTGCAGGCCCTGCCTGGAGCGGAGCTGGGAGGAGAAGGGCCTTAGAGAATGCCCCATCTGCAAGTGAAAATCCTCCATGGACTTCCCTCCCCTCAGCCTGGCCCTGAAGAACCTCTGCGAGACCATCCGTAAGGAGAGAGGCCCGGGAGATGCCGGGGGGTTCGGAACACTTTGCAGGCTGCACGGGCAGGAGCTGAAGTCATTCTGCCTGGGTGATAAAGTACCCGTGTGTGAGATTTGCCAAGCTTCAAGGAAACACACAGGCCACCATTTTATTCCTGCAGACGAGGCAGTCCAGGAGTATAAGGTTTGTGTTTTTAGAGCACATATAGCCCAATAAATCAATGGCCCATAATTATTCATAAAATATTAATACTGTATAAATATTTTTTAGTCCCAATGTACCTATACATAACATGTCTGCATTTTGTGGTAAAACTACATGCATGTATGTTTGTATGTACTTACGTATGTATGTATAATATGTGTTTGTGTGTGTGTGTGCACGTGCACACGTGTGTGTGTGAATTTTAAACTTACAAATTACAATTATTTTCATTTTAGGAGGAACTTAGGACTGCACTGACAACTTTGCAGGAGAAGCTGGAAGAATTTAACAAAGTCAAGCGAAACTGTGACCAAACAGTGGAGTACATTGAGGTAGTGTTCCTTCCAAATGAGTTTACCTTGTAGTATTCTGTTCCAAAGTGCACGGCAAGAACGCTGATTAGAGATATTGTTATGTTAGAGAACATGGATGGGTGTTGGCGAAAGGGGAACATTCAGGGACAGTTGTGCGCTGAATGTTTTGTAATGATGAAAATACCATGGTGAGAATGGGTGGAGATCTAAAGAAGAAAGAAAAAAAAATCATGTGTAACAAATGAAGTTTTATTTCATATGTAAAACAAAAACAAATCTCAATGCTTGCATTTCAGCGTCAGGCAGAGGACACAGAAAGGCAGATAAAGAGAGAATTTAAGGCTCTGTATCAGTTTCTGCAAGAAGAAGAGACCGCAAGGATTACCGCCATAAGGGAAGAAGGGCAACTCAAGAGTACGACGATGAAGAAGAAAGTGAAGAAAATAGCACACAAGATATCAGTGCTCACAAAAACGATCCGAGCCATACAGCAGGAGTTAAGAACTGAGGATATGCTGTTTCTACAGGTAGGAGTGTCTGACATCTCCTCCCACATTACTCTCAAGTTCAATCAACATCATGGGGCTTTCCAAACATACTATACCACATATAAACATGATAGAAATGATTTATGTGTCTTTTTGAAGAGTTTTAGTAATATATCTTTGTCTTTGTTTCAGAACTGCAAGAGCACAATAACAAGGTTTGTAATCTTCAGCTGACCTGTATGTTTGATGTCCTGTCCATGTTAAGTTTGCATTACCTCAACATTATTCATGCTAAATCTAGATTGAAACTGACAGCTAAGTGCATTTGCAGGGCCCAGAACACACTGCAGTTCACTCCAGTACCCTCTGACATCTCCACTCCTTTGGTCGATGTGGCCAGGCATGTTGGATCCCTCAAGTACAGAGTCTGGGAAAAGATGCAGGAGATTGTGCCACGCTGTAAGTTTATCAGAGCACTGTGAAGTACTGAGAAAATTGCAATACATTTGACTGGATTTTTGTCAAAAAAAATCTGTCGATAAATATGTTATTTGCCCATCACTTACACAGGACAACTTATACATTGCACATTTTTTCACATATTCCACTTACTCTGCTGAATATTCACTAAGGCAACTGAGAAGAAATATATTTCTTCCAGGATGCCACTGTGATCATCTCTACTCCCATCTTCCTTCTGTCGCTCTTTCTCCCACACAGGCCCTGTGAGTCTGGACCCCAACACTGCACACCCAGGCCAAAGCCTGTCCGAGCAGCTGACCAGCATATCATGCAGTGCTGAAGAGAGATTTGCTCCTAACAACCCAGAGAAATTTAATGTCTCTAATTATGTGCTGGGGTCTGATGGATTCTCCTCTGGGAAACACTGGTGGGATGTAGAAGTTGGGGACAATCCTCACTGGGTTCTGGGTGTGGCCAGAGAGTCCATCACCCGGAAAGGACCGATTGGTGTATGCCCTGGACAGAAACTCTTGGCAATATGGTTTTACAATGGAGAGTACCAGGCTTTGACCTCACCCGTCAAACGACTTCGTTTGCAGAGGAGACCCCAGAGGATAAGGGTGCAGATGGATTGGGACAAGGGAACCGTGTCATTTTTTGACCCAATTGACAAGACTCAGATCTACTGCTTTAGAGACAAGTTCACCAAAACCATGTTCCCTCTCTTCTCAAACAGCAGTAAAAATTTCTCTCTGAACATCTGTCCAATGAAAGTGTCCATAAATGTGCAACAGAAAAGTGCACTTAAACCTGCAGTGAAACCTCTAGATGATTAGCAAATGCCTCTGCTGGTGACCACAGGGTTGCATGCCATATGTGAAAGGGAACAAAAACATCAGAAATGAGTTGTAAAATGTAATGTCATGAAATATGTACACAAAATGTACATATTTTGTGTACCCACCCACCCACATAGCATTAAAGTGATTAATCATAAATAATTCAGACACTGCAAAAGTCAGTGAAACATGTTCAATTAAAAAGAAATGTTACTTCCCAATTTGCTTCAGTGATCATCTTGTCTGTTAAGATGAATTCATATAAATGGCAAAAATGCAAGTCACCTTCATTGAGCAAAGCAAAACTGACAGAATGGCTTGCTGATAGTATAACAGATCTTTGCATCCTAAAGGTATTTTTGTATTGTAGTATAGTGTTAAAAAGTCTACATTTGATTTTTTTTTTTTTTGATTGTCTTTAGCTATCTGAAGCTCTGCACTGTTTGCAGTATTTACCATGCAAAATACTTGAAAAGACCAAATTTCAAGTGATTTCAAGTAAATTCAAGATTTTCAAGTGACTTTAGCATGTAACACATAATATGGTGTACCAGCGCAGCTCAAAGGTATGACAGAAACGTGTCATTTTCAGAATTAGAGCAGTTGTGAATGTGTACCAAATCATAAGCATATCTAACTGTAAGCAAATAAAAATGATATAATATTCAACATTTTGTTCTGCTCAGTTCTTGGCCGTGGCTGAAGAAGAGTTCTACATTATTCATTTCGCAAATGGGCCAATTTCAGTCCGTTTACAAAATGACACTGAATGAGATTTCTGAAATGTTCTGTTTCGGTGTCAGTGCCCGGTGTCTTGTGTTGGTTGCAGTTGCGGATCGTCACCACTAGAGGGATGCATTTGATCTGAAATGGAAACGTCCTTTATATCGAAGACTGTCGCTTTGCTATCAGTGGGGTTTCAGTCTTCTATCTGCTTTCTTGATTGGTGTCGTTAATTAGTTAGACTCATGTGTTACACAATTACCTACTGAATCACATTTCTCAAGCTGCAGGAGTGTGATTCTCCAGTCGGTCTCTCCTGGCCTAATATTTTCTGTGGCTTCGGTAGATTTTTTAATGAAGCAAAGAAATTTTCAGGACAGAGGTCAACCACTTTTTTTTTTTTTTTTTTGAAGATACGTTTGTACTCCTTCGACTTGTGATCATCCTGTGATGAGCAGAATATACAGACAAGTTTCATTTTCACTTTTTCAGGTCTTAAAGGGTTAAGCGATCCTTACAGCGTCTCCACCCCATAGTTAGACTAGCTGTGACAGGAAGCAGGAAGCGAAACTGAGTTATGGAGTTGTGTTGAAGTAGTCATGGCCGTGTGAGTGCGACAGCTAAAGGAATTATACCTAAATGAAGAATGGGAAAAAGTAACCGGGAAGGGAACTGCTAATAAATGCATTGTGAGACAAGAAACGGCACAAAGTTGCACTTTTTAAACGTAAACAGTAGTGCGTATCAGCTGTCAGGCAAAGCAGAAAGTCAACGTCTGACGGCTGTAAGAAGCCATTGCTACGATAACAAACCAGGGCTGTTTATTGTGTGCGTAGTTTTCGCAAACCGTGCTGCGCCTGACCTTTCCCCACAATTCTCACTTAGGAGTTGTTTCTACATGAAAATATGGCAGCTAGGCTCTCACTACGCGAGGAAGACCTCTCCTGCCCCGTGTGCTGCGATATCTTCCGCGATCCAGTCGTCCTTCAGTGCAGCCACAGTTTCTGCAAGTCCTGCCTGCAGCAGTACTGGACCCAGAAGGGCGCCGGTCGGGACTGTCCCCTGTGCAGGTGCGAGTCCACCGCGGAGGAGCCGGTCGTCAGCCTGACTCTGAAGAACCTGTGCGACTCCTACATCCAGGAGAACAGCTCCCGTGCGGTGGAGGAGACGGGGCCGGAGACGGGAGAGCTGTGCAGTTTGCACGGGGAGAAGCTCAAACTCTTCTGCCTGGAGGACGCGCAGCCCATATGCGTCGTCTGCCACACCTCGAGAAAACATAAACATCACGAGTGCTGTCCGGTGGCGGAGGCGGTGATGGACTGTAAGGTGAGAGCACACGGGCTTCCGGTCCCTGTCACCGTAACGCACCGTTCTGTCATTAAGAGCTTTATAAATTTCACAAACACTTTATCCACACTGTCCCTCAGACTCATTTCCAAAGATCCCTGGTTGGCTTTCCACCTACAGGTCTATTCCGTGTTTCTAATTCTCCGTCAGCTATTTCCACGTGTCCATTTTTCATTTTTGGGAATTATGTAAACAATAGATGACTATGTTGGTAATTTGCTCCAGAAAACTTGAGGGATATGGTTGTCATGGTTATTAATACCACTGTTGTAAGTATTTTGTTAATCCTCTTCTGGCACTGACAAGACGCTACCTGTATAGTTTTACTTTTTGACACTTTGTACTCTGAAGATGGCAGTTTGTTTTGGATATGTCCAACTGTTGGCTTTGTTGCCATATCCCGATTTATGAAGGTCAGTGACAATTCCCCTGCATTTTTTGGAGAGCCGTCTGACCTTGGCCTTGATAATACATGCTACTAGTCAGTCTCCTCTATGTTTTACCTTGTTTTGTACCCTAGGGAAACAACCTTTGGAGCCTTTTGAAGCATTTTGAGGCCTGTAAATAGATTCAGAAGCCTCCATTATACAGAATGCAAAATATTGGCGTAGATGTGTTTTTTGGACTAAAAAAATGTGTGAAGGTGTAAATAAATTACATTACATTTTCTGGAATAAAATTTGTGAACTGTATTTGCAGCATTAAACTATATAAAGATGTTTGTGCATGTGAAGTATGAATCAGTAGCCACTTTTTCTTTTATAGCATATTTTTGTTTCTGCTTAATCAAGGGTTTGAATCAACATGGAGGGCACTGTATGTACTGATAGCATGGTGAGGCTTCATGAACCCTGTAATGGGTGGAGCTACCATGTGCTGTCAATCACTGAAGTGTATTAACCATTAAAAAGACTTGGCTTTGTTGAAATCAGAGAGTCTATGACACCTGATAGCTTCACCCGTTTTGGTGTTAGCCAGGCCTTGTCCTTCCATCAGGAGTCGTTTGGTCTAGCCCAGTTTCTGCCGTTTCCGACCAGGTTGAGCTCCAGTCTGCACTGAAGACCCTGCGGGGGAAGCGGGAGGCCTTTGAGAAAATTAGGCAGACCTGCGAAAAGACAGCAGCGCACATAAAGGTACCGGCAGCAGCAAAGGTCAGGAGTGTAAGACATTAGCTACATCTAAAACACGGTGCTAAGGATTCTGCCTTGTGTTAGACCCAGGCCCAGCATACCGAGAAGCGTATCAAGGAGGAGTTTGAGATCCTTCACCACTTCCTCCGAGTTGAGGAGGCAGTCAGGATAGCTGCGCTGAAAGACGAGGAGGAGGAGAAGAGCCACGCGCTGATGGAGAAGATGGAGACGATAGAGAGAAACATGGCGTTCCTCTCCGACACCATCAGAGCCATAGAGGAGGAGATGGGCGTGGAGGACATATCATTACTGCATGTAAGGGCACTGTCATTTTCAGTCTGTCACACTCGCTGAATCATGTCTACCCTAAATTAGTGTATTTTTATGGGTTATGATTTATTTGTTACTTTCTGTTCACCTGACAAATGTGTAATAGTATTGTTTGTAATAGGTGGCATTGGCTGCAGTCAAACTAATTCAGCTCTATCTCTCCCAAAAGCAAAAAGTGGCTCATTTCCTAAAGTGTGTGCTTGGAAGCTGAATGCAAACAATTACCTGTGGTCCTTCTTGTTTTTCAGAAGTACAAGGCCATGATGAAAAGGTGTGCCAACTCCTTCCTGTTTTTCTTCATATGTATATATATTTTTTTTCTCTATTTTTAAATATTCTTAACTGACGGAACTTTCTTCTTGGGTGCTATTCCAGCGCCGAACGCCCGCTGCAGAGTCCGGAGATGGCCTCTGGGACGCTGATCGATGTGGCCTCATATCTGGGTTCCCTGAAGTACAAAGTGTGGGAGAAGATGCAGAGGATAGTGGAGTACAGTGAGTACAGAGTGTTGGTCTGAAAGAGGAGGCAGGGCGAATGACGTTCAACCCACAGTTTCCCTCGTGTCAATCCCCACCCCCTAACACCTGCTATTTTGTGTGTACTGTTGTGGTGTATTTTGGCTTCTGTGTTCCAGTGACTGATGTACCGTAGTATACTTGGCTTCCGTTGTCTTGTCAGATTGCGGGGTGAATGAAGCTGAACCCTGGGGAGAGCACCAGACAGGTGTCACACAGGTGTTACAGCTTCCCTGTGCAGATGTTGTACACAGACGTCTTATGCATGCGTTTTACAGTTTCCCTTACGAGAGTGTCTTGACAAGGTGTCTCTTGTAGGTTGAGGCTGGTTCTTGTTTTGGAGGCTTGTCTGCAGAAGGGCATTAATCTGCTTTTATCGTGTCACCTCTGACTGCAGAGGACCTTATGACCTGAGGGACAGCTCCTGGCTGTGTATTATGAGACACAGCACTATCAGTTATACCACATTGCTGTGACACTGCGTTACCATAATGTTTTGTGAGAATGTGACACCACTACTGCAGTCAGTAGTACAGATGTGTATTACAATGAGGCATTTAACAAATAAAGTATCTTATTTCCAGGAAGGGACTACAGAACATTGAAGCGGAGCTAGCTTGCTAACAGTAATTGTGATGACGCTATTCCTTTAAACTATAAACAGTTTAGAGCTATAAAGACAGCTATACACAGAAAAGCTTCTGCTTATATTAAAAGCGTTGCTAACATACCCAACCACCTGCTTTGCCAGCCTAGTAGGATGGTACCGGTATAGCTGACTGCAAAGTTATGTAATATTTACATTGTTACAGCTGACTGTGATGTTGCATTAAGCTTTCAGTCCACACACAGCTGCAATAGCACTACAGTCTTGTATAGTGCAATGGTTTGTGGTACTCGCATGACATTCTTTACATGACATTATTGTCATTTAGCTCTTATCCAGAGAAACTTGTATAGGTTAGAGTTTTTTACATGTTATCCATTTATACAGCTGAATATTTACTGAGGCAGTTGTGGATTAGGTACCCTATCCAAGGGTACAACAGCAGCGCCCCAGCGGGGAAATCAAACCATGAGCCACCTTTTGGTTATGAGCCCTGCTTGTTACCATTATGCCACACTGCCCGCACATTCACCTTACATATGGCATTAAGTGTAATCACGTTAAACTCTGACACACCCTCCAAAGTTATGACTGAGTCATTCTAAGACTCACTCTAAGTAAATTGATTGACAGACGTTGTTAACTTACACTATCTAAAAGTTAAAGTACTGATTGTTTGACCGCCGCCCCGTCCCTCCCCAGTCCCTGTGACGCTGGACCCCAACACCGCGGCGCCCTGGCTCGTCCTGTCCGAGGACCTGACCAGCGTCATCGACAGCGAGGAGAGGCAGCAGCTCCCCGACAACCCCGAGAGGTTCGACCCGGACTCGGGCGTCCTGGGCTCCGAGGGCGTCAGCTCGGGGTCGCACTCGTGGGACGTGGAGGTCGGGGACAACACGGCCTGGGTGCTGGGGGTGGCCAAGGAGTCCGTGCAGAGGAAGGAGAAGGTTCCGTCTGTCCTGAAGAACGGGTACCTGTGCGTGTATTTTTATCACAAGATGTACTTCGCCGGGACGTCGCCCCTGACGCGCCTGAGTCTGAAGAAAAAGCCGAGGAGGATCAGAGTGAAGCTGGACTGGGACAGAGGCCGAGTGTCCTTCTCCGACCCGACCGACCACACCCACATCTACACCTTCAAGCACACCTTCACCGAGAGGGTGTTCCCATACTTCTGGGCTGGCTGCAAAGAGTGTCCTCTGACACTCGTGCCGGTAGAGCTGTCTGTAATACCAGTGAATCGTGATTAGAGAACTGCTACCCTTTTTCTGTGCTGCTGCTCTAACCTCGAGCATTAACTCCTAAATTTACTTCCACTGTCATCTCAGACTTTTGCTGTAATGCCTTGTTGATGTAGTCAGATGGATTAAATGACTTGGAATAATTATTCAGCACTTTACAAGTCAATGCTGGTCATTTCACACTAATCTAAAGAAGTCTTCCTCAGGTATGTCGTCTTGTATTGAATTTATGACATATTTCAATAAAATCATTTAATATTTAATTGTTTTTATATATTTCTTTCTGCTTGCAAGAGCATTAAGCAGCCAAAGGATTGACTCCCCCTGACCTAAAATTGCACCTGTGATCTTTAGTTCTATTTACTTTTGATGTGGACATCTCGGGTGCTGTTCATAGAAGCAGCCACATTATGTTTACTGGGGGAAATATGTTGATTCAGATCTGCCTCATTCATTTCCATCATGGTAGCCTTTTGACAGATCACATGATTATCTTTATTATTAGTGTAAGTGTTTTGTTTTTATTAATTCATTAGGCAGATGCTTCTATCCAGAGCTACTGAAAGAATAGCGTGGAAAGATATGGTGCATATGAAAGCTCCAAGAAAAAGGCGTGGTTACAGAACAGCAAATAACACTTCCATCTGGCTAAAAGTAGTGCCAAGGTAAACATACCACTAGTCCCCTATAACCCTATACCTGCTGCTAAAAATCATCTTGAGGAAAAACTTTCCTAATCTGATATCTTAGAAAGTGGCCAGTACCCATAACAGCTGTGTAAAGTTACCTCACACAAACATACACATTCTCAGCGCAGTTGAAGGATAAAGCTCTAAACATATGATACCTTCTGGTTTTGGGAAGCAATTCCAGAAGCAGGGCATATGCAGTGCCTAGCTCCTGAAACCTCAACACCCTTTTGCCTTTATCAAAGGAAAAAATGCATATTATTCTATAGAAGTCATATATATTGATATATATACGCATTGTAGTGGTTAAGGAACAGGGCTTTGGCTCAAACATCTTTCCATATGGGATGATGTCATTGTATCTTTGTGAAAGGTTACTAACCAGCATTGCTTCAGTCAATATAAAATGTAATAATACTTTAAATAAGCAAAAATATATAATTTATCTTGCATAAAATATGATAATACCCTCAAAATACCTTAAGTCACCCTGGGTAGATGGCACCTGCAAAGCAGGATCATAATGATTTAAGCAAACTTTGGAGTACTGAGGCCAGAAGGGACAAGCTCAGTTACATCCAAGATGGATAGAAATCTGTGTCTGCATTATCATTTTACATCTGGAATGTTGAATGTTGACTTTGTTAATGAATTATTACCTAGCTACTATTTGCAAACTCGTCAAACATTGATGTTTCCCAGCATTTGTGCTTGTTTTTGTGTTCCTCTGCCACATAAAATAACAAAGGGCAATTCAGAATGGTTTCGGTTTTACTTGACCCAGATAAGGTTACAGAGCGTACTCCATGCACTAGCCAAAAACACACAGACATGCTGGTTTTATATGAATATAAATGTCTACACATGCATAATTGTCAATATAATACATCCATAAATCCTTTATACCAGTGTATTCCTACACACGATGAGAGAGAAAAGATGTTAGAGAGAGAATATTTCCCACAAATGGACAATATCCTGCCAAAAATTCTGCTAAGTTGTTCATGTGTGAAGACATACAGATACACAATACACAATCTGTTACAGGAATGTAAAGAACTGAGGAATAAGTATTGGAAGCTCTGGTAAATTTCCAGTGCTAATTTTTGGTGATGGCTGTGATCATTGACCATGAACTCTGGTAAAAAAGGTGTGTCTCCTCTCAGTAGGAGGGCTATAAAGGCGGGAGCTCTCTGCCTCTCTCACACCAACAGACAGACAGGTACCTGATGCACAGCAAGCATCAGAAATCATACAGTTCAAGAGAAGCAAACATGGTGAGTACTCTTAAAACATTGCACATTTTACTTTCTTCTGAAATCGCACTGATTCATTATGGTGGTGTACGCACAGTGTTTTCAGAGTCTGGGTGATTTGGTGTTATATAATTATGAGTCAGTGGCTATTCTATGTTGCAGGTGGGGGTCGGGCCTTGGAAGACAACCTTTATATTTCTCTCTCTGTCCCTCCTTTCCAATGTAGAAGGCAACGGACTCACTGATGACAATGTAAGAAATATAATTTTAGAAATGTATGACAGGTAAGGGTGATGTGTGTATATTAAATATGTTTTACATGTTCTGGTTGGAATTTCATTTTTTTTTTTTTGGAATTTCAAATGAAAAAATGCACTGTACAAATATAAAATGTTTTAAGTGTGTATTGATGGCTTTTGGTTTTACTGAATTTTTGCAAGGATAGAGCTTTTAGTTGATCACTTATATAATAATATTTAGTTCATTAATAAGAGAAAGGTCCATGTACTGAATAATGACATATTAACTGAATCTAATCTGAATAACAAAAAGTGTATTTGCTGTTTGTAATAACAAATACACTAATGCTTTCAATTAATTCAAGGCAAAAGTCCTAAATTATGTAAATATGGTGTTGGTGGGTTTGGGGTCCCTCAGGAGTTTTGGTCCAGATGAACTAAGCTTGGACTAAGTATGGTTATGATACATGGTTTATCAACACATTCCTGCTAAAGGTAATTAAAAGTAAATATATAACATACTGTCTCCGTAGGTTTCAGCCACAATCATTGAAGAAGCTCATCCGGAATAAAAAACATCCGACTATGGCAAAGTGAGAATCAGTCTCTTTTTCTTTGGTTAAGTATTCATTATCAACATAGGTTGAAACTGCTACTGCATTTCTATTTGCAAGTCTATCTTTCTATGTTTATTCAAAGAAAAATATTATCACTGTGTCCTCTCCCTTTATGTAAAACTCTTTCATCTTTTGTTTTTGTAATAGAGGTGATCAGTACAGTATTGCTCTCCAGCTCACAAGAGATGAATGTGAAAATGGAAAGATGGGCAGTTCTATTACTGCTGACTTCAAAAATCTCAGGGAAACACTTGCGGACCAGAGAGTGTTTGATGCAGGCGGGGTAGTGGCTGCCATTCCCACAGAAATGAATGATGGAGGGAAAAATCAGAATGGAAGACCATACAGACAACATGCTGAGTATCTTGTTCTTAGAACACTCAGTGAAAAGTTTACAAACTCTGACTGTCTGATTGTCTATTCTGAGTACAGTCCTTGTGTAGGGAGATGCCTGTCTCAAGGGGAAAGGAGTATAATACCACTTCTTAATGGTTTAAGACAAGAACATGACTTTAAGGTATTTGTTTTCAACAGAATGTATTGGAAAAATTTAAACAGTCTAGATAGACATACAGTACATGAAAACCTGAGAAAAATCGAGACTGTCCAGGTTTACTGTTGTTATCAACCTCATAACTTACCATTCAGGTGTGTCAAGTTTGACAGAAACATAGGTCCAAATCAGATATGCCTCAGTGAATTTGATGGTTACGACTCTGTCCTTTCAGGCTGATCATTGTATTGCTGTGTCCAATTTGACAGTTCATTTTTTTCTCTTTAACATTGACAAAAAGTAATTAGTGTCAGATGTTTTTATTTTAAAAATATAATGGACTTAAACACCATATTTTAACAAAAATGCAATAAAAAACCTTCATAACCCCTAAACATTTTGCATTTGTGTGTGTGTGTGTGTGTGTGTGTGTGTGTGTGTGTGTGTGTGTGTGTGTGTGTGTGGGTATCATGGTCTATTGTACATTAGCGAAATAAGTGAGAAAAATGGGATTTTAATTTCTTTTATGCTCTTATGAATGTGCTGTCTTTTACCAGTACATTTGTGTAAATATCTGGTTATTACCACAAAAAGGCATACACTTGTACCCAAAAATAAAATTACATATAAAATATTAAATTAAATTATTAAATTAATGTTGTTTGAAATACACTAACAAAATCATATTTGACATATAACTTTATTTACTATTAACTGAAGGGAAATTTAGAGCACCTTCCACGTAAACTCTGCGTAATTGTTTCAGATTTTTCCATCTCATATAACATATTTTAAATAACTGTGTTCAAAGACAAAGCAATTTTTGTCATTTGTTTTCAATGAACTAAGTTAAGAGACAAGTCACAGCAACCAAGTATAGAAATCTTTTGTGTACAACATTAATATTATTAAAATACAAGATTGTTAGACTATTTTTGTGTTTAGTTAAGACCCGCTTGCTCTGTGACACAAGGATGCAGCTGTAATTAATAGTTCACCATCAGGTGAAGAGGAGCAACGGTAGGTGAGCCTACTCCCAGCCTATTATTCAATGGGCTGTGGGGGAATAGTACTTTTCTACAGGGCTGCAATCCCAGACTAAGCATATGTGAGACCCTCTGGGTATTTACCCAATCCTCTGTAGTCCACAACTACTGTGTATTACTGAGAGAAGGTGTTAATGTCTAGCAGTTTCCTATTCATTTCATCATGATTCCGTTTCTGTAACACAATAAGACTAATGCTTGAATAACCATCGTTACTGAATTCATCTGCCATGTAGGACCAATGCCCCAGTGGTCTGACACATTAAACCAAGGTCCTGACTAACTGCGACTGGTAAAGAGATAGTGACACTTCCTGTAAAGAGTAAGGGGTTCCTGGTGTATGGCTAAATTCCCAGTAAGGTGCTCTCAATCTGTTCAGTCTAACTGGCTACATAATTTACTACCTTTGCTTATTTTTTGCGATAGCGAATTATTATATAAGCCACTGCGTGATGCTATAGCATACAACCTGAAGCCATTTCCCCGCATGAAGTGTGACTCACCGTTTGTATCATATCACATCATATCCTGTATGTTATCTGGCAAAGAACTGAAAGCAAAAGCAAAATGTTTTAGTTCGCTGACAGCAGAACTGCAGAGCTGGTAAGACGACACTTTGGAAACGTACTGAAATAGTACTGTAAATAGATCAATGTACTATATAAATTGTTATTGGCAATACAAGCTATACGTTACTTTTGAAAAGGGCTACAGCTACAGGTTCATTATGAAAATATCTTCTTAACATATCTTGTGCCGAAGTCATATTGTTGATAACTAGCAAAACAGCTATAGCATGCTGTGGCTGTTCTATTAATTGTTGCAAGCTAGATGTGATATGACCAATTACAGTATCAATGAGTACTTAAACAGCATGCTTTGCACCATATGTCGTAAAAGTATATATTTTTGCACGATTTTTCATACTGTTGTTTTATCGCCAGTGTGTTAGGGGAATTCTACTTTGGACACTAGCTCAGAGATAACTTACGGAATTCCCCGGCTTTGCTGATTTAGCATATCCAACGTCTCTGACGTTTATTATACTGTAAGTGTCTTACACAGCGTTATGATGTGACATACTGGAGCTACCAATTTTTTCAGTTAGAAAGAGGAAGGACAAACTTCAGCTGTGCGGAGCTACTGTAAATCAAGGAGCAGCAAAGTGTTTGTGAGCTCGTTTGACTATTGACGTCATCGAACTTGGATTATAGACGAGTGGCTTTTAAACTCGCGACTGCTGCGGGAGAAGCGTGACAGTAGTACGATCTCGCCTGAAAAAAATACGGTTATGTGGTTCCCTGTAATTGGAGACTAATGTAATCTAATTGTACGTAAGTGCAAGAAATATGTGGTTTCATAATTTTATTATTTCACACTACAACAGCACCCTCAAAAACATAGAGAAGAAGAGTTATGCTAAATTACCTATGAGCTGATTTGTATGCGGAACTTACGTGCAACTTTGTATGTGCAAACTATCTTCCTGAAACCAAGCATAAAGTGCATATGGTCCTTAACAACAGGGAATTGCATAGTGCTGCAAGCCTTAATAAAATTTAGGTAATCCGCCCTACAAAATCCATAACCCAAATGAACTTGCTCCCAGCTGAAAACCTGTAACTATGCAGTCGCCTTTTCATTCTAGACAGTAAACACATATAATAAACAAATGAAAATTTTATGAAAAAGAAAGAGTTGTCTGTAATGAAAGAGGGGGAAAGGAGTATAACCCCTAACACTTTTTATGACCTTTGCCAGCTGTGCTGTGATTAATTCTGGATTTTGCCCTTACACTTACACAAGAAAACCCACCCATATCCAAGAAAGCCTGCATTTACACAAGAAGGCTGTTTCAGTTGATTACTCTGTATGTCCTATTTTACCCTCTCTCTGTGCTCTCTCTTCCTGGATGACCAGTACAATGGCGGGGCTGTCCAGTGAGGTGCCACTGAAGAAGAGGAAGATTGAGCCCCCTTCCCCAGACCCAGGGGGGTCCTGCAGGCATGGGCCAATCAGCCTGTTAAGCGACACAGATCTGCTCCTGCAGATTCCCTCCGGCGCCAAAACCAGCCTGCCAGTGTGGGAGAGTGTGCGTGCAGCTCAGGTGGAGGTGGAGTGGACCGTGACTCCTTACAGCATTAACATCCGCATCACTCCTCTCACCTCCACAAAAGCAAAGGCGTTCCCCCAGACCAAGGCTCTGACTGCAGCCCAGCCCAAGACCCTAACTGGGACCCAGCCCTTAGCGCTAACCACAGTCCAGCCTTCGACCCTAACTGTAAGCCAGTCACAACCCCTTGTTCAGCCACTGTCCCTGGATGCGTTCCCTGCCAAGCCTTGGAGAGCACCATATCCGCTTATATTTATTCTGCCCTGTCCACCGCTCCTCACTGCATCCCAACCTCAAACTCTCAGCCTGACCCAGCCCCTTACCCGAGCCCACCCTCAACCTCCCCTCCAGCCAATCACCAACGCCCAGGGCGCTGTCACCGACCTGCTGTTCCAGCCGGGCCCCAGAGCCGAGTGGGTGCAGCAGGCCTGCTTCCACACCAGACCCTTCGGGGAGGTGTGCATCTGCGACCACTTCCTCCTCGGTCGGTGCCCGAACGGGTTCGACTGCGAGCAGCACCACACGCCCTACCCTTTCCACTGGCAACTGAGGCGCCAGGACACCTACCAGTGGGTCAGCACTTCCCACTCCGCCCAGGTCAGGCTGGAGAGGCTGTACTGTGACAAGAACAGAGACACCGTCAGGCTGCAGGAAGGGTGGGTACAGGAGGAGTTTTCTTTTTTCCCTTCATCTGCCTATTCATACATACTCCACACTGTGTTTTAGGCCAGAGATGGAAGTTCTGTTTGAAATTATGATTACACTCACAAACAACGATACTTTAATATTACAGTAAATTCTTGTTGAATGCCCAGTGAATTCCAAAACTCAGCATGTGCTACTGTATCCATCAGGTTAATGTACGTCCTCATTCAAAGACGTGTGTCCCACAGGGATGAGATGTTCACCCTCGACTTTGACACGATGACAGTGGGAGACTCAGGGAAGTATGACAAAGCCAGGAGACTCTCCAACAGCAGCAATGCAGCAATGAACCCCCATTTCCATGCAAAGTGGCGCTACTACTGGTGGAATGACTACACATGGGAAAAGTACAAAGAAGTAAGAAACTCATGAAAACTGCCCCTTTTGCTCTGATGATATCAAGATTACCAAGGTTATTGAGTGGTTAATGTAGGAGATTAATGTTAACTTATAAATTGTTCTGCAGTTTTGTCTCAGGTTATCTTGGGTTTCGCCATGTTTAAGACTGTTGGAGTATAACAGAGCTTAACTGCTTTTCCTGCTGCAGGACCTATTGTTCCCCATTGAGGCGGGGGGTACCAGATGCCATTTCTGCATCGGGAAGCAGCAGTATGAGTTGGACTTAATCAGACTGATCCAGACCAACCTCAGCACTGGGTTCAAGCGCAGAGTACGACGCCGACCCACCTTCCGCTCACCCTTCTCCATCAAATCACTCCTGAAGTATGAAATATTTATGTGCTCCATGTCATAACACACAAGACATAAGACGCGTTTCACTGTCCTCAGGGGAAAAATTGTAGCAGACAGTGCAGTTTAGGCTCAGGGGATGAAAGGGTTAAAAAGCATTGCATGCATTAGCCACACATCAAGTCAAATGCAGAGCATATAAATTATTAGGAAACGAATAAAATAAATTTGTAAATATGAAAATAAAATCATTTAATATATCCTGTACATAAACAGTATATATCAGTATGACTTGATGCGACCTTAAGATAAAGAAGAAATAAGTGCTTGTATGTATAGTCTGCATGCAAGAAGTCTGTAACGCCTTCCTGATGGCAGAAGCTGGTATTCCTTGTTTAAATCATTTGAAGGGCCTGTTAAATCATTTTCGAGAGCAGTTTAACAGCAGACTGCTCAAATAGGAGTCTAGCGTATGCCTTGTCACATGCCATGTCATTAGTGCTTTTCTATGTATTCTTATTTTTGCCTTGTCATTTTTCTACATAATGATGTAAACAACAAGCTTGTCTTCTCTTTTGAAATCACTGGAGTCATTCTTACAGGTGTTCACTACAGCTTGTGGGGCTATTAGAATTGGCTTATTGATTCACATGTCTTCCCTTTTCTTTCTTGTGTGATCTATCCCTCCTCCACAGAACAGTCCTATTAGGTGAGGCCTCCCAGCCAACTGGTGAAGTCCTTCCCAGTGTCAGTGTGGACCCTCTGCAGGAGTTCAGCAGCTGGTACCCCCCTGTGTGGACCCTGAGTCCAGGCCAGGGCTTCAGCCTGCTGGAGGTTCCACCCAGCACCGAGGCCTACCAAAAAATCCACAGTCTGTTCCACAGCACCATGTCTGAGATAAAGATGGAGATCGTCAGTATACAGCAGGTCCAGAACGAGTTCCAGTGGGACAAGTACCGAAGGTACATGTGGGGTAACGAGGGAGAACCTGAATCTCAAAGGCAGCGTATTTTTATATACAGTACCAGTCAAATGTTTGGACATACTTTTCTTTCTTTATACTATTTTCAACATTTTGGAATATCGGTAAATACATCAAAAATATGAAACAACACAAATGGAATTATGCAATGACCAAAAAATGTTATAAAACAAATCAAAACTATATTTTAGATTCTTCAAAATATCCATTTTTTTTAATTACATAGGCATCAACTTCATGATTTGTATTTGTCTGAGAAACAAATTTCAAACATTTAAGTCTTTAGATCAAAATGTCTTTGAATACATGTTTCCCATTATCTTAATCAGGTGTGTCCAAACTTTTTACTGGTACTGTACAGATTATGTCACTTTATATTTTGTCTGTAAACTGGCCTTGTCAGGGTTTCAGAGACTTCCACTCACAACAACCAGCAGCTGTCCTCGTAACTGCCTTTCAGGTCCTGTTGCCGCCTGCTTCCCCAATCTTCCTCCAGAGGGTCCCTCTTCCTGTCTGTGCCTTGTCTTAATTTAGTTAACTGTTATGTCTAGTTAGTCTAGTCGTGTGTTTTGTGTCCTTTATAAGTTCTGCCTGTTGCTTTGTTCAGTGCTCAGCCTTGTGTGTTTTCCTGTGCCCCAAGTTTGCTTGTTTCTAGTAGAGATTCTTTGTCTTTTGAGTCCTATCTGTGTTTTTTGCATCATCTCTGCATCGGCCTTCTGCTGAACAGGGACATTGGCTCTGTTTTTCAGGCAGAAGGAGCACATGCAGAGTTGCAGCGGGGACTGGAGCGGGCCCCTGGAGCGACACCTGTTCCATGGAACCACGGAGGATGCCGCCAACGAGATCTGCCAGAACAACTTTGACCCGCGGGTGTCTGGGAAGAACGGGGTGGTGTACGGCCGCGGCAGCTACTTTGCGCGGGATGCCAGCTACTCGAACAGCTATGCGCCTGCTGGCACCGGGGGCTTCCAGCACATGTTCCTCGCCAAGGTGCTAGTGGGCAAGACATGCGTGGGGAAGACCAAATACTGCCGCCCGCCCCGCCTCCACCCCAGGAAGCCCGGGTTCGAGCTGTACGACACCTGCGTGAACCAGACGCACAACCCCTCCGTCTTTGTGGTGTTCGACAGCTGCCAGTGTTACCCCTACTACCTGATCAAGTACAAAGCCACGTCCGACATTGTCAAAATCTTTGAGTGAAGCACTTTTTTACAAGCACATCCTGAAATACTGTTACCGGGAGGTAAACAGTGGCTTTTACTTGATCTGAAGGGTTGATGAGGTTCAGTTTGAAGGCCACAGAGTCATTTTAAGATGACATGGCTGCCGGTTCCAGTACATTTGACTGAGAGCTGGCTGTGTAGACACAGGGCCTCTACTGTAGCACTTATTAGCCCTTGAGCTTTGCTATTCCTATGATGGCCAGTAGTAGAGGGTAAACTCAAAAGCACAGTAGGGGCAGTAGCAGTGAAAGGGAAGCTGTTCATCATACTCCAAAAGGATAAAGGACATTAAGAAAACAAAGTTACTTTTGCTATTGATTTGCACATTACTTCCCAGCACTTTACTGCTTTGGTAAAATATTGCGATGAAAAAATGGGATACTGCGAAAAACAAACACAGTTCTCATTGCTTTCTATGACACTGTTCCATGGCGCTTTCAGTGTGATTATTATTGTATCTCTTTTTTGATGGTTATATTTTTAGCCAAACCTAAAAAGGGATCTACCAAGTAGCATCAAGGATTTAAAAATATGTCATACAGGCATACATATTTTTCTTCTTAAAATCTGTGGTGCTGTTGCCATTGCAGCTTCTGTCATTGGCAATGGGTTTCCTGTAAGGCACCCCTTTGAGTAAATAGATCCTTTCTGATATAACTGGGTCCCACTAGGAACCCCCAGAAAATCAGTATCTGACCCCAAAGAAAAATATGCACCTCCAAACCAGTGACTCGGAGATGGCTGCATTAGGTGCTCTCTGAGGTATCTAGTTTTTGTATCTAATTCAAGTCCCTGAAAACCTGTGGATATAAAAGGGAATTTTTAAATCTGTTTAGATTAAGAATATTACCAGCAGTGACACTTAAAAATTCACAATTCTTAAAAAGTGTCAGACATTGTTAACATATTTGAAAGAAATGTTTGTTTACAAGGCCATCTTTACAACGAATTTGAAATGAGACAGGGAGTACAATAAGATCTTGTCATTGGTCTTTTTTTCCTTTTGAAGAGTGATTAGGTTTAGCCTGATGGTCAAACAGTGTCACGGTATGATCACATGACACACATTCCATGCCAAAGTGCTGGTGGATAGGATGCATGTGGGAAAGACTACGTACTGTTGCCCAACCTGACTTAACCCCATGATGCAAGCACACGAATGCTGTACCTGGGTGAATGAGCAGGTCAGTCTGACTGTCTTTATGGTGTTCCACAGCTGCTAGTCTTACCTGCACTTGAAATACAATGGTCATGGTGTTTCATTTGAAATCTACGGAGGTCCGTTGAGGGTCAGGTGGGTTCGGAGTATTTGACTGTGCTCCGCTACAACTGGATGATGTTGAGTCTGCTACGCTGCTACCCATAGCTCCTCTGTTCTATCAGTAATCAGCACTGGTACCGTCTGTTCCTGTAGCAGCCACTAGAGGGAGGCAAAGATGAGCAGATGAGCACTTCCTTGTGTGTCTGGGAGCAGAAACGTTTTCCTGTATTTTTTGAATTCAGAGTGAGGGATACTGTGTGATCAGTTCTGTTGTTTAAAACATAGTACTGGAATGACAAATGCTGAGATAATTGTCATGTGCCCTGCCATGTAAAAAATTAAAACAGCTTTACAGAAAATGCCGGTTATCCGATTTTTATGACTTCATCTTCATCAGACAGATGACATTTAGCTGAAATAAGAAGACCAACTTAAATAGACCTGTGTTGCCAGGAAGTTAGGATGGCTTATTCTGGGTACTGGTTTAGGCGCTGTTGCTTCAGTAAGGAAATGCGATTGTGATCGTAACAGAGGTCTCCATGAGAATTTGTGCACAGGAGTTTGAGACGAGCTGGAAAGAGTAAATAAGACCAAGACTGAGTAACATCAATTTACAACACTGTCATTTATTCTATTTACAAACATATGTAACAAATGATCAGATCTTCAAAAATAATCTAAATGACAGGAAGGAATGAATTGTACTACAGTCATGATCAGAACAGATTATTATAAATACATGTTATCCTTTTGGGGTGGAGGGTTGTTTCACCTTAGAATCCTTAACAGTGCCTGTGCAAACCAGGTCCTCTTCAAAAAGTGCACTGATATAAGAAATATTCTAAAAAAAATCATAGTGTCTGCATGTAATTGCAAGTGTGCATACCTGGCATTCTCAGGTTTCTAGAGAGGTTTAACATCCATGTGTGTGTGTAAGAGAGAGTGGGTGAGTATAGGAGTTGTGGCATAAAACCGTCTATTACTCCAATATGTATTTTCATGAGTTCTCCATTAAATGACATCCATATATGGCGAAAGCATGTCTTGTAAGACCTGCTTATTCTACAGGGATAGCCATGCTACAATGTGCTAAGTGTAGGTTTAGCACAAACAGTATTTCATATTCTGAAAAAGGCATTCTTCAAGGAGAGTCCAATAAGCTTCAAGGTACTGCGTTCAAGTTATTAATCAAATGATAAGAAATCCCTGCCTCATCATTGATGTTTTGTTGATACTGTAGTGACAGTATGCTGGGTCATGCTTGACAGAAAATTTTTACCAACTATATCAGACCAAGCAGAAGCAGATGGGTTTGGTCTGAAAAATAAAATCACAGCACAGCACCATTGGAAACTGCAGTGCCAATTAGCCCATTCACAACCCTTGTGTATACAAGAAGGTCCTCCACCAGGCTCTGATTTACATCAGACAAAGTGGAAATGCCTCAACAGATTAAGATGTGGTGTTGGACGTTCCAAAGTGTGCCCAAACAAATGGGGATACCAAGACAACGAGGATCTCACTTGTATATGTGGCACAGAACCACAATCCATGGTTAACCAAGTTAACATTTATGACCACTGAGGCAATTTCACATCAATGGCTCACCACTTTACACCACTCTGCCAGAGTCCCTACTCTGTTTTGTTGACATTGAGCCATGGTTAACATTTATGGCTTTACAGGATCCCTATCCTGTTTTTTCTGATCGAAGGTAACATTTATTGATCACATTGATTTCACGCACTCACAAACACTCACACACAAACTAGTCTTTAGTCTCTGGGCTCGAGTCTGTCGTTGGACTCCATCATCCCAAGATATTCCCTTCCAGTCAGCACCAGAAACAATGCTGATCGTAAAACAGAACTTTGATAAAAGAGGTATCTGCTGACCTTGTTTTTGAGAGTTCTTGTGATCAGTTGGTTGTCTGGTACCGCCAAAGTTGGGCGTTCCATCTGGGTCACCAAAAAATGTATAAATAGCATTAAAATGGGGGCAAATTACCTCAACAATACCAATGACTGGGATCCTGTGATTCCAGGGCAGATGAGGAAGAGAAAGCCATTCTGTGACCACAGTGACACAGACAAATCTACACTTGTAAGTATTCATTCACTGAGACAGTTGTTCAGTTTATTTGCAAAAGAGAGATAACTTTGCAATCCTACCTCTACAAGGTCTACCAAATAAGACTAGTTGTCAGTACTCTGTTCTCCGGCGTTGCACAAGCTTTTTCAGTAGCAGTTCAACATTTGGAGCCCATTACTTCCCAGCAACTTTTGAACTATGATACCATAATTTAACTTTCTTTATCCCCAGCACATGCACAAATCCATTGCTGACTTTTGAAGGGACTGATTCTCACTTTACCATTGTTGGATGGCAAAGTGAGAATCAGTCTCTTTTTCTTTGGTTAAGTATACAAAACCCGTATAGACAAACTTCTGTCTTTTGTTTTTGTAAGAGAGGCAATCAGTACAGTATTGCTCTCCAGCTCACAGAGGATGAAGGTGATGTTGGTGGGGCAGCCTTCTGTTTGGACCAACCAGGAGACCAGTGCCCCAGTGCTGCTGGAGATGATGCCTATGGTCTGACACAATAAACCAAGGTCCTGACTGACTGGTAAAGAGATAGTGACACTTCCTGTAAAGAGTAAGGGGTTCCGGTGTTTGGCTAAATTCCTTGTAAGGTGCTCTCAATCTGGCCAGTTTAACTGGCTACATAATTTACTACCTTTGCTTATGTGGTGTGATAGTGAATAATTATATGCGTGATGCTGTAGCATACAACCTGAAGCAGATTCCCTGCATGAAGCGTGACTCACTGATGTATGATATTGCATCATATCCTGTATGTTATCTGGCAAAAAACTGAAAGCAAAAGCAAAAGGTTTCATATAGTTCATTGACTGCAGAACTGCAGAAGCCTGTGAGCTGGTAAGACAACACTTTGGAAACATAAGTACTTTGTGGTAGTAGTACTGTAAAGAGGTCAATATACTATATAAATTGTTATTGGCAATACAAGCTACATTACTTCTGAAAAAGACTACAGCTGCAGGTTCATTATTAAAATATCTTCTGAAAATATCTTGTGCAGAAGCCATATTATTGATAACTAGTAAAACAGCTATAGCATGCTGTGGCTGTTCTGTTAATGGTTGCAAGATAGATGTGATCAATTACACTATCAGTGAGTACTTAAACAGCATGCTTTGCACCATCTATCGTAAAGTATATAGTTTTGCGCACCTTTTTATGCTGTTTTATCACCAGTGTTTTAGGGGAATTCTACTTTGGGCGTCACACTAGCTCAGAGATAACTTACGGGATTCCCCGTAAGTTATCGACTTTGCTGATTTAGCATGTCAAATGTCTCTGATGTTTATTAGTGTGCTTGCCCTTATTATTATCATCACTTATTCTTATTATTATTATTATTATTATTATTATTATTAATTCTTCTTCCAGCTCTAACTGCACCTAAACCGTTTGGTCTACAGACACCAAACTTACACCAAATCGACCACTGGTTTCATAATTGCATTAGTTCACACTAAAACAACCTTCAACAACATATTGTTATATAATGCTAAATTACCTATGAGCTGATTTGTATGTGCAACTTATGTGCAAACTATCTTCCTGAGCCCAAGCATAAAGTGCCTTCGGCTCAGGTAGCAGTGCTAGAAATTTCTCTACACTTCTATTGTAATACATTGTACAGACAGCTAGAGCATAAATTACATTTATATTATGGTTGTTTATTGCAAGAAAGTCTGCATTTACACAGGAGGCTTGTTTCAACAGATCACTGTGTATTTCCTGTTTTACCTTTACCTTTACCTCTCTCTGCTCGCTCTCTTCCTGGGTGACCAGTACAATTGCGGATCTCCTGTTCAGTGAAATGGAAAAGTGGAAGATTGGACCCTGTTACCCAGACCTGGGATGGTCCTGCTGGCGCAGGCCAGTCAGCCTGTTGGGCACCACGGATCTGATCCTGCAGATCCCCCTCAGTGCCAACACCAGCCTGCCAGTGTGGGAGAGTGTGCGTGCAGCTCAGGTGGAGGTGGAGTGGACCGTGAATCCTTACAGCATTAACATCCGCATCACTCCTTTCACCTCCACAAAAGCACAGGCGCTTCCCCAGACCAAGGCTCTGGCTGCAGCCCAGCCCACGACCCTAACTGGGACCCAGCCCTTAGCGCTAACCACAGTCCAGCCTTCAACCCTACCTGTGAGCCAGTCACAACCCTTTGTTCAGCCACTGTCCCTGGATACGTTTCCAGCCCAGCCTTGGGGATTACCCTATCCTCATGTTTTTTTCCCACCACAGCCACTCCCTGTATCCCCCCCTCATACTCTCAGCCTGACCCAGCCCCTTACCACTGCCCGCCCTCAGCCTCCCCCCCAGCCAATCACCAACGCCCAGGGCGCTGTCACCAACCTGCTGTTCCAGCCGGGCCCCAGAGCCGAGTGGGTGCAGCAGGCCTGCTTCCACACCAGGCCCTTCGGGGAGGTGTGCATCTGCGACCACTTCCTCCTCGGTCGGTGCCCGAACGGGTTCGACTGCGAGCAGCACCACACGCCCTACCCTTTCCACTGGCAACTGAGGCGCCAGGACACCTACCAGTGGGTCAGCACTTCCCACTCCGCCCAGGTCAGGCTGGAGAGGCTGTACTGTGACAAGAACAGAGACACCGTCAGGCTGCAGGAAGGGTGGGTTTTTTTCCCTTCATCTGCCTATTCATACATACTTGTCAGTACTCCGGCCCCCTAGCTGTTATGTTCTCCTTATGTTTATGTTCTCCCCATCTGTCATTGTGTCCATGTGCTTTTGTTTTTCTTTGTGTTCCAGCCCTGCCCCGCTCTCCGCCCTGTCTCCGCCCACCTGATCATCTCCACCTGCCTGCCTGCACACCTGTTTCCCATCACCTCATCATCCCAGCCCTATATCTACCCTGCTCGTCTCTGTCCTGTTTGCCAGATCGTTGCAGTGTATCTTCTGTTTCGTTCCCGCCGTGCTTTTTCCCCTGTAAGTCTTGCCGTTGTTGTTCCTGCCTGTTCCTCGACCTTGATTCTGCTCGCCGCCTTGCTCTGTTTGCCTGATTATCTGCCTGCCTGGTTACCGACCTTTCCTGTTCCTGTTTTCAATCCTGGTTTGCCCACGGACTGCCTGCCTGTTACCGACACTGCCTGTTCTGGTTTTGCTACTTTGCCTGACGTCTTTATTAAAGCTTTTTTGGAACCTGAAGCCCTGGTGTCCACGCTTGAGTCCTTGCCTGAGCCCTGACAATACTCCACACTGTGTTTTAGGCCAGAGATGGAAGTTCTGTTTGAAATTATGATTACACTCACAAACAACGATACTTTAATATTACAGTATATTCTCGTTGAATGCCCAGTGAATTCCAAAACTCAGCATGCGCTACTGTATCCATCAGGTTAATGTCCGTCCTCATTCAAAGACGTGTGTCCCACAGGGATTGGATGTTCACCCTCGACTTTGACACAATGACAGTGGGAGACTCGTGGAAGTATGACAAAGCCAGGAGACTCTCCAATAGCAGCAATGCAGCAATGAACCCCTATTTCCCCGCAGAGTGGCGCTACTACTGGTGGAATGACTACACATGGGAAAAGTACAAAGAAGTATGAAAACTGCCCCTTTTACTCTGATGATATCAAGACTACCAAGGTTATTGAGTAGTTTGATTAATGTTAACTTACCGTAAAACTTCCAATAAACACCAAGGCATTTATTTGCTTTAATTACTTAACTTTACCAGCGATAATACGGAATCACTCAAACAGAAATCATTAATAAAGTAAGTTAAACATTGTCATTGCAACCTATGATGGGAGAGAACAGTCTGTAAGAATAGCAGTATCACTGAATTTAGGCTACCATGATCCGAAGGCAACTTGTTTTGTTTATGTTTAATCTAATTTGTGAACAGATGAACATGCATAAGGCAAATTGAATTCACTTAAACAGTCATTAGTCCACTGCTCTTTCGTTTTATAGTCACAAAAAATATAATTTTCCCCGGCGTTTGTTTGAGGCAGGTGTTTATTTCACTGAAAGGGTCATGCATACCGGCGATTATAAGAGGCCTGCATTTATTGGAGACTTGGCTGTTATTGGAAGTTTTAAGGTATAAATTGGTTTGCAGTTTTGTCTCCGGTTATATTGGGTTTCTTCATGTTTGTCTGTTGGAGTATAACAGACCTTAACTGCTTTTCCTGCTGCAGGACCTGGTGTTCACCATAGAGGCAGGGGATACCAGATGCCGCTTCTTCATCGGGAACCAGCAGTATGAGTTGGACTTGATCAGACTGATCCAGACCAACCTCAGCACTGGGTTCAAGCGCAGAGTACGACGCCGACCCACCTTCCGCTCACCCTTCTCCATCAAATCACTCCTGAAGTATGAAATATTTATGTGCTCCATGTCATAACACACAAGACATAAGACGCGTTTCACTGTCCTCAGGGGAAAAATTGTAGCAGACAGTGCAGTTTAGGCTCAGGGGATGAAAGGGTTAAAAAGCATTGCATGCATTAGCCACACATCAAGTCAAATGCAGAGCATATAAATTATTAGGAAACGAATAAAATAAATTTGTAAATATGAAAATAAAATCATTTAATATATCCTGTACATAAACAGTATATATCAGTATGACTTGATGCGACCTTAAGATAAAGAAGAAATAAGTGCTTGTATGTATAGTCTGCATGCAAGAAGTCTGTAACGCCTTCCTGATGGCAGAAGCTGGTATTCCTTGTTTAAATCATTTGAAGGGCCTGTTAAATCATTTTCGAGAGCAGTTTAACAGCAGACTGCTCAAAACGTTCCTGCATAGAAAGGGTGAGTTTTGTTTCTGTGGTTGTCGCAGTGTTTTTAATCAAACTGAGAATTCAGGATTTGAACTGGGCGGCTCAGTTTCTGAACCAGACACTCATGCTGTTATGTACATTTGTTGTCAATGAATATACCTAAGTACTTTTATGAGTCACACGTGGATTTGGTTTCTTTATTTTTTGTAAATGGTAGAGCTCCTTGCAGCATTGTGCAAATCTACTGTTTTCAATCATATTTGTGGAAGTATCTTAATTTACAGAGGAATTTGATAATGGGGTTGTTGGGATTGCTAGGAGTACAGGTATTTGTGTTAGTAAAATTAGTGAGCTGATACAGGTGCACCAGTACTTATGGTAGCAGGCTCTGAGAGAGTTCCATTGACTTTAATGTATTGGTCCCATTCTGTTCAATATGAATGTGAATATCATCACATAATGTATGAGCTGGCATTCATTTGTACCAAATTGTCATGCATGACAGGTTATATCATGTCTTGTCATTGCCTTGTCATATGCCATGTCATTAATGCATTTCTATGTATTCTTATTTTTGCCTTGTCATTTTTCTACATAATGATGTAAACAAGTTTGTCTTCTCTTTTGAAATCACTGGAGTCATTCTTACAGGTGTACACTGCAGCTTGTGGGGCTATTAGAATTGGCTTATTGATTCACATGTCTTCCCTTTTCTTTCTTGTGTGAACTTCCTCTCCTCTACAGAACAGTCCTATTAGGTGAGGCCTCCCAGCCCACTGGTGAAGTCCTTCCCAGTGTCAGTGTGGACCCTCTGCAGGAGTTCAGCAGCTGGTACCCCCCTGTGTGGACCCTGAGTCCAGGCCAGGGCTTCAGCCTGCTGGAGGTTCCACCCAGCACCGAGGCCTACCAAAAAATCCACAGCCTGTTCCACAGCACCATGTCTGAGATAAAGATGGAGATCGTCAGCATACAGCAGGTCCAGAACGAGTTCCAGTGGGACAAGTACCGAAGGTACATGTGGGGTAACGAGGGAGAACCTGAATCTCAACGGCGACATATTTTTATATACAGTACCAGTCAAATGTTTGGACATACTTTTCTTTCTTTATACTATTTTCAACATTTTGGAATATCAGTAAATACATCAAAAATATGAAACAACACAAATGGAATTATGCAGTGACCAAAAAGTGTTATAAAACAAATCAAAACTATATTTTAGATTCTTCAAAATATCCAATTTTTTTTAAATTACATAGACAAATATAAATCATGAAGTTGATGCCTAAGAAACAAATTTCAAACATTTAAGTCTTTAGATCAAAATGTCTTTGAATACATGTTTCCCATTATCTTAATCAGGTGTGTCCAAATTTTTTACTGGTACTGTACAGATTATGTCACTTTATATTTTGTCTGTAAACTGGCCTTGTCAGGGTTTCAGAGACTTCCACTCACAACAACCAGCAGCTGTCCTGGTAACTGCCTTTCAGGTCCTGTTGCCGGCTGCTTCTCCAATCTTCCTCCAGAGGGTCCCTCTTCCTGTCTGTGCCTTGTCTTAATTTAGTTAACCGTTATGTCTAGTTAGTCTAGTCGTGTGTTTTGTGTCCTTTATAAGTTCTGCCTGTTGCTTTGTTCAGTGCTCAGCCTTGTGTGTTTTCCTGTGCCCCAAGTTCGCTTGTTTCTAGTAGAGATTCTTTGTCTTTTGAGACCTATCTGTGTTTTTTGCATCATCTCTGCATCGGCCCTCTGCTGAAAAGGGATGTTGGCTCTGTGTTTCAGGCAGAAGGAGCACATGCAGAGTTGCAGCGGGGACTGGAGCGGGCCCCTGGAGCGACACCTGTTCCATGGAACCACGGAGGACACCGCCAACGAGATTTGCCAGAGCAACTTTGACCCGCGGGTGTCCGGGAAGAACGGGGTGGTGTACGGCCGTGGCAGCTACTTCGCGCGGGACGCCAGCTACTCACACAGATATGCTCCTGCAGGCATGGGGGGCATCCAGCACATGTTCCTCGCCAAGGTGCTGGTGGGCAAGACCTGCGTCGGGAAGACCAACTACTCCCGCCCACCCCGCCTCCACCCCTGGAACCCCAGATTCGAGCTGTACGACACCTGTGTGAATCAGACGCACAACCCCTCCATCTTTGTGGTGTTCGACAGCTGCCAGTGTTACCCCTACTACCTGATCAAGTACAAAGCCACGTCCGACATCGTCAAAATCTTTGAGTGAAGCCTGTTTTTTTACAAGCACATCCTGAAATACTGTTGCCTGGATGAGCCCGGGAGGTAAACAGCAGCTTTTACTTTATCTGAAGGGTTGATGAGGTTCAGGTTGAAGGCCACAGAGTCATTTTAAGATGACATGGCTGCCGGTTTCAGTACATTTGACTGAGAGCTGGCTGTGTAGACACAGGACCTCTACTGTAGCACTTATTAGCCCTTGAGCTTTGCTATTCCTATGGTGGCCAGTAGTAGAGGGTAAACTCAAAAGCATAGGAGGGGCAGTAGCAGTGAAAGGGATGCTGTTTATCATAGTCCAAAAGGATAAAAGACGTTTAGAAAATTAAGTTTGCTGTTGATTTGCACATTACTTCCCCACCACTTTACTATTTTGTTAAAATGTTGTAATGAAAAAATGAAATAACAAATAAACATAGTTCTCAATTGCTGACACTGTTCCATGGCGCTGTCAGTGTGACTATTATTGTTATCTCTTATTATTATCTCTTTTTTGATGGTTATATTTTTAGCCAAACCTAAAAAGGGATCAACAAGTAGCATCAAGCATTTAAAAATTTGTTATACAGGCATACATATTTTTCCTCTTAAAATCTGTGGTGCTGTTGCCATAAAAGCTTGTCTTTGGTCTTTTTTTCCTTGTGAAGAGTGATTAGGTTTAGCCTGATGGTCAAACAGTGTCACGGTATGATCACATGACACACATTCCATGCCAAAGTGCTGGTGGATAAGATGCGTGCGGGAAAGACTACGTACTGTTGCCCAACCTGACTTAACCCCATGATGCAAGCACACGAATGCTGTACCTGGGTGAATGAGCAGGTCTGACTGTCTTTATGGTGTTCCACAGCTGCTAGTCTTACCTGCACTTGAAATACAAGACACTGACATCGTTACCATCTTTGTATAAGAAATTCTTTCAGAGAAGACCTGACAGTGTTTACTTTTTATTTACTTATTTTTTATTTGGGGTCATGGTGTTTCATTTGAAATCTACGGAGGTCCGTTGAGGGTCAGGTGGGTTCGGAGTATTTGACTGTGCTCCGCTACAACTGGATGATGTTGAGTCTGCTACGCTGCTACCCATAGCTCCTCTGTTCTAACAGTAATCAGCACTGGTACCGTCTGTTCCTGTAGCAGCCACTAGAGGGAGGCAAAGATGAGCAGATGAGCACTTCCTTGTGTGTTCCATAGTACTGGAATGACAAATGCTGAGATAATTGTCATGTGCCCTGCCATGTAAAAAATTAAAACAGCTTTACAGAAAATGCCGGTTATACGATTTTTATGACTTCATCTTCATCAGACAGATGACATTTAGCTGAAATAAGAAGACCAACTTAAATAGACCTGTGTTGCCAGGAAGTTAGGATGGCTTATTATGGGTACTGGTTTAAGTGCTGTTGCTTCAGTAAGGAAATGCAATTGTGATCGTAACAGAGGTCTCCATGAGGATTTGTGCGCGGGAGTTTGAGACGAGCTAGAAAGAGTAAATAAGACCAAGACTGAGTAACATCAATTTACAACACTGTCATTTATTCTATTTACAAACATATGTAACAAATGATCAGATCTTCAAAAATAATCTAAATGACAGGAAGGAATGAATTGTACTACAGTCATGATCAGAACAGATTATTATAAATACATGTTATCCTTTTGGGGTGGAGGGTTGTTTCACTTTAGAATCCTTAACAGTGCCTGTGCAAACCAGGTCCTCTTCAAAAAGTGCACTGATAAGAACTATTCTAAAAAAATTCATAGTGTCTGCATGTAATCTCAAGTGTGCATACCTGGCATTCTCAGGTTTCTAGAGAGGTTTAACATCCATGTGTGTGTGTATGTGTGTGTAAGAGAGAGTGGGCGAGTATAGGAGTTGTGGCATAAAATCTTCTACTCCAATATGTATTTTCATGAGCTCACCATTAGATAACATCCATATATGGCGAAAGCATGTCTTGTAAGACCTGCTTATTCTACAGGGATAGCCATGCTACAATGTGCTAAGTGTAGGTTTAGCACAAACAGTATTTCTCTGAAGACTCTGCTCTGAAGACCTTGAAGACTGCAGCAATTAACGTATTGGTTTTCATATTCTGAAAAAAGGCATTCTTTAAGGAGAGTCCAATAAGCTGCGTTCAAGTTATTAATCAAATGATAAGAAATCCCTCCCTCATCGTTGATGTTTTGTTGATACTGTAGTGCCAGTCTGCTGGGTCATGCTTGACAGAAAATTTTTACCAACTATATCAGACCAAGCAGAAGCGGATGGGTTTGCTGGAGGAACAGTAAGGTCTGGTCTGAAAAATAAAATCACCGCACAGCGCCACTGGAAACTGCAGTGCCAATTAGCCCATTCACAGCCCTAAAGAGTAGAAAAGGGTTTCATGCTTGCAGACTGGCTTCAAAAGTGTTGATTTACATCTTTTTGACCTAGAAGCTGCATTTCTACATATTGCACTTACAAGCGGGGCGACTGAGCATTAAAGGTCACATGGGATTGTTTGCTGTTGCTAACCAAAAAATTCAGAACACAATCATGCTATTTCACAGTAAGTCATGCTGTAATAATGTAAGTGCTTTATGAATGCCTAAATGCCTGCCAAAAATATGAATTTGTTGCGATACCTTTTAAGAATTTAAGATACCTTTCAAGAACATGATACAAATCACACTAAACAATGCCATGTGACCGTTAAAAGACAAATTAAAATTGTTACTCAGATTAACAAAAGCTTCGAAGGTTAGCAGATACGCACACGCAATTTTTAAGACAAAGAACCACAGAGACAAGTTGTTTAAAATAGAAGTGGAATTACATTAGCATCAACGTGGAAAACATAAACCTTTTTTGAAACTTCCACTAAAAAAAATAAAGTACTGAATGTAAAGCAAACAGTTTCAACATTATAACAGAATAAAAATATATGAAAATCCTAAAATCTCACCTTGTGCACAGGATCGCGCTATGTCACAAGAGCTCTTTCCCTAAGTCAAGGTAGGCCAAGAAATGCTTGGTTTGCTTCCCTAAAGTAACCTTTCCCTTTCTGTACAAATAGAGAAGATCAGCATAACCGGAGCACTCACTGCACAGAACAACACAAATATAACCGAGGGCAACACAGAAAAACACTGGGAAAGAATGACATTTAAAAGTAAACATAATAAAAAACAAAAGCATAATCATTAACCAGTTTTCCCCCCGAAAGGCATTATGCTCTTGTCTAGTTTAATTTGTTTTACAAAAGGGATCCTTCGCTCTCTCTCCTTCTCTCAGTATTTCTCTCTCTCTCCTCTGCAAGGCCTTCTTCCCATAGTGCAGATGGATAGACCACAGAGAGGCCTAGGGGAACACGGGCTCCACAGCAGCACACCGAAGCAGCATCCGAGAAGAAAAGAGCGCAGAGGAGGCGCGGCCGCCACAACCGCTGGGGGCGGGACGAAGACCGAGACAGAGCGTGGGGTGGGGGGCCTCGAGGGAGTGGTGATGGTCGCTCGCAATGTCCTGAGGGGGAGAGAGGTGCGTGGGTTTCGGGGTGGGGGGGGGGGAGCAGAGAGCTGGAAAGCTCTCCGGCCCCTGCCCGTCCCTCACTCGCAGGCCAGCTTGCTGTCGAAGCTGGAGAGGCCGATAGCGAAGGCCTGCAGGGCGCACATGGGGTAGTTGTAGTCCAGCGTGAACACGTCCTCCGCCACCCGTCCAAACTGCATCACGATGTAATCCGCTGTCAGGAAGCAGACAGAAAAAAAAAACACCTCAATACTTCCTCCCTTTACCTCAACTCAGACTGAGTTATTGACTTATGGGAAGAGTTACAGACAGGAGATGCAGTGCCATTCACGCAAATGTCTGTACTGTGCAATACAGTTAGTCAGAGTTACTGTCAATGCCCACTGAGCAATGTCTGAGTGAGTGTGCTCTACTGGCATTTTCACTTCTCAATTTTCAAACAAAAGACTGCTATTGACTTTGGGAAGCGTGTGCGTGAGTGTGAGGAGGAAGCGTTAGAGTGAGCGTGGGAAGCGAAGACGCACTGACAGGATGTTAAACGGTGGAGACGGGCGGGCGGCGCGCGAGTGCGGCGACTCACGGTCGTTGTCGTGGACGATCTGGAAGTTCTTGACCGAGGCCTGCGTGACGCGGCCGTGGAAGTTCAGCACGTAGGACTGCGTGTCGTCGTTCCACACCGGCGCCTTGTTGTGCAGCTCGATCAGGTTGTCCAGGGAGTGGTTCTGCCACTTGGTCAGCAGACTCTCCTGCTCCTGAGGGTAAGCAAAGTTCACAGCACACTTCAGTCTCCTGACTGAATTGCAATTACCATACATAAATTCCTCAAACATCTTTGATGTTAACAAGTAAATTTCCTCCATAGTTTGTGCGCCACACAGATATATATAAAGTAATAGTGTGCCTCTTTACACATCATAGCTAACAGTTGTGCCTTCCTGAAGCCTTTGTCATGCTAAAGAGCTAAATTGGGCTGAGCTCAGTTAGTGCCTAGATGAGGGTCCTCTGGAAATACAAGCCTACTGCTGGAAGAGGTGTTGCTGAGCCAGCTGGGGGCAAGATGTGCCAAGTAAATCCAATGCTACAGTACAATGACGCAGGTACTTATCATACAGGCCCTTATCAAAAGAGCAGGGGTGTTAACCACTATGTCCTGGTTAAATTCCCAAATTGGCTCTCTACATCTGGCCACCTAATCATCCTTAAATTTGTGTGGCAGCACAATCCTTTTCATGCCCTGCCCACCCTGATTCCTTCCTTCCTGGGAACGTAAATAAAACGCATGTGCAGGAAAGGCAGTGTAATGTAGACTCACGCTGGTCGGTCGCACCGGCACCCTCTCGAAGCTCATGTTCATCCCGGGGATGATCACCGTCATCTTGCGAGGCCCTTTGAACCCCAGCACGTTGGTCTCCTGCAGGGAACAGATCCCAGATCAGCCTCGAGGGGAGCAGCGCTCGGGTTCCAGGACGGGTCGTCAAAGAGGAGGAGGTGAACAATCATAAGGGGCAGCAGTGTAGCATAGTGGTAAGAAGCAGGGCTCGTAACTGAAAAGTTACTGGTTCAATTCCCCCGCTGGGCCACTGCTGTTGTACCCTTGGTCACTTGGTACTTAACCCAGAATTGCCTCAGTAAAATATCCAGCTGTATATATGGATAACCTATGTAAGTTGCTATGGACATGGGGATCTGCTAAATGGCAATAATGTAATATGATGTGAAGGTGAACAATCATAACACTTCCTGGTGCAGATCCACACCTGAATGCTCACACCCACTGGTCTGGGAGTGTTGTTAGCCTGGTCTGACACTGTTGCTCATTACTGAGCTGATACACTTCTGTTCTATTGTGCTGGAAGTCGCTCTGGATAAGAGCATATGCTAAGTGCATGTAATGTAATGTGATGTAATGTAATGAAATGAATGGCACTTGTGGCCAGACTCACGTAGCAGATAGCCGCCAGCTCCTGCCGCGTGTTGCTCTCCTCCAGCAGTGCGCCGGGCGTCTTGGCGGGGTTGGAGCCGTTGTCGTACACCGTGAACTTGGTCCCCATAAGGTTGGACCTGAGAGAGAACACAGCCAAAATAAAAAAAAAACACTCCCGAACTGAGTGTTCCCGTCAGCCTTTCAGTTCACCTCCTCAGCGCATTAACAGAGGGGAACAAAAGACTGGGACTCAATAGGACTGAATCAATGAAGCTCAGTCCCCACAATGAAGGAACTGAGATTAAGATACAGAGGCAATGTGGGGGGCAGAGTGATATTCTGGCACCTCAGTTTCCCCACGAAGCTCTCGCCCTCACGGGACAGGTCCGTGGCGTCCACCGAGATCAGGTAGTTTGACGTCTTGCTCTTCTTCCTCTTCCTGCCCGCCAACAGAAAGACCTGAGGATGAGAGAGAATGAAGGGTGAGAATGTCGTCCATCTTCTTCATCTCTTTCACAGTTAACACAAGGGCCTGGGTCGGTATTCACCTCGCCATACTGACACATTACGGCACAGGTGGGCCGCGGCTTCTGGCCCGTCCCTCCCCTCACCCCCTTTTACCTTCCTGCCGTCCTCCTTCTCCAGGTGCATGAAGTAGGTGGGGTACAGGCCGCGGTCCATGCCCTTCTTGTCCCGAGTGATGCGGCACTTAACAGTGACCCCACGGGGGGCAGGCCGTAGCACAAACTCTTCCAGGTTGTCAACTTCTATCGAGGGCCCCTCTGCAGTGGGGGACCCAGGGGCCACGTAGTCCTGTGATGGGGAGGGGAGAAAATTGAAGAAAAAGATCTGATTAAATGAGAGACACCAGCAGGCAGAGAGAAGGTACCGAAGATAAACTGAGATGGCCCATTTTCTATTCTTAATCCTTTCCCGGGTAACAGCCAGGAATAAATTAAGAGAGAAAATGATATAGGCCTATGCAGCGTCAGCTGGAGTTTGCCTCTGAAAGCAATGGAAGTGCTGCAGCCAATGTAAATATTTTAAAGCTGGAGTGAGACAGTGGAAATGGTGGGACTGAGGTGGCAAGGGGGGGGGGGGTGAGCTCACAGTGGTCGACTTGGTGCTGGAGGCAGAGGCAGGTCGAGAGCTCTCTGCTCGAGGAGAAAGGGACCGGGCGTGGTCTTCCTCTTCTTCCTCCTCTTCCTCCTCGCTGGCCTCATCGTAGTTCATACTGCCCGAGAGCCCTGCCCAGGGGAGGAACGAGACAGATAAGAGAGAGGACAACAGGAAAGGGGGAAAGAGGAGGGAAAGACAGAGAACATACAGAGAGCTGTGTCAGGGCCGATTCACCTCTGCGTATTTACACAAGCCAGCTCAGAGCAGACCGTTTTCTCAGGAGTTTTCCCAGAGAGCCCTGCTCTCGTGTTCCCACTGCACAGATTTGTCATCGCAGGGTAAATATGAATGTTGTCATACTGTGTGCGAGCAATGAAACATGAAAAGAATAAAAATTCAAGAAAATGCAGATTTTGTCCCAGTTCATGAAGCTTTTGATGTGCCTAGCATGACTCATATGTTAATACCACAAAATGCAAATAAATCAACTATTATGACATTTTAACAATAAAAACAGATTTATAGGCAGAACAGAGACATTTTAGACGCAGGCCTTCAAGAAAAAAATACTTCAGCCCACTGACCGAGGAGAGTGGGTCACGAAAACCTGCATTAGGGACAGAGGTGTGATTAGTGAGCATGCTGCAAAAGCAGGAGGGAAGCTGGAGAGAGACTCTGGAAAACCCCACCTAGCCAAAGCCCGGAACGAGAGAACAGGCAGGGTGGGGGCGCTGAGAATCCCAGGCCCCCCCGCGGCGGAGTTCCGTTAAACTGCAACAAAATCCCAGCAGCCCCGTCCGGCCCCCCCGTCTCACGCTGCACCCCATTCAAGGAGCAGCCGAATCAACACTGAGCTCTACTGCAGCTACCACTGCACTGAGGGAGATGAAACTGTGTGGGGATGCTGGGAAGGATTCCACCCCAGCGGGTGTGGAGAGCTGTACCTCCAATCTGTGTGGTGCCCGTGGACGCACTGTAAATCTCTCTCCCGTTTCTGTAAGTTATTACTGAAAGGGAGGCTTACATTACATTACATTATTGTAATTTAGAAGTCACTCTTATCTAGAGCAACTTGCATAGGTTACAGTTTTCACATGTTATCCATTTATACAGCTGGGTATTTACTGAGGCAATTGTGTGTTAAGTACCTTGCCCAAGGGTACAAAGGCAGTGCGCCAGGGGGGAATCAAACTGGCAAACTTTCAGTTATGAGCCCTGCTCCTTACCACAATGCTACACTGCTGCCCTTAGGTTAGGTGTAGTGCTAACAGGCATTATTTACCAACAAATTATACATAATACATACAATTTATTTTTTAAAGACTACCTATGCAGAGTTACAAAGCCTCTGCGTCTTCATTAATACTGCTATTTAGAAACAGCTGTAGCAAATATCTGTTTTATTGTAATCATTACACACTGCATTCCCTCTTCTGTTGACTGCATGCATGCTGCGATCCTGCAGATCCTGACAGAAGGGGGGCAGCGGGTCTGGATGCTACACCTCCACCTCAGCCCGTGTCAGCTAGTGATGGGAGAGTGAGGCTTCATGAACCCCAGAAGTGGAGAGGTGTCATATGCTATTGGTGACTCAAAAATGGAACAAATTATAGTGTTTTCCCATGGAGGGCAAAGTGCTGATTGGTTCAAGTAAGTCAGTGATTGACAGCATGTGGTGGCCCTGCCTATTGTCGGGATAATGAAGCCTTGCTCTTCCATTACGAGTGGCAGCCAGCCCTGGTCCGAGAGGCTGTTCACTACCTGACCGGAGCAGTTTCTCTCTGGCCGACAGAAGGCGCTGTGGCCCTTCGGAGGCAAGCTTCTCTCGCTCCGCCTCCGGGTTCGGTTCTCCCGGCTGCACCACCCTTTCGTGGGCGGAGTCAGCGAGAAGGGGGGAGGGGTCCCGCACTGCAGCAGACAGAATCATACGCACTGCACCACACGTCATGACACAACACAGAGGTGGGTGTAGAGACTAGTACGCTGATTCATCGTCAGTTGTAACCAACACTCTTATTATTATGTCACAATGTCCTGTAGAAAAGCAGTGTGCTCTTGTTCCCATCTTTGAGCTGGCACGTAGGGCATTGTGACTGGACTTTTACTTTTGTTGTAGAAGCTTGCAGTTTCACCATGACAGCCTATAGACAAGTTTTGGGCCCAAGATGTCGTATTTCAGTGGCAGTCAGGGAAAAAGGCTGAACCAATGGCTGTGGGTATTGCAATACAGCTGTCACCAGGAAAAGTGCATTTCTGAAGCCAGACATCTGACTTAACTACACTGTGAGTGTTGGCACTGCTGTGATTTGAGTGTGGGGTAACTGCATGGAGGCCGAAGATGTCATATTTCAGTGGCAGTCATGGAGAAAGGCTGAACCTATAGCTGCTGGTATTGTAACAGAGATGTCACCGGTGACAGTGCATCTCTGAGGCCAGATGTCTGATTTAACTGTGCTGTGAGTGTGGAGTAACTGCACGGAGGCTGTGCCGCTAACCTCGTTTCTGGAGCAGCTCGTGGATGTCGGTCTTGGGCTCCAGCAGCGTCTCCGTGTCCCCGTCCCTGTCCGGCTCCTCGGCTGGCGGGGACTGCGGCTGGCTGACGGACAGGACCTGGATCTTGGTGCCCAGGTCGGGGGTCTCAGACGCCAGAAATGCAGCGGGGCCATCGATACCTGCCGGGGTGTCAGCCAGCATTACTGCCTGGCCATCTAGCAACACTTTCACAACAACAGTTTAGGTGAAGCTCTTATTACTTGAGATGTGTTTTCTCAGGCTGAACCATAGAACTGAACATGTGGGCTTGATATGAGTAAAAGGCCAGGACCGATTCTGGGTTCTTCCTAAAAATAAGAGGGACATTGAGTCCAGACCTGTCATTACTCCCTGCCTAGTGCTTTGCCCCACATTGCTGTCCTGCTGCCTTCCCCGGCATATGTGAGAGCTGACTGGCACTTGCTTGTGCATCTGAGAGCTGTTCTGTGCTTGCCTGTGCATTTGAGAGCTGTCCTGTGCTTGCCTCTGCATTTGAGAGCTGTCCTGTGCTTGCCTGTGCTTCTCAGAGGTGTCCTGGGCTTGCTGGTGTATTTGAGCTGTGCCCTGACTCCCTGCCCCTTGCTCTCTCCACTCCCCTGAAACAACCTGGGCTGGCAGAAGAGGGGCTGCCTGGGTTTGTCTAACACTACCCTGACGATTCGCTCCTCTATACAATCCAGGGCTGCAGGAGACACTGCAAGGTCACACATTAAATCATTATTCTTATCATTTGTTAGAATATTGTTTAAAACTCTGGTTCTTTCTTACATGTGTGTGGGGAAAAAACTGACTAAAAGCCAGGTCCCTTTTAACCCTGCTGGACCTCCATGACTGACTGAAATTCTGGAAGTAACCTGACTAAATGACTACAATCCTGGAAGTAACCCAGCTTTGAGTCTGGAAGCTTTTTTCTGCTACTTCACTGACATCACACGAGCAGACTGATTGTAAGTAAACTGACTGATCAGCTAATTATGCTGACTGACTGAGTCACCTTCTGTCACTTGACTGACTGACTAGCTGAGTGACTGAAAGTAAATTGACTGAGTAACTGTGACTGAACTTACCCCCTCCCCCAACCCTCCCTTACCATCAACGATGACATCACTGGTAATGCTGTGCCGGGACTCCACGAGAGGGGCCTGCTCCTCAGTCCGGGGTGGCCGGGTGCGTCGGGGCCGGGCCTCTGGGTTGGGCTGCACCATCAGGGGCTCCCGACGCTTCCGCCGCTGCTTCTGCTCCAACAGCGCCCTCTGTGGGACAGGAGGAAGTAAGACGGGGGAATAGGGAAAGAGCAGGGGGATAGCTTGAACCTTTTTGTAGGGCTATACAGACAGCTTTCCTTGTGTCCCGTTTTCAGTTTATACTTAACATGTGGCATGGAGCGGAAGTGTGAGGGAGGACACTCTTCGGACACTGCCCTGATCTGAGAAAGGTACTGACCACATTCCACTTTCTCACCAAATGCAGGGTGACCTAGCTGCTGCTTCTGATCCAGATCAACTGCAACCTCTTTACCATTCTGTTTGGATGCTGCAGCTCCGCATGGACACACATGCACACAAACACATTTGTGTGCACACACACACATGCACTGACACGCGCAGACACGCGCACACACACGCACACACACACCCACACACCTTGTAAGCTGGCTCAGTCTCAATAAGTGAAGCAACTGAGATAGAAACCTTAAATACTCAACATTTTTAATAACAACTGCAGTGTTTCAATAACGAAAGCTCCAACAGAAGCCATATCTTAAACATCCTTAGAGGAACAACGGCTACCACAAAGTCTCTACAATAGGCTCAGAATTCTGGCTCCTCCAATGCTGAGAATGCACAAATCCCAGGAGCACTTGTGTTAGCGAGATCTGCGCGAAGCGTCTCTCCACTCCACCCAGAACACCTGTCTGTGTGGGGCTGCCAGCCCCGCCCCCTCAGCTCCGAAAAAGAAACGGGAGAAGAAAAAAGCAAGAGGCATTGAAAGGGGAGGCAGATATTACTATGGTAACAGCGCAGCAGCGACGGTGTGAAGTGGCTCCTGTCCTTGAGAGACGGCTCTCTGTACCACAGCCCTCTACACCTCCTCTCTCCCTGTCTGCTGTAGCTGCTGCTGCTGCTGCTGCTGCTGCCAGTCTCCGGGCCACAGCAGGCCGCTAATGGCTTTGCCAAAGACTGGCGTCACGGCCAGCCAGATCAATTAGCCTCACAATACCTCACCTCTGTCTGAGAGCCCCGACCCATCAAATCGGTACACGGTGGGTTGCGTCAGGAGGACCAGTTTTCGAGACCCCGGCGGGTTAAATAAAGGGTGTTTGCCTCTGAAGAGTCTGCGTTATCGACGACCACTTATGTGGACGGGTTTAAAAATAGAGGGAAAAAAGAAAAAATGACTGCCTGGCATTTCAAAGGACTCAAACCACTGCAACCTCCCTCAGAACAACTGTCAGTATGCATTTTAACCTCAAATTCAGCCTGTCCCATTTCACACAGAGAAAGAGGTTTTGTCATTCAATTCCTGTCAACCATCTACCACAGAAAAGAAACTATGAGGAAGGCACTGGTTTCCTAGATTATCATGAAAAATGTGATCATAATCTAACTTTTTATAATCTCATTGTCAGACAATGAATGAGAGAGGGAAAACAGCTCTGGGGCAGCAATGGCTGCATAATGCAAAACTCACTTTGAAAAGCATCTAACGACGGTATAAAACTCAGATGAAGCATACTACTAACTAACTGACAGAAGAGTAGAGAGTCAGCTATTTCTCTTAAAGCCAATTACAGCAGGTAATACAGAAGAAGGAAAGGGCTGTGTAACTAAGTGCAGTGGGAGTCTAAGTGAGCAGCAGGGGAGTAAACAACACAACACAGTGATGGATATTGAAACTGTGTGTGTGTGTGTGTGTGTGTGATTGAGTGCACGCATACTGTAGGCATGTATGTATGTATGTGTGTGTGTGTGTGTGTGTGTGTGTGTGTGTGTGTGTGTGTGTGTGTGCGCACTTGGGCATACGTATGCATGTATAGATCAGTTCCTATCAGACAGAATAGGAGCGCTAGGTTGTGTTAGTTCTCTGGAGAGGGACACAGTCTTAGTGAATAAAAAAAAAAAAAAACATGATCAATTATACCATCAAATTCCAATATATTCTCATACACTGGCTGTGTAGTCAGGTGAGAAACCAAACCAGCCCTCACACAGCTTAACATAATCTGCAGCTCTTAAGGACTGCTGTCAGGAATTCAGCCAGAGGCCAGCATGAAACCCAAACCCTGCTACTCTCAGAGACCTGATCAGTTCACTGAGGTCAGGAATCCAACCTCAGGCCAGCTCAGAGCCGGTCCTGCTGCTCTACACGACCGGGTCGCTTGGTGCTGTCACAAATTTGTTGCTTTCTCCAAACAAGCGGTGACATCACAGACACAGCCTCATTAGCGCTAACGAGCACGGGTTCGGTGCCATCACTAACGTCTGTGTGCTAGACGGCTCTATTTAAGGCAAGAGTGAAGTAATGCTTTCAGACAGAAACAAATGCATTTTCACTCAAATCAAGAAAAGAGACAGCAGTGGCCACTGAGACATTCCCAGTCAAAGATAACTGCAGGGTCAAAAAAAAAATTAACATTTAAATTTAAATCTGGAAAGGTCGACTGACCACCCCCTCAAATACTCCAGTCCAGTTTGTTTCTTTTTTTTCCCCCGGTCAAATCAGGTGATGGATTATATAACCGCATGAATTATCCAAATGAACAGAACAATGACTCCGAGTTTTGCGGTGAGGTGAGCTGGAAAGGGCTGGTGACGCTCTACCTTTCGAAGAGATCCGTTGCCCCGCTCATCGGCCGCCAATCAAGGGCTTTTCTACCACGTTCAAAACCATGTAAACACTCGCGTCTTCCCCTCGAAGGGGCCGGATTCCTGCCAGGGGCCCGCCACCTGCACACGAGAGCCGCACCAGGGATGCGCGTTTCTTACGTCTGCAGCTGTGTTGTTTGAATAAAAAATATTTTTTAAAAAACAAAAGATGAAAGGGCTGTGGGAGACGCTTCACCATTTCAACTTGAAATTAATTTGGATTTTAAATTTTTAATGCTTCGCACTGAGAATAGGAACCTAATGAATAACACATGCGTAATTGGATAATTATTACCATAATGATGAGTCAGTGCTTTAATCACGAGGCCACATAATTTTTTTTTAAGTAAAAGGGGGGAAAAAAACAGGAAAGCAACTACCCTACAGCATTTTCAATAAACAGACGCAACATAAAAAACCCATATTCCACATATATAAAGTTCATATTTATAGACCCATCAGGAGTCAGATGACACAAACTGTCTGCTTTGATGAGGAAGCGGCCGTTCTGCTCCCGGTGGCACAATGTTAGCCGGGGAAAAGTAAAGAAAAGTACGAGAGAAGAAAAGAAGCTCCTCGCTCCCTGCGGGTGCCGACACTCTTCCTGTGAGAACTTGATGGAAAGTGCTATTCTTGTACGACTCCTGTCTGCCTCTTGTTTCACATCTGCTGGTGTGAAATTGCTACTGTTTGAGGCTGCGCTACTGGGCCAATCTTCCTCACAGACCCGGGCTGCTGTTCTGGAAAGGCACCCCTTACGAAGGCTCATGACGACAGGGTAACAGAGGTCAGCACTGCCCGTAACCCACACGTTACAACCACTCCAGCCCTGTACTGTACACTCCTCCAGTCAAATCAGAATCAAACCACAAAATGATGAAACGTTTCGTCACCCAGAGAACACACTGTCAGATTACCATGTGACTTGGATTAAAACTAGCTAGAATCCCAAAAAAATATCATGTCAGTGGAATTTTTACTTGCTTTACTCGTTCTGTCTGTTAGTCCTCAGTAGCACTATGATAAAAAGTCCTGTATGAAACAATTAGTTCCAATCCACTGTTCCAATTGGGCAGTTTGTGTTCTAGTTACGACAATATTCACCTGATACACCACAGGTAAATGGAATTTTTATACATTGTTTTGATATCACTGTAAATTGACTGACATAAATATTGTAACTGATTCATTCCACATTACTAACAGCTAATTTACATTACTGATGATGTAAATATTTACCATCTCTTTTGAGAACTACGTAGCTCTTGTAATGAGCCAGGTTGTCCCCTTGCTCATTCACTGGCTGGCTAGCAAATCCAGCAACATCATTTAGATAATGTTAGGAAAGTTACTCCAAGTATTGCAACAAGTTAGGTACTACTTGTTGTGTATGCATTTTCTTATAATCAATACAAATTTTCCAATACAACCTGTTCATTTTGGTCTCTCATTTTATGACGGCTCTTGCTTTATGATATGTGGCAGTAACTTCAGCTAATTATAGATCTATTTTATAAAAGCCAGATGGGACTCAAACCCGTGGTACATCATGAATATTGGCATGGTCACAGGTTTGATGTCTTAAGAAAGAAAATAAAAAAGAATTTTCCTATCAGTATTATTTCTAGGGGAATATCATTTTGTGATAATTACTGTGAACTCCACTTTGTGAAATGTATTGCATCATGAGCCGAACGTATCCTATCATGCCAAGCAATTTACATGGTTTACATTTTAAATATCATCCACTTATACAACCTCAAGCTTACTGGTGCAATTTAAGTGCCGACAACCGCAGTGCCTAGCTTGGGAACTGAACCTATAGCCCTCTGGTTGGAGGGGTTCCCAACGCTTATGGGACATGACTACAGGGTTTAATAAATGGTCCCCTGACACAGGGTAAGGCTGTGTCCTCCAGCCCTGTGTGGAATTTACACTGTGTTCTGGAGGGGGAGCATGCAACCGAATGTTCCAAAGCCAGCAAAGCCTCTTCAGCTGAAAATCACACTGTGTCACACTGTCTCTCCTAAGGCTATGATGTCACTAGGCTCCAACACCCAACTGCACGGTCTTAGGAATCAGCCTTACAGAGGGGCTCAGGTTCCTCCAACACAGATGCAACTAACTCTGTCCAAATCCCTCCTTCCACACACTTGCCTGGAATACTTCACAGTACAACAGTGTTTGCAGTACATTCGCAGCTCAAAGGGTTAAAGCTAGTTTATTGCGCAGAGATGGACAGTGAGCGCAGACAGACAATGGAAGGATGCTAAAGTATTTGTTTTACATACAATGCCCGAGTTCACTGGGATGCTCCAGTGATGACAACAGGGTAAGATGAACTAAAAATTTCTGCAGATCAAAACCACAGAAGTCTCACAACCATCAGCCCCCATTGATCGAAAGAGAAATACAGACATACATCAAATGCCAGAGCGAGCTTAGAAGAGACCTTTAGTAATACACCACTCATCATACTGCAGGTAAACAGCATTTAAGTGATGGTAATTTTCAACCCAAGTGCAATCTCTTACTGTCTAAAACAGAGCGGAGTGAGAGGCAACACACACACGCAGAAGCCTTAGGCGGAGAGCTGCTCACTGTGGAGAAAGTAAAGCTGATGAAAATAGCACATAACAGAAACTGCCTTAAGTAGATCTCCAAATCCCAGGAAGTCAGAGTCTCTGTAGAAATAAGATAACAATAGGATCACCGGGATGGGGCCGGGTTCAAACGCGCACACACACACACAAACACACACACACACACACACACACACATACACTTTCAAACACACACAGGCATTTACATGTACAAATATATACATGCAAACAATCCCCTACACACACATGCCACAAGCACACGTGCAAATGACACGGACATGCATGCATGCACACACACATTAAAGCGTACACATACACGTTAATAGCAAGAGAGAAAAGAGAGGAAAAAACACATGCAATATGTAACAATTCTTACAGTTAATGTACATCAAAAAGCAAGCACAACAGCATTCCCCCGGCGAAAGGAGAAAGCACTGGAACCCACCCTTTCTGTGGACATCCCAAGATCGACTCAGATCAGGCTGGGAGAGTTTGTCTCTGGAGCAGCAGAACACAGAGCCCTGGAAACTCTGCACGTTTCTGTCACCTCTCTCTCTTCCACCCCCCCCTCTCCAGACATGCTTTGTGCCCCCCCGCCACACACACCCCCCTCCCTCTTCTCTCCAGTCAAAGCTCGCAAAACAATATCGGAGCCTATCGCCACTCTGTCCTCTCCCCGTGTCTCAGTACACAGGCAAGCCGCTTCCTCATCCTGTGTGTGTGTGTGTGTGTGTGTGTGTGTGGGGGGGGGGTGGTCACTGCCTCTTGCTGTACATGCAATCAACAGCACTCCAGCCTTAAGCTCCAGAGAGAGGAAGGAAGAGAGGGAACATGAGAGGGAGAGATGGAGAGAGGGAGAGACAGAAATGGAAGGAGAGAGACAGGGAGAGATGAAGAGAGAGAGAAAGAGAAGTGTTCTACAACAAGGAGGTACCATCACCAGTGTTTCACGCAGGGGAGGACAACTCAGACCTCTGGTATAAAAACACTGGTCTTTTACAACCGTACAGAACTCTGGGAGGAAAGTACATAATATGCACTTCAGTTTGTTTTTTAGTGCTACCCCTCGGCCCATTTCTACCGAGACGAGACAGCCATTGTGCTCCGCTGTATCGGTTATGTAACGAGGTAGCGCGCGCTGTTGTGGGATATGAGGGGAGAGGGACCTTATGAAGATAACAGCTGATCCACAGCCAGACTCATTCAATTTCACAGGCCACTTCACCTCGACTCTTTACTCAAATACAGAGCGTCCCCGTGGAATTAGGCCTTTAAAACTATTTACTTGTTCATTCACTCAAATGATTTGTTTAAGCCGATAAGAACCCTGCTCATTGATTCGCTCTTTCCCTGGGGCATCACTCCGCAGCGTCTTGCAGAAAAAGTCAGGATGAAATTGCGCAGGATCTGAGAACCAAGCGAAACAAGATCCATTTACTGACAGGCACCGAGAACAGACGTTTATAAGGGGATTCACTGATTACATATGCAGCTGGTCCCAGGACAGTTAACAGCTGGGTAAAGAGGACTGCCGGACCCTCAGAGAGTGAGATAGCACCCCCTCTCTGTCCTACAGGGTTTCAGAACAGAGGGAGACAGCACCCCCCACCCAACCTCTCCTACAGGGTGGAGAGACAGAGAACAACAGCCCCCCCTCCCTTTCCGTCTCCTACAGGTCTCACCGAAAACCCCAGAAGCACAGAGGACCCTGAGCTGGATGGATACAGCCTTTGTTGCTCTTCTCCTAGCACTCAAAGTGCCAGACATCTTTATCCAAACACGAGGGAGGCTGGCTGACAATGACACACTCCAACACAGCCAGATACTGCGGATAATACAGCGATGCCGCTGCACCAGCCTCCCTCCGCAGCGCAAAGCCCGTAGTCACAGCTGGATCAAATGCAGGGGAATAAACGCTCTCTGACTCACACCCATCCATCAATGCTGTTCTGAAAGGCCACAATAAAAAAAAATGACAGCCAGCATTATCTTGTTCTGGAAAATAAAAACCTACGTGAGGCAAACACACAAGATGACTGACAGTTCACTCCTACTGTGGCTGCTACTCCATCACAGGCCCCCAGCTCACATCCACACCCCAGACCGTCACACACACACAGACTGCTCACAGGACACAGTCACGTCCTCAGCCCACTAGCCACTAATAGCTCACAATAACCACGGGCAGTAGCACTCCCAAAGCTCCTGCATACTCTTTATGATAGCATAAGGCAGTAGTGGTGGCACGCAGGGGTGCAGTCACACACACAGGACAGTACACACTGTGTGAGGCTGTGTATGTGTGTATGTGTGTGTGTGTGTGTGTGTGTGTGTGTGTGTGTGTGTGTAATAGGCATCCCTAGCCTCCTTTTTCTCATCACACTTCTCTGACCATTCCTATCTGGTGTCCTGGAGAGGCACCCCATGGGCTCGTTACAGGAGTCCCACAGGGCTCTGTGCTGGGCCCCCTGCCATTCTCCCTCTATACCAAATCACTAGGAGCTTTCATTCCTTCCCTTGGTTTATCTTACCAGCGTTACGCCGATGACACTCATTCTCTCTCCTTTCCTTCTGACACTCAGGCATCATCCCGCATCATGGTTTGCCTTGCTGACACGTCAGGTTGAAGACTGCCTGAACCACCTTAGCTCCACTTTGACTAACCCGGGCTACTTCTCCTCCCAGCCAAGACTGCTCCCTTTCAGTTCCTCTCCGTAACCTCCATCAGCTCCACCAAGAACCTTTTCGCGACGCTGGCAACAAGCTGGCCTTCTGCAACAACACTCCAGCAATGACGTAGTCCTGCACACACTTCCTCCACAACACCCAAAGTAGGCCTACATGCCCATTTCTCACAGCCTGTTCAAAACAGCTCCAAGTCCAGGCCTTCGTGCTTTCACACCTAGACTTCTCTAACACCCTCCTGGCTGATCTGCCCTCTCAGCCCACCCAACTCACCCAGAGCGCTGCTGTCAGGCTAGCCTACAACATCCCACACACACTACTGTACTCCCATTAAAGCTAAGAAACCGCTTGCCTCCCGGGTAGCAGCGGACAGTACACCCCTGCCACACCACTCCACTCCGGGAGCTTAGCTCACCTGTCTGTCCCTGCCCTGCAGGGTCACTCACCCCGCTCTCGTCTCAACCCTGACCGCTCAAAGGTGGAACAAGCTCCCCACCACCAGAACAGCTGAGTCATTGGTAATTTTCCACCACGAACTGAAAACTCATCTTTTCAAGCTGCATCTTGGTTCAGCGAATGTGGACTTTCCTCCTTTCTCTGAGCGCTTTAATCATTTTGCACCAAGAAGGCAGTCCTAGGATAGTTTTTTGCAGGTTGTGCAGGTTTTAAAGTTGCAGGTGCAAAACATTTTTACAGTAGGAGTCTTTATTGCAGCACTGTAAATGTATTTACAAATCTCTGAGTGTGTTGCTTACATGATATTGCCTGTTCATATCTATGCTCCTTATGATATGTACTCAGTGTCCTCAAATTTGTAAGTTGTGGGTAAGATTACCTGTGAAATTAATAAATGTATTGTAAATGCAAGTGGAATGGTATACGGTGGGTGTATGTGTATGAGAGTCTGTATATTTGAGTGGGACAGGATACAGTATGTGAGTTTCTGTATGGGAATATGTGGAATATAGAATATATGGGAATATATTTTTGTTTGGAAGTGTGAGACCTGTCACAATGTGTGATCTGTCAGTGGAACAGAGAGAGAGAGTGGGACAGTAAGCATTATGTGAGCGTGTGAGTCGGACAGGATACAGCATGAGAATGTGTCTGTGTGTATTTGCGTGTTGAGTGAGTGTGACAGTGCGTGACTGAGTATGCATGGAAGACTATGCAGTGTGTGCCTGTGTGTGTGTGAGGGTGGATCAGTATGCAGTGTTAGAGGGTGAGCTGTCTCACCTGCTTCTCCAGCTTCTGCTGTCTGAGGCTGGTGCTGTCATCGTCCAGGGCACTGGTGTGAGACAAAGGAAGAGATGGTTATTACACCAGCTCTCAAGCCAGAGACATAAGGACACATTCAAGGATCACAATCACCATCATTACCTTCATTGTCATAATAATTACCATCCATATAATCTTCGTTATCATCATCATCATCATCATCATGAATATCGTCAGTATAAATACCATCATTATCATAATCATCCCCACCACCATAAACATCATCATAAACAATATCATGCTGCAGCACACAGCAAGGATTTCTCTGCACTGACATAGGTATTGCACCTAAAATGACACTCAGTACCTGTTTCTGTCACGACGTCACATCACTTCAGGTGCTGCATAACATCAGCCCAATGACATCAGCATTCCCACTCTGGGGAACTCTATCAAGCTAATTCAGTGTGAGAGCAAGGGAGCTCTTCAACTTTACTACTAAGAACCTCATTCTGATGAAATCTCACAATTTCACTCCCTTAGATCCCTGTATTCACAACCATTTAAGCCAGGAATGGAGCCCACAAGTACTCTTACAAGTAACAAGTTACCAGTGCGTGATTGAGAGTTATTCAATGCCTTGTAATATGACTGCATTTCCACAAACTTCCACCAGAGGGCTCACCCTGCAATAATACACTCCACAAGAGGCAATATTGCCTATGCCAGTGTAAATTGAGGCTGAATACTTTGGGAACATCTTGCTGAAGGGGTTTGGGATATGAATGTGCTGTGACACAGCAAGATTCGTGATGTGGGTCACCTCAGACTATGAATTCCTGTGCTAACATCTTGCTGATCTTATCAGGACAGTCAAATCTGTGGTTGGTTGCATAAACCCATAAATATGATTAATTAAGACAGATCTTGACAAAGAATCTGTCAAAAAGAAGCTATTCATTGGGCACGGTCCTCTTTTTAGGAGATGGGGTCCTGAAGTTCATTTATGGCCCATTGCTGCTTATCACTGTCTCTCGCAAAAAGTACAAAGACAAAATCAGCTAATGATGATTACCCATAAAACCAGGCTAAAAAAAAACACAAATGACTACAATAAGACTCTCCACAGCGGCCAGGATAAGAGGCCTGTGTCAGAAACAGCGTGCCCACTGCAGCGCACTGTCCCGGGCTGACAGCACGCGCTGTCAGGATGGTCCGGATCCTCCTCCCCGACTCCGCCGAACGGAGCAGATTGGCGCGGGTTGCTAAGCTACAGACAGGAGAGCAACAGCAGGAGCTCATTCACTGAGGCAGAATGAGGTGAGTCCAAACAAACCAGCCCTCACTGCAGCGGCCCTTTATTCACACGGCAGCATCAATTACCTGCAATACCAGCCACGCCGGAATAATGTACATTCATACAAAGGGAGATTAAAATGAATCAACCAATAAATAAATGCATACATACATACATACATAGAGGCACAGTGTTACATACTCAGTAATCACCCATCCCTGTGCCCATCAAGTCTCTCTCTACCACTCTGAATTGCTCCCTCCCTGGCCGCCATGTCGAACAGCGGCCATTAACCTGCATTAGCCTGCTCCGTTACACCACACCAGCCTGATGTCACCAGGGCTCCAGGGGAACCGAGCCGTCTGTCCGAGACATCACACAAGACCCGGGAGCAAATGCTGAGGCAGAGGCTTATTAACAGGGGCGGTGCAGTGACCGGGAGGGACTGAGTGAAGGGGGGGGGGTAATTACACCCAGGATGAGGAGGAGGAGGAGAGGGGCTGTTACAGATGCTGCCTCAATCCACGGGAGAGAGGCTTCCTTCTACCACACACTGATATAAATACAAAATCCATTAAGCAATAAATTAAAAAATCCTTTGATTACATGATTCCAGCACAAAGGATTTGTGCTGTGAAAAAGAGACCATGCCGAATTGCAGTGGGAGGCCGCTCTCGCGCTCAGACATAAATAGCCGTACGAGCGAACGTGTTCAATAGGTAGTGTATGACAGCTATAAAAAGCCGCACTAACGCAGGGTGCAATGGGCCTCTGGATGCTGCCTACTCAGAGTCAGCCAGAAACACAACTGGAGATGCACTTGATCAGCTCTTGCCCGAGCACATAATACTGCTATGTTCTATTGTGGTCATGAGCACACCACCGCGATCAATAGATGCTTCTTTTATCTTCAAAGAAGCCCCTCCCAGGAGGCGTGGCATCAAGGATTTAAACCACCATCCCTCTGTCTCTACCTGTAGCGGTTAGCTAGGCCGGCCACAGCATTAGAAGCACCAGTGTCACTCTGACGGAGATTTGCATTGAAAACCTTTGCTTTGCCTAACAGTCCCGGCGCCGTGCTGTGGAAGTGTCACAGCGTTGGATCACCTGTGCCCTGTCACCTGACCAACACATCTCTTCACCTGGGCCGGCCACTGAACTGCTGAATCACCGCAATGCGATACCACGACAGCGAGCTGTAGGAGTGAACCAACACACAGCCTAAAGTGCATCTTTGATTACAGAGTATTGTAAAGGTTTATGCCGGGGGGAGCAGGGCTTGGCTCCTGGAGGGCCTGGCTGGCGGTTATGACGCAGCGGAGCTCGTTTTGTAATTTGACGGGATGCATTCAACCTGAATCCCGCGTCTGAGGTGGAAGACATATAAAGTGACCCATTAATCCTCCTGGGTTTCAGCCAAAGTTTAGTCACCCTGCTGTAAGCTCTGCTCTAATTACATACACAGTACTGAGCAGCTTTTCCCCAGAATTCCCAGAACACACTCCCACAACAGCCACACGAAATAATCTGGTTAAAGATGCTGAGCTACATTTTGGGCAAAAACCAAGCATGACAAAAGTAACAAAAAACAGAGAGTATTGATTTAATAGTGTTGGTGGTGTCCAGTTAAGGACAAATAGAGAGAGGATGATGTTGAGTTACAGACACAGAGAGAGAGGATGGTGTTGCTTTAAGAACACAGAGAGAGGATGGTGTTGAGTTAAGGACAGAGAGAGAGGACAGTGTCATGTTAAGGACACAGAGAAAGAGGATGGTGTTGAGTTATGGACACAGAGAGAGGATGGTGTTGAGTTATAGACACAGAGAAAGAGGACAGTGTCGAGTTAAGGACAGAGAGAGAGAGAGAGGATGTTGTTAAGGACACACACACAGAGGATGTTGAGTTGTGCAAGGTTCTGCTTACCTTGCAGATGAGGTAGAGGAGAAGCTGGTGGAGCTGGAGGGTCTTCACAGCCATGACGTTAAGACACAAACAACATAAATACACAGAATGCACAAAACAACAGGAGGTTAGCATGGGGCATGGACAGCATGGGCTAGTGACAAAACACTCACATCTGGGTCCAAACAGCTCTTCTTACGGCACAGACCTGTCCCGTGTTATATCTCTATACTTTATATGTTTCAGCCCATCCATTCTCAGCCCCTGAGGACACAAACACAGACCCTACACCCTGACCATCACTGACATGTTACATAATGGTTTAAGTATATCTGTAACGTTTTTTTCTTACATAATTCCAGGGTTTATTTGTTTTGTAAGTCGTCAGGGAAGACTTTTTCCAATAAAGCTGCCGATAACATTATTTTCTGGTTTGATTTATTCCCTCCAGAAACAGTACACTGGGATTTGACTGGAGCGAACTCTACCAACTTTGAGTTGACTGACTGATGGATTCCCAAGAATTCAAATACACATTACTTCTCTTTTCCCTCCCAGCAAGAGTAATTATTTGGCATCTTCACCATCTGGACTCTTTAAGTAGGACAGAGGCTTAAAAACATAACAAAGAAATAACTTTTTTTCTCCTTGGTCTCTTGGATGGATTGGGAAACTACAAGAGAAACAGTATAAAAGAAGTCTGCCAAAGCAAGAGAATTCACATTTCCAGTGTGCTGAGATTTCACAAAATAAGGGCCCTGTCAAATAAATTCTATGTATTTTAGTTTGTTGCAGTCTCATTACATGATTTATCCAATGGGCAGTCAGTATTCACATCATGTGACACTGGGTATATGGAGAATGCCTGGTGTGACCTTTAATTTAAAAGGCCGTGCTCCACACAAAGCTCAATGGAGCTGCACATTACTCTGCAGAGTGAGGGAGTTCACTGTGTCAGGTCTGCACTGGACAACGTGGGAAGGCCTTCCTGCGTCCTGCTACAGGAAGCATACGATGAATGTTTCATTACCTTGTGACAGGCAGGGTGACAACGCACGACAAGGCATCTGCCCTGAGTGTCAACCCCCGGGTCGCCATGGAGACCCCCATCAACACTGCACCATCTGAGTCATTGATTAAAAGCTGCTCTCAATTCCTGCCCTCCCTCACAAGTGTAATCAACAAACGAACGGTCTCTAATGACTGACAAACACCTCAGCAAAGTAAGCCCTTGGACCAGTAACCACTTTGTGTTCTGATAATGTTACAATATATAAATAGCACTAATAGCCTATTCCACGTTGAATTAATTATTCGGCTGCTTAGTTATTCAGTGTTTTTCAGTTCAACCACTACAGCTTCATCTACAGTTGCCTGAAAGCTCTCAAAGTAAAAACAAAACACTTACAAATGCATTGAGCGTTTAGTGAACACTTAGCTAAATTTATCGGGAGCTTTATTTGTTGAATTCACAGACAGCACGTCATTAGTGGCTATAAAAAGGCTATTTATGAATTCACACCGCTTCGATACTAAATGAGTCACACATTCAAGTTCACCGCTGCAGATCAAAATGCACTCAAATTAATTTCCAACTCAGCGAGTTGGTTGAAAAAAAAGATAATTAAACTTTAAATATTTAAATCCACTGGGAAAAGCGAATGGCTTCAGCTGGAGTTAAATCTTCAGGATCACAGAAGAGCACGCCGCAGGAAATTTGGAAGAGGATTATTTAAAACACGCTGGTAACATCACAAAGATTAGGAGCCTCGCGCTCCCATGAGAAATTAGCGGCGATAAGTTAAGGAAACGAGGTGAGGAGTCGTGTGGAAAAACAGAATAAATGATCAAAGCGCCGAGCACAACGTAGTGTGAAATTATCCCTGCCAAAGCCAAAGAGAGCACAAGACTGTACTGCGTGTCAGCAAATTTTCCCAAACTCCACAACGGCTCAGGGACCGCACAGTACAGAGGACACTTTCAACCAGCCTTTCCAAGAATTCTTCCCAGCTGCAAATCCTAGAAAAATGGCCAGATGGCAGAAATCCAGACTAAGTGCATATTGTACTGATGCTGATTGTAATCATGCATATAATTCCAAAGTACTTTGGCTAAAACTCTACATGCACCTGTTCTGGTTGGAGCAATAATATGTTGTACATTTGGCAACCATTATAGATAAATATGTTGTAAGTTTGCACGGCGGCCCAGTGGGTTTATATTCACCACTTGCAAAGTGCAAAAAAGAACCCGGTTTTCCATTGTGTCTGCAATTCAAGTAATACATATGGCTAACACCTCCCCGGTTACTGAGCGCAAGCCCGGCGTTTGCGCTACGCTAACGAGGACAGACTGACTGAAAGGCAGCCCCAGCACCGCGGTGGCCACCTGCTGCACTGCGCCCCAGGGCTCCGAATTAGCAGAAACAGCAAGAGAAACGAGCTGGGCGGCAGACGGGGAGCCCGGGCGAAGGCAGCAGTGCGGGGGCAGGAAACAAGACTCCCCGCCACGGCGATAAGAAACCCCAGCACAGCAGCACAGCTCCCCCCCAAACTTCATCCACAGCGACCCTCCCGTTCCCGCCTGCCTCGCCACGCTCCTACCTGTAAGACCAGCGGCTGTATGTGGGCTGGGTGCCGGTTTTTACGGAGTCCATGGTGTGTGGATGAGGGTCCTGTACAGGGGAAGAGGGGAGAGACCGCGGCCCGGGAGCCCTACCTGTGCGCTCAGGTGAGCTCGGAGACTCTGCCGCAGCCGAAAGGAAGCCGGGAGACGCTGGCCACAGAGCCCCTGGGACTGACACCCGGCACCAATGACGGTGAGGTGCAAGCGTGAGGCGTTGCCACGACAACATTCCAAATACACACAGATGTAAAGCACGGCATACAGCACACACGTGCATTAGTGGATTCATGCCGTTTTTACATTTCTAGCGGTTATCACCGGACAACATGCCAGCATGTGGGCAAAAGACATACAGGAGAACCTCTCCTGGCTACTTTTGTTTCTGTCTCTCACTTGTATTTTACCCCAATGTTATCTTAAGGTTACAGCTAATGCTATTAGACATACAAATGCAACTAAGTGTTCTGTTCATACTCTTACCCAATTGGCCAATAAACATAGTAACATTTAAGAAGCTTGATGGCCCTAGTCAACTAATTAACCTCAGCAAAGAAGCCATATGACACTTAATATTTATAAAGCTGCTCTTTTAAGGGAGTAATATGAGACAAGAAAATATATCGAGCAATCCAACAAAAATCCAAAGAAGGGGCATATCATCGCTTCATTCAAGAAGTGAGACTGACAAGACACCAAAATGTTTATCCATTACTTCCTGCTGTGGACCTGCCTGAGAGCAGAGAGCGTAATTTATTTCAGGGACAAAGTGTCCCCTCTGAAGCGTGACCTCACGTAGCCTGAAAAACCTCTGTCTCAAAGGAAGAGGACCTACAGTTCCAAACACCAGGGATGTATCAGTGAGAGTGCCCTCAGAGCTCTGGTAGCAGAGTGGGAGGTTTTTCAGTGGGCCAATAAAAGACACATTCGCAGTGCATCTAATGCGAATAAGCCCTTAATGCAAGTTTAACAGACACAGAGCTTTTCACATTTGTTGATGGATTTTTCCATGGTTTTGCAGAACCACCACCAGGCCTTCAGACTGAATTTCAGGCATTGTTCGGTTCTGTTTCCCCAGCAGCGCGGCTCTGAGAGAGCTCTGTCTCTCCACAGACGTGGAGTCCTCCAGCGCAGACTTGCGCCCTCTGACTTTCGAACGTCACAAATGTAGAAACCACAGCCCACAACGCTTAAGAAAACCAAATCTCTGCGCATTACATGCTTTTAAAAATGAAGGCTGCTGCATTAAGAAGATTCACTGTTTCACAATCCCCCTGCTGCCCTGTATGCTGCTGTATTGTTCCAGAGAGTGAAAGCACATGGTTTAGAGTGCAGGTTAATCACCCGTTTTCAACACAAAGGCCACTGCCACATTCCTCCCTCTTACCCATGAGCTTCTCCATCACCATGGGGGCCTGGCACCGATCAGAAGCCACGATGACATCAGCTGTCACCGTGCACAACATGACACACCAATGTCCCCATCACTCATCAGACCCTTAATCAAATATTAAACTCTGCTTAAGAATTATGTGTTCAATAATGTTTGTGAAAACTCAAAGCCAACAGTCGCGTGTGATGAACAGATCTTGTTGCGATTTGCTGAATGCATATGTGAACATGCAAAAATGTGGCCTAATTTTTAAAGGGGACTATTTTGATACACACTCTAATAATAAGGAGCACTTTTTTTCCAAATTAGAAATAATAACGCTGTACTGTACAGTGTAAGTGCTGTTACATACTCCTACATACTGTACAGGAAACTAAGAACACAGTGGACCGAACAGCAAACCCATGGGACCCCGTTCCTGTTGCTAGGACACCGAGACCTCCTGATCGCTCCCCTGTGACGGGCACACACTTTGTGGTCATGAGAGGACCGTCTGGGGTGTACCTCACCAGGGGGTAATTATACACGGTCAAAACAAATAAAGGACACCCTATTGACGGCAGCACGTCCCAGTGGTTACCCCAACCCCCACTGCAGTCTTACCCTGTAATGCTGCTCGTGTACAAGTGACCAAGCTGAAGTATATACTAATTGGATGCAAAGAGGAAGAAAACTGACAACCCGACAAACATGTTCCTTAATCTTGAAACGACGCAGTTCCTTAATGGTGGTGTAAAAAACGAAACACTCACACACAGCACTGCAGTGACGTCACCTCCGAGACAGTGTTGAGGTAACCAAAATCCCCTCACGCCTGCACTTGGCGATATACATTACCACATAAATCCAGTGTTACAACCAGATTGTGTCATTTCCATCAGCACTGCTGAATATAAATAGCTACTGCAAATCCGGCACGGTGTTAAGAAGAAGTAAAACAATGTGGCATGGCTATTGCCTCACAGCAGAGTAACAGGGAACCAGAAAAAAAACTGCAGGCCCTGTCCAGACACACAACCCCTGGCCAAGTGAGTCAGCCTGACCGCAAACAAGGGAGAAAGCAATACGCTCTCTCTCTCTCTTTCCATCCACCCCCTCCTCCCTCTGTCTCTCTTTCTCCCCTGTCACTCCCTCCCTCTCTCTCTCCCTACCCGTTGCTTCCTTCTTCTCTTTTTCCCAGCACTCTCTCCCTCTCATTCCCTTCTCTTCTTTCCTTCTCTTTCTACACATCACCTCTTTCTCCCTATCTCTCTTTCTCTATTACTGTCTTTCTGTTTACCCGTTGCTACTTCCCTCTCTCTGCATCACTCACTCTCTCTCCCTCTTCATTACTACCTTCTCTCCTCTCCTTCCCTTTAATTCAATGGCACTTTACTGGCAGAACAAACCAAAGCAGTATTGCCAAAGCAGCCCCATACAATACAGAGCGGAACTACAGACACAACAGTTAGTCTCATTGTGAAGTTATCCTTATAAATAACATTTCCTTTCTCACAGTTTGGTTCTCACAGCATCTCCACCGCAGCCTGTTCTGAGGCCTGCAGCCCTGCTCTTTACCTCCCAGGTGCCACTCTGGCCTGTTCGGATGCATCCAGGCCCACTGTGTCACCATGGGATCCGGCCCAGGTTCTGGGCGACTCTTGGCCTGCAGCGTTCACTGCGGGGGGCACCAGACAGACTGAGCAGAAACTTATACAACTTCTCCATTCCGGTGAATTACGTCTGCAAGTCAAACGACTCCATGGCTTTCCTTCCCATGTTCAGTGAGGTATGGCCTCATACGACCCTCCGCTCCAAATTTACACCACAAACTGCGTCACCACCAAGCGCCCTGAAAGTGGAGACTCGGCTTTATGGACACAAACAGGAAATAATTTTGGTAAATAATACTGTCATCACCATGGCTGAAACAGTTTATGCCACTCTGTGGATATTCTAATTTTATTTATGTTCAGTTAACACTAGGTACCTGGCATCTGTGCCATATGAGATATTTTACACTGTCACCAAGTCTCCAGTCTAACTGTGTGGAACCTCTCTAAGACTGCCTTTGTTTGATAAATCAGGCAACAGAAAGCCACAGTTCTAGAAAAGGCGTGAGTTCAAGCAATATAATAAAAATAAATAAAATCCTCTGAAACAAAGCTGGAGAAAAAAAACATCCTGTGGTATGAAGGAAGAGGAAGACTAACAGAAAACTAAACACAAGAGCACAAATCAGACCTGCAGTGAACCGTACCATTTCAACCAGAGAAGAGTGAGCACAAACGCTCACAGTGACAACCCAACAGTCAACACTGAGAGAGCGGAAACAGGCACACTGACAGCAGAGGGTGGAACACTGACACACGCTCAGTAAAAGGGGAGCACTGACACTCTCAGAATGCCAGCAAAACGTGGACAACTGAGTACTCAGGTAACATGACCAATATCCATTATATTGTCCAAACTAAAGAACAATAGCAGTCTGTCTTCGAATTTCTTAATAATCATTTGGAAACTGCAAAAACAAGCTTCTGCGGAAAGTTTCACAAGTTCTTGTTTATTTGGATAAGAACACTGCACAAAGGCAAAACTTCTGTAACAGTTTCCCAGTAGCTGACTGTTCAGCATTCATCAGGCAATTCCCATCATAGCATAATACACCAAAGGCATTTCCTTTGACTGTGTGATTACTCAAAAAGAAAAAAAAGGGCAAAGTGTGGCTTGGCTCTGCATTGCAATAGCCTCACTGATGTGCAGGAGATTTGCTTTATTCTCTTGATCATGTGTCAAGCTCGTATTTTTCTTTTCCAGCATTTTCTTCATGCTTTTTTACCCTAATTGTAAATGGTCAGTTGCATGCTCGGCTCGTCTCCTCACACGCCCTCCCTGCTTCTGCAGGAGTTCTGCAGCGAGGTGAGTGCAGTCCTCCGATACACTCAGACACAGGCAACAGCTATTTTTCACACCATAAGTCCCATAGTGCACCACAGTGTGGAATACACCAGCTGAGGATAGGCCCGTCCCCACTGACGTCACCGAGGAGCCTCACACACCGTCGGAGGACACCGCAGCGGAGAGACGAGGGAGCTATTCTGGCACGCCTGCCCCTACCCCCCCGGCAGACCCAAGCCAATTTGTTCTGCCGCCATGGGCTCCCAGTTAGCTGATGACATGGGTAGGTTTAAACCTGGACCACAGGGCTTGCAGCAAAAGCATTAGCTGACTGAGCCACTCGGAAGCCCCAAGAAGCTCATATTCAATGAAATCCACAGCAGCGTAAGTTGGATGAGAGCTAAATCAGACAGCAATGAAGAGCACAAGCCTAATCACACAAGAGCAAAAGCACAAACAGGCTCCGCTGTTGCTTTGCCATCTTAGCGGGGTACGATGGCCACATGACAGCTGGACAGCGCAGGCAAATCAAGGCATCCGCCACACTGTTGCGAAAGCAGCGAGAATAAATTGCACGCACTGAGCAAAACCAATTGCACATTCCAGAGTTATTTTCATTCTTTCGGTCCCTGACCCAGAGAAAATGGATTGCTCAGGACTCTGAGCCACATGTGTGTTAGGAATGCGCTGCAAAATGGCAGTGAAACTGCTTCTCATCTTACGTTTGGAGGCAAACGTATTTTTCTTTAAGTCCCAGCTCAGAAATGGTGATTTTACTAGGTTTTTGGGCTGCTGGTGCCTTTATGAGTTATGACCAACACCACTGTTGCTGACACCTCCATATATAGAGTGCTCTGTCATCTCCACCTCAGTACAGGACAGGCTGAGGCCTGGTCTCTCCTCCACCTCCTGACCTGCGTCTGTACGGCACAGCAGACTACAGCTCCTGGCCCTTCCTCCCACTATCCCCCTCACCAGCTCTGAACAGCTCTTCAACAAACATGGCCACAAACAAGCCAGCCTTTCTGTTGGGTTTATTTATTCCCCTCTTCCCGAACCCACGGCATCTAGCTCTCGTCCCTCTGTTATCCTAAGGTCGCATCTCAGTGCCTGGCTTCAGCTCTTCAAAGAGACGCAGTGCCATTTGAAGCTGGCGTGCCTTGCAGCGTGAGTCACCCCACAGGCATGAAATGGACCACAGAGAGTGTTTCGCCATGCCCCTGAGAGGGAGAGAGACACTGTGTGCAAGGAGAGAGGAGTAAAGAGACAGAGTGAGAACATGGAGAGAGGGACAGAGAGTGTGAGCGAGAGGGGGAGGGAGAGGGAGCGAGAGAAACAGGGTGTGAGTGAGTGGACGAGAGAGAGGGAAGAAGAAAGATTGAGCAAGCAGAGAGGTAGTGAGAGAGAGTGTGTGAGCAAGTGGGTGAGACAGAGGGAAAAAGAGTATGAACAAGGAAAGAGGGAGAGTGAAAGAATGTGAACAAGGAGAGAGGGAGAGAGAGAGTGAGTGAGTGGGAGAGAGAGGGAGAGAGACTGGGGAACAAAAAGAATGAGAAAAAGAGAGGTATCACAATCTAACAATAAACAAATGCGTATTGATAATTAGCCTTTTCCACCTGACATACATGTCTAGACTACAGATGGTCCTCAGCTAGGCAAGCTGTCCTGTTTTTCTGGTAATATGCAATTGCACAACAGTGGAGCAGGGTGGGTTGTTTATGCTCTGACATACACAGACAGCATCACAGTCTGTGCATCACCACACAACAAAGTGACAGAAGAATGCGCACCTGTTTCCATTCCTCACACTCTCTCCATCTCTCCATCCAACAAGAACTGGCCTGAAGTGAAGACAAGAGGGGAGAGGAAGCTGGCATCCCAGTCTCCTCTCAGCACAGCTCCCAACCCCAACATCTGCACGGCTACCAGCAATGCAGCATGTACAGCCTGCTCCACACACACAGGGGCAATTGTCTGTCTTCATAACTCCTCGAGCTGGACTCAGTCCCAGACCCTTGGACTTGCTCAGTTTGACCTAGTCTATAATTACAGAGAGGAACTGATCTCTCCATTGAGCAGGTGTCTTCATAGCTTGGTTACCACATTATATGTCATTATTTGTTTGCTTGGCAGACATCCTTACAAGTCTCCCGGGTCAAAGTGTGCCTGTGATGGTTCTTTTATGATGGCCATGATCACGTGCTGCTCCAGGATACTGCAGCTTGTCTGATTTTGGGACAGGTCCATGGTTTGGTCTGAGAGGCTACTGTTCAGATTCCTATATCGGTACAGCACAAGCCGCCGAGCAGCCAGACAGGAGCGGCACGAAGCCAGGCGATCTCGCGAAAGGGAAAAGGTCAAGTGTTAACGGCGGGGGTCATGCAGAGGACCACCATGACTTCGGTGGAATGCGACTTTTTTAACGCCTGCGAAAATAGCCAGTTTAAGCAGAGGACAAGTTATCCGGGGTGACTCAAACAGCTGACATCATTACTACTGCAGTGAGAAGCAAAGGTGGTACAAAAACTATCTGCAAATTTTCAGATATGAGTGTAAAAAGTCTTGTGAAAAACAGCCACCGGCTTTGTGGACAAGGGAATGCACTCAGCGCTCCCCACACAACTTCAACAGAGGTACACTGGAGGGAGATCAAGTTGAGCTGTTTATTCAGCACATTATTGCTAATACAAATGTAAATCAGCTCTCCCCATTTATCCTGATGTTCAGTTAGCGCCTACTGGTCCTAGGGCACCCACACTAAGACCTAAGAACTAATTATTTCTATTTAATAAAGATGAATATCTGTTGATGCTGATCATTTGTTTAAGCATTAGAAATAATTTATAGAAATACATTTACATATATTCTTCTGTTACAACCACGTCTACTATTACTGTGGTAGTAGTTTATGGGGTATTCAGTAAGCCTTCAATAAAGCTGGTTGAACCATCAATATGGCTTAGAATTATTCTCTGCTCTTCAAACACGGGATAAAACATATTAACTGCCATTAAAAACATACAAAGTCCCTAATGGCCAATTAAATAGTTAATTATCTTAATTATCAAAGAGCTCTACTGGAGCAAAGCTGTACTCACAGCACTGTACTGAGATATTCTGTGCAGAAGACAGAGGCTGAGGAAACTTCATTGTAGGCAGTATATCTGAATTATTTATATATTTGAACCCTTTATGGTTCCCCAGATGGAGTATGGAGCTCTGCTATCACTCACACGTTAAAACATGAAAATTTATATCTGTGAATTACCTGTTACATCAAATGGGTAACTTTTGCTGTCCTTGACTATTGACAAGAAAGAATAAGAGTCAAAATTCATTTTTGTTAATTAACAAGCTTTCAAATATCCAATTAATTATTAAATTCATCATTCATTGAACATTTGATCCAATAATCAAATCAGTTGTTCTTCTCCTTAATTTATAGTCTGCACTCAGTAAAGCACCAGAGCCTTGGCAACACTTGGTGCATTGCACTATTATACCCAGTCCTTCTGCACGGCCTAATCCTGCAGCTCGTTGAAGACTGGGACAGCAGCATCAGGGAGGACACACACACTGAAGGGGAATGTATTTAACCGGATTCGATGGGTTGATCAAAGCTGACGAATTCCATTTGAACAGGAAGGGTGGGAGGCGAGGAAGGAGTCGGCGTTTTCCTCCCACCGTCACCAAAGCAATCCGACTCCTCTCCTCTTTTCGCCCCCCTCCCCCTCCCCCCGCCGGAGCGCCGTGCCTCCCTGTTAGCAGAGAGCCGCTCTGCTCCGCACCTGTTCTCCATCTAGGTCCCCATGCGCTTCATCAAACAACAGTTCAGGGAATCTGAATCTCCGGGGAGTGTCTATTTACTTCAGTTGGGCCTCAAACACTGTGCAGGCAAGCCCCCGTGGATAGTGCAAGGAGAGACACGCTCCGACACGAACACAAACATTAACAGCATGTTATTACTGACATGTGCGGACAGAGTCTGTTTGTCTTCCTCGCTCCTGCTGCAGCTGGCACTGAAACCCAGAAAAGCAGAGGCTAGAGCTTTGAAGGTTACCGGTGTTTGTATGGATGCTACAGGTGTATGTTTTACGTCACATTGTTGTATCCAATGACACAGACATTCTGACAAAAAATGTTTTATGAGTTTAGTAACTGCAATCATAAATCAAACACCATGCTCCATATTCTAGATATAATGAGCAGGCTTCAATAATGCACCAAGGGTCAAAGGTCACATATGACTTCATTTTAAATGTTGAATTGAAAAGACACATTTACCATGCACTGCTTCTGAGAAAGTGGAAGCTCGTACGGTACAGCTCTCAACATTGCACCAAAAATAAAATTTTTATAACCTGAGAGAATTTTCACCAGAATATGCATCCACACATCAGGTACATACTGCCCTGGTTGATGCATTAACGTTTTTCTGAAACTCTAGAAGCAGTTTTGGATTTTTTTACCCTCCTGTATCATTGGGCCAGTTTAAAAAAAAATCACCAACAATTCAAAACCAACTTTATTGCCAACTCAAAAAAACAAGTCTGGAGATAATGGCTTTCAAAGGAGTATAGACACAATGTCCAGAATTAGGATGATAGCCAATTCACAAAGGTAATGGGTTATTAACCTATGAGATAGAGACCTAAAAATTAAAGAAATAAACAACTGCAACTGGCCCCAGAAAAGAGGCTAGGTAAACATAGGCTAACTACTCACACACAAGCTAAACAACTGAGAGAATAAGTTGTAAAAGACAAAAGTTAAAATATCCTTTGCTTAGCCTAATTTAAAAGTACTGTAAGACTAGAAACTTTTTTTCTGCAATTCACCCAACTTCAAACAGCCCTGCATTCCAAAGCACTATCACCAGGGGAGCAGGTCTTCACTTCAGCCAGGAACACTGCTGTTAAGGAATTCTGGCTTGAGAGACAAAAAAAATGTTGAGGCCTGCTCAAAACATAAATTTGTTTTATTTCTTCAGCCCACTACACATCCAGCGCAAGAGATCCCTGCCCTTCTGTAAACCACTCAGGAGGGACAGACAGGCAGCACGGACAATGCACTGTTTCAATTTCCATCTCGTTTGCTGGTACACTTCCTGGCCTTTGAGGGTAGAGGGCTATGGGAAGCCTTCTTGTCAACTCCTGTCATTGTTCCTATTTATCAAGGGTCAGATATTTGTAGACTGGACACGGTAACTGCTGTAGGCCTGTTCAAGAAAACACTCTAACACGCACGTACAGCCATTTTTAGGGTGTGGAGCACCCCAGGGACCTCACTTTTGTAGGAGAATGTGGACAGACACTGATAGATAATCAGTAACTCTCGCCTTAGCAATGAAGCCAAGCCAATTCCAGAACTGCTTCTCATCTAAAATCTACCCATCCATGATTCAGTGGTACACAGCATGAGGCAGGCCATCTTCAGGCTTCCAAAAATGAGAGCAATCCCTGGTAATAGCAATATAAATACCACAGAGGTATTTTAGCTTCTTTTGCTGACTGTGCAAGAGCAGTTACTTACAGCCCTCAGGCATGTTTGAAAAGCAAAATATAAGTAATTCAGAGTCATTTGCAGACTGTATTTATGTGTCTGTAGCTGTCTCTGTGTAAGATCAGAAGAGCTGCTCCAAAACTTGCAGTAAGCACATGGGCGATGCCACATATTGTACTGTGCAGACTGAGTCATAATTAATATGCCATCAATAAAATGACAGTTAAGAGTTAACACAACATGAAAAGCAGTAAATACCAGAGAAAATCATAGTCCTTCTTTTTGTGGCTATTTATAGAGGTGTAGATCCAAGCTCCAGTTGCAGCTCTTACCAAATTTCAGCTCATTTATCATTTGATAAATGATTCAGTCCTTTGTGAACCTACTCCTTAAAGCAAAAGCAGCACACTCTTCCACATTCTATATCCCTGTTCATTACATGTGTGTTTCAGTTTATTAAGACATCCACTACTGTTAATGTTTCCTTCATGAAGCTCAAAAAGGTAAAATTCAATCTCAAAACACTTCAAGTACCACACACAAGCTTTGCACCTTTGCAAAGGCATGCAGGTATATTCAATATTAATTCTATACATAATCAAATATATATGCACAAACATGAGCTCTGTGAATATAATCTAAGCTTTTGAGATGAGCAAAGCCAGGCTAGAGTATACAAGATGACACTAGGAATCTAAAAATGTATTTGTCTTGTATTCTTAAAACACATCGATCCCTGAGCACTCTCCAATATCAATGATAATGAACATATAGACAATGTAAAATCAATTTACAATTAACACACTGGTTTCCTTTCTTTTTCCAAGCTACAGAAACAAGTGCAGTTTGTTTGCCATTTTTAACAATAAGCTTTTTTATTTTTTTTTCCCAAAAAGACCAATTATGACACTGTTCAAAAACACCACAATTCATTACAGCCTGATTAAGGAGGACAAGGTTTTGTGTACTGATGCATTTTTGTGTTAAATTATTTGCACAAAACTACAATATTTAACAGGTTACTGAATAACATTATATCCCCAACATATCGTGCAAATGTCATAAACCCTTAAATCAGGTGGGAAACATGTTGTAAAGAGTGGTTTTCAAACTCATGTGAGGCACCCCTGAACAATTTGTACAACCTTTCTGGATTCAGTAAATATATCCTGCTGCATGCATTAATAAAGTGCAAAACGTGTATTATGTCTTTGATCTGTGCTAGTAAATCACCCTGGGTCAGGGCGTCCACTGAGCAAAATAAAGAAATACACACCAATACATACACAAACACTTTCTACCACATACTTGCTCTTCCTTTGGTAAATACTGTCCTTTCTTTCCTCTCACTGCCCTATGTGGATTGAGTCACTCAGCTACCCAGCAACATAAGGAACGTATGCGCCCCTTTTTTTTGGAAACCGCCATAGGACACATCTTTCTCAACAATATCTCTGCGATTTTCTTGTCTTCTAATATTCCTTCTGTTCATGCATCTTAAAATGACTTAAACCTATCTTACGAACCTATCTTTCCAGCGACTGTCATATTATCCTCTGACATCCCATGGTATCTTTTGCATGCATTGTTACTTGTTCAATTAAGAAAATGCTGTCTGCTGTTATTGGTGTTCCTCCGAGTATTCACAACTTTTCTGCAACTTTGCTTTCTTAGCAATTAATAGCAAGGTGAATAACGTGCCCCAATCGTTTACAAAATGTACCAGAGGTCATAATTTAGCTGTACAGATTCGCAGATGGCGGAGTACCCTTAGCGCGGATCCTCGCTGACCAACGTGTCTCTACCCGCTACCTCGCTCACATTTTCACAGCTGTTACGTTGTCGTGACGTAAGTTATCACTTTCAGGGCTGTAGTTAGTTATTAACGGATTACTGATTTCCAGTCATCTGCAATCGTTGTTCTTATTCTTCTTACTTTCTTATCGTTTTTCTACCGGTATAAACCGTTGGACTCAAATAAATGAACTGTAATTAATCAGTGACTGTCTTATTAGTTTTGATAAAGTGTGTGGCGCCAGCTGACAGATTAGAAATATTAGCTAGCCAGCAAGCTAGTTAAGTAGCCAACGTTAGACGTAAAGCACGGTAGTGCAGCCAGGAGCACAACAGCAAGGTATATTCTTATCAGATGAAGACGAAAACTACCCAGTTAGAAAATCTAGCTAATTTTTGCCATTTACAGTCTATAACAAACAATCAGTCTAGATTGAGTTTGCTCATTTTAGTTTCGTTTGACATATGATCGTTGGCTTGTTACTACATTAACATTAGCTAGCTGGCTCCGTTAGCTAGTAATGCAGACAGTAAAGTAGCGAGGTAGCTAACGTTAGCTCAACAGAACTGTTGAGTTAAGCCGCCTATCTAATTAGCTTCAGCTAACTCTGCTTCCAGGAAAAGCGGTAGGTTATCTAGTTACGTATTTGTGCAAACAGCCCAATATAATAAGTTAACTAATGTTAGCCTACCCTTTATACTTTTACATCAGTATTTTAGATAGCTAGCACGCTGGTTCTTTCAAGCTAGCCAGTTCTCCAGCCATGATGAGCAACAGCGGCCACTCAAAATCAAAGTTAAACGACTCACGTTTCTTTGAGAGCAACATTAGTTATCTGCTGTGCTTCATGAATTTAGCAAATCACAGGGGGAAAAAACGCTTCGACACAATTAGGTACCTCTATACCAGCTTACCTGATGCTGTAGTAACTCATGTTTATCAGTGGTTGCTATGGATCCCCCAGCTGTTTGGCCTCCCTGTGTCGGTAATTCTCGTTTACACCAAGGGAAAAGAGCTCTTCAGCCCTAGTAACCGCACAAAGCTGCAACGGTCCTCGCCATTGGGCGTCCGGGTTTGTAATAGCATTCTGATTGGCCACAACACTGGTATGACTTGATTTGGAGGCAAAGTAACGCATGTGCGTTAACAAGGGGCAGTATTAACTTTGTTGCAGCATCTACTGTACTTGATTTTTTTCTTGAATCATGTTCAGCTACTGTCTATTGTATCCATTTGGAAGGTCTTCCCTCTGAGTTGGCTAATTTATGTTTAGATCGACTGGATGCTTTCATGCTTTCAAGTAAAATGCTGCCCAAACGTGGCTGAATTGAAACTGTTTCTAATTTACGCTAGTTTGTTGCCTTGAAAAAAATCATGCTGCAACTGTACTTTTAGCCGGCGGGGTTTTTTATGTAGTGAGTGTATTGCATTACTGCATAATGACTGTATTTGTTATGTTATAGATGGTTGATTTGTGTGCTTTACTTCTATGTTGATGTTTGTTGAGTCGTTCTTGCTTTCGTATACTATATTGTAAATGACCATTTCCAATAAAGCAAGCTGAATTCAATGACTGGGTTGCACACACTTTTCTGTCGCGAAGAAAAATGAAGAGGACCTCATCAGGTTCAGAACTGCATCATTGTGTCCCTATGTACACCATTGGCTATCAGTTGTTTCATTCGGTGTATGTGTGTCTCTGACACGTTACTCGAAAGCGTGAATCATATGTACAGATTTGCAAAACATAAATCATATATACGGTACATTAGTCTGCCACTAGTTTTATTGTGTTTGGGATTCAGTACCGTATTCTGATGCAAACAAGATTGCTCGACATATCGCTTTTTATCAAATATGTCAATACGTATAGGCATATCTCATAGAAAAACTTCCTATGAAAGAAGTTATGAGCAAATTACTCATCCATATAAATCATATATTCTCCGTATATGAGTACGTGTACACTGATTTGCAAAATACTAAATGTATTTTGTACAACAACTGACACTTACTGTAACACATTTTCCCACGTTACTTTACATAGGCCTATAGTCAGTCATAATGTGAAGGGCCAAGAATATACGGTTTTTTCTACGTAATATCTCACTGTGTTTCTGCGCCCTCTGGTGCACTTCCAGAGGACATACTTCAGTTGCAGTTTTGCTTCTGTAATTTGTAATCTCATTGTCACATACAAAATCTGGATACAATGTCACGTGGCGACAGAATAAGTTCTCCACCATGGACAATTTTCACTTTCTTCTCCATTTTAATTTTTCTGCTGCATTATTTATAAGCTAATGCTGCCTGCGTTCCTAAGCGTTCCTATCGTTGACGTTCACGGTCTTCCTGTGTCTGATTCATTTCAGACCACCCCCCTCAAGAATGTACATAACGATCAAATAACTCAGAACATTTCTTAATAAATTAATAGGTTAACGGAGAAAATTTTCAGTATGACATCCACTTATTTTTCCATTTATTTTACAGTTCGAAATTGGGCTGACGAAGTAGCCTACTGTTGCAATTTTTATTTTCAGGCACTTAGAATAAACAAAAACGTAGTACCATTGACCAAGTTACAAAAATAATTAAGGAAACATTGAGTATGTATGTTATAGAAAAGTGTTTCTTCAGTGTGAGGTGGCCCAGATTGTTCAGTCCAAATTCGGTTCATTTTATACCAATAAGAGAAATGGCAGATATATATTTTCAATTGTTTATAATGACTTGAGGGAGAAGGTATTTCATACCAAAAGATATTAAATGACTGTTTCTGTCAATGTTTAGTACTTCTTGGGAGGGGTCGTGAAAGGTTCCCCTTCGATTGGTTTAGCCCCGGAAGAAAATGAACTTTGATTGGTAACGGCTGGTGACGACATCAGGACGTTACCCTACCGTAGCGCGCGCCAAAATTCAAATCACCATGAAACGAAACAATCGGGGGAATGTCCAGGCACAATTTTTTCCTAATAGCTGGAATTTGATTTTAACACGTCTTTAGCGGAAGCGTGGGATTAACGATCAAAAGGCAATTTTCCTAATATGAAGGTATGGTCTTTCATTTAGATTGCTTGTCTTTTGTTGTGCATCTTGCGACCTACCGTTTTATCTAAAGGTATTGCTTTAAATGCGTAGCCGATGTCACTCAGCGTTAGCCTGCTCTAATGCTAGCTAGCTAACTAACGCCACTGGCTAACGTTGATAACGTTAACGTTGTAAGTTAGATATTTACTGAAACCAGACTGACCAAGTTAAAATCAGTTTAACGGCATGTAGTTCTAGAAGATTGCACGTCACATCAACGGTTGATATTTTAAAAGCGGAGCTTTGCTAAGTACATTGGTTATATGCCATTAGCCAGCTAACAAACAATAAAGTATATCTTATCTGATTAGATAGCTCTGCGCGATCTGTGATTAATGGTCAATAAGTAACAACTACCCGCTTTCTGTGAACTAGGAACTGTTTCTGTTCATATATTCAGTCAAAGCGGCATTGATCTATCTCCTGGTCTGAGCAACTAACTTAGCATCGGCCTACAAATTTTAACTTGTTAGCCGGAAGGTACTCGCTGCGAGACAGGTAGAGAAACAATGTGCGCTTGTTTGACTGTTTACGGGTAAATTTTATCCCGAATTTCTTAGAGTTATTTGTCACTGGTGAAGCGTCGCGACTGATAAAACTACCATAAGTAACTTTTATACCATGAAACAGACGTTGACGGCAACGTGACTGTGTCTGTCTTCCCTTCAGTCTGTCAGCCAGTCGGCGCCGCCAGTGATTGACATCTGATCATGATGAGAGAGAGTCCCAGAAGGCCCCTAATTCTCAAGAGGAGGAAGCTTCCCTTTCCAAAAAATGAAACAGAGGTCCCCCGTGATGAGCCAGATGGGCCACAATGCAAGAAGACCCCAGTGCACACAGGTGCTCAGCACTTTCCCAACAGCATCCGCATTATGGACCACCCATCCATGCCTGACACACAGGTTGTGGTCATCCCCAAGACTGCAGACCTCCAAAGTGTCCTCAGTGCCCTTACTGCCAAAGGCAAGGAATGTGGCCCCCAGGGACCCAATAAATTCATCTTGCTGAGTGGTGGAAGTGGGAGTTTAGAGGACTGGCCAGAGACACTCTGCATGCCAGCCTTGGGAGTTGGGGACAGTTCATGTGGAAACCCTCTGGCTCCCAACACAAAGCCGGAGGGAGGAGTTCCTCAGACAGATGAAACGGACTGCCTGGTGGATGCCAAGCCCCTGAACACAATGAAACCTTGTAAGTCTTCAGCCATCTAAATCTGTAGTGCCCGTTAAGTCCATGTTTTTAACCATGGAAATAACTGCCATTTTGCATGTTTTTTTTTTTCCCAAAGTTCGGTTAGTAATTTCTTGAAAAACAAAAATCATCATTCATATTCTAAGAACAAAAGTGTAACGGCACACTTTTTGAGAGGCAAGACATATAATTCTATTTCTCGTCTCAGTAAACAAGGAGCTGGACTGCAGCCCTCTGGATGACAGTCTGACTAACATTCAGTGGCTGGGAGGGATGAGCACAGACGGTCTGGCACCTGACCCCGGGAAGAAAGATCCCAATAAGGAGAACCAGGAGTCCTGCCCACAGCTTCTCCAGGTCATCACACTGACAGTGGTCACTAATGCTGTTTATTCGACTATTGCCCTACACCATTTTCTGGTCTTCCTGGCATTTTGCTGACACCGACACATCATTGTGTCTTAACAGAGCAGACTTCTGTTTCCCCGCTTGTTCTACCAATAAGACAAATAGGTCTGAAACAGTACTCAGTACTGACCAGGAGGTTATCATACATTTTTGTTGGATGTGGTGATTATACCCTTGATTTAAGGCACTTTTAGATGCTTCAGTGTAATGCAACACATAAATACAAGTTATTTGCACTGCCACTTCAAAGTGGTTCTCATTCCCTTGTGAATCATGTCTTAATATAGGTTGGTTAATAAACGCAAATTGTTCAAGTTGTAAAATCAGAACTGCCTTTATCAGAAGTCACTACAAATTTAGATATCCAAACACGTTTGATAAAGAATGGTCAATGCATGTAATTTTGTTGTGATGGGTGATAGGATACATTGTTTAATGTAGGCAATTGTTTATACTGTTATATCACAACCTCGCCTTTGGCTAGTTACATTTATCCAATTACAGTATTTTTTTATCAATAACATTACATGATATTTTAATAATACAAAATGACTCATCACCCTAGCCTTAATGTTATGTCAACCATAACTGTTAGGATTTGGATAGACACTGACATCTGACTTTTTCTATTCATTAAAAAGAACTTTGAGGTAACATAGTCTGTAACTATTTTTTCTTTTAGCCACCCAAAGGATGTGGAGAAGGGCTGTGCAATGTTAAAGACCCTCAGTCTGAGAGACCTCCATACTCCTACATGGCTATGATCCAGTTTGCCATCAACAGCAAGAAGAACAGGAGGATGACCCTGAAGGAGATTTACACCTGGATCGAGGACCACTTTTCTTACTTCAGAAATGTGGCCAAGCCAGGCTGGAAGGTAAGCTAGAGAGAATTGTGTAACCAATGGCAAGAAGTAGGCAAGGCAACATAACAAAATTAACATCAAAGCTTTATTATGAAGTAATTTTCCAAAGGATTTTTTCTGTAAAACAATGTTTTTCACCCGTCTAGAATTCCATCCGTCACAACCTCTCCTTGCATGACATGTTCATCCGTGAGACCTCTCACGATGGCAAGATCTCCTACTGGACGATTCGGCCCGAGGCCAACCGCTGCCTGACCCTTGATCAGGTCTACAAGGTAGGTGTCCTGGCGAGAACATTATGGTCAGAAGATGGATTTGTCTATGAAGGTGTTAGTTCTGTTCGCTATGTGTTGGTTACAAAGACCCTCATCAGCCTGACGGATTTGTTGCGAGCCATTATCCAAAATAGCTGATAATCAACGCGTTTCGGCCAGGGGGAACACACAGGATTTGTACTCGTGTTGGCTTTATCTTTTTCTGCTGACTGTCCACTGTTTTCCCATCCCCTCCTTCAGCCTGTGGTGGACCCAGCGGCCCCCCCTTCTCCACAGACTGTGCAGGTCTGTGAGCCACAAGTAAGGCTGCTCTTCACCCCCTCACTTCCGCCACAATCATACGTGCAGCCAGGGACAGCAGTTCTTGCATCTTTGTGTGTTGTCGTATAGTTCTCTTGGAAATGTGTTTCAGGAAGAGACGTGAGGTGCAGAGAGTGCAGCAGCCGTCACAAAACTATAGCCGTTGCCATTTAAGTACTCACTTCAGTAATCTTTTACCCTTATGCATGTCTAGGTCAGGTTAACTTTCTCAGTTATTGGCATCTGACAAGCAGAGGAAAGTTTTCACCCTCAGACCATGCTGGGTATGAGCGATTAACACTGAACATCTCCCCACAGCCACTGAAGCGAGCCATTCCTGAACTCAAGAAAGCACCAGCTGCAAGCACCATGGGTGAGTGAGAGGAGAAGAGGGGGATCTTTGGGGCTAAGGAACAGGCAGTAATCATGACTGAAAACAGAAAGAGTAGTTTCCTTTCCCCTCTGACTTTTTTTTTCCGCAGTTTCAGAGAGGAAGATGAAGCCTCTTCTACCACGCACTGACTCCTACCTGGTCCCCATCCAGCTTCCCCTTGCCTCCTCTCTCTTCCTGCCCTCTGCACAGCTTCCTCTAGCTGCGCCACAACAGAACTGTAGTTCTTCCACTGCCAGCATCCAGGGAGGGGGAAAGAAGGTTCGGATTGCGCCGAAGGTAAAGTCCGGTGTTTGCCTACATTTAGACTGTTATTTTATCAGTATCCAGTTTCCCAGGATTATAAATAAATAAATGTTACCTAGATAATATTAATAAAATCAGATTCACTTGATGTAGACTTGCAGGGGCAGACATCTGACACTATTCTATGTACTGTACGATGAGACTATACTTGCTGAATGTAATGGAGGTCTGTTAAAGGCCAACTGTTGGAACTGATGGTGAAGTAACTATGTAAGGTTCAACTGAATCCTTGGCTACAGAATGCCTAGCTTTTCAGTGATATATAAGCGTGTTAATTAAAATATTTGTTTTATTATTTGTTTTTTTGCTTTTTATCTTGTGTATTGAAGAACAGATGTTGTAGAAGCAAAATAATAGAAAATCCAAAAGTGTAGTGAGTAGAGCCAAATGAGCAATTCCGCTCAGGATGTGTCTCACCTCAAAATGAGGTCGTCTAGGTTAATTGGATGTGATTTCAGAGGATTTTGTTCCATGTGTGTCTGTGTGTGTGCACACTGCAGGTTCTACAGCATGCCCCACCCCAAGCGGATGTGTTAAAAGAGGAGTCGCTCGATGTCGCCGTGACCCACGAGGCCCCAGAGGCCCGGCCTCCCCACAGCAGGAAGGAGGCCAGTAGCTCACGCCGTAAGCAGCGCCTGGTCCTGCCTTCCAGCGAGGAGCCCGTTCTGCTCTTCCCCGACAGCACCTTCTTCGACTCGGGTCTGGCCTCTGACCTCTCCACCTTCCAGGACACACGAGAGGCCGAGCCCGAACCCAAGCCAGAGACTGACAGCCCTGAGAGGGGGCATGCCTTCAAGACTCCCATTAAAGGCAGCCTCCCTGCCTCTTCCACGCCCAGCAAGCCCCCTGACACACTGCCAGAGCCCTGGAGGTTGACGCCTCTGGGCAAAGAGGGCCACAGCGTGCTGGACTTCAGCCCCATCCGCACACCCCGTGGCACCACCCACACCCCCCAGCGCCACAACCACACCCCCTTCAGCTTCAGCAGCACACCATTCAAGGAACTGCCTCTTTTCAGCTCCCCCCGTGAGCTCCTCACCTCCTCCCGCTCTCCTACTGCCCAAACCTCCCCAGGGCCAGAGCGCCTCGGGTCCTGCTCCCGGGAGCTGCAGGTAGGGGGCGCTACCATGGCCAACCGCTCCCTCACCGAGGGTCTTATCCTGGACACCATGAATGACAGTCTGAGTAAGATTCTGGTGGACATCAGCTTTTCAGGGCTGGATGACGAAGAGCTGGCCATGGGCAACATCAGCTGGTCGCAGCTCATCCCAGAACTCAAGTGAAATGCCACTGCCCCCTTTTAACGCGCTTCCAGCTGTCAGTGAAGCTGGCCTTTTTTCTTTTTTTCTTTTTTCCATTACTAAGCTGCTCAGATAAATATCTTTTAAATATATTATAAATTTTGCGTATTGTCTACTGTGTCTATTCCCTCCTCTAGATGGCATGTCCCTGTGTCACAAAACTGCCATGTCTTGGTCTTGGACTGTTTGTTTGGTTTTTAATTTCATGTTGGTATCAACCAATTACTGTACATGGAGGGTATTTTGCCACATATGACTGTTCTGCTCTTGAAGGAAGCACTAGAAATGAGCATACATTTGCCAGTCACTCTTTCTCTGTGTTTCTCTCTCTTGCTGTGATTGATGAATGTACATCCAGTTTGTCTTTTTAATTTGCACATTCTGTATATTTTGTATTAGGCGTGTAAAATGCGTGTAAGTTGATGTATCTGTCTAGTCCTTTAGTAAGACACTACGGTTTTAGTATTTAAACAGGCATTTCTGCTCAAAATAGCAGACCTGTCATAGGGGCTATTGGGAGTCATTAAATTCAGCATGTTGTAAACATAATATATAACACCAGAAAATGAGGGGAAAATAAATGCTATTAAAAATGATTGCCTTTAGATGGCACAGTATCTGACTCTTGATTCACAGTATGCACAGTATCTGACTTTTTTGATTCAAGAGTACTCATGGGTGAAGGAAAAAGTAGTTTGGCTTCAGAACAGTGTGGCCTGAGGTAAAAATCTATGGTTGCTATGGTCACTGGGCTTTCCTTTGCCTCCCCTATAGAGTGCAAATATTGCAAATAAATCTTTTTTCTACTTTTGTGTCAGCAGCTCCCAAAAAGGTGATGTTCTATAAACTGAAACCCTTTCAGGCTTCCTTTGTGTGTGATAGTGTAGTTGATAGTCTGCATATGTGCAGTATCGCTCAGAATGTAAACTTTTTTGTGTGCTGTAGCAGTATGATGTGGTTTTACATACAAGTACCACAAACTCTTAGACACAGGTGTACGCAACTGTCAACATAGGCCATCTGGCATAGACAATGAGTCGTATACATGGCCTGCTGCTTCAGTCAGTTACAATTTAATTTCACAATTTCATTATTTTAAAAAATTCAAATGTACTAAAAATAAAGTAAGCCAACGTTGATTTATTTCTATAAAGACACCCATCTCATAGCCAGTCCAAGGTAGTTTAGTACAGCAAAAATCAAAGCTGACTCATATCTTGGAAGTCAGTCTGAGATAAAATTTTCTGGGAAGTGAATTTTACCCACAGCTTCTGCTGTGAAGTGCTACAGTAGTACTTTTACCTTTTTTCTTTTCCTGAAAGGTACTGGATTTTTTCACCCACATATGTGTAGAGAATGTAGAGAAGAGAATGAGAACACATGAAGAACACCATGACAGGATCGAGGAAAGCAGGATGACATGAAAATCAACTTCTGTTGTATTGAGGATGCTGATTTACAAACGGGTGTTTACATATGTGGTCACAACAGGCTTTTATAGAGCTTTTATAATGAAATTAGAGGAACAGGAGATACTTTCCATTTACAGAGGCCCTCTCACAGTGAATGAATATATTAACAGTGTTAGAGTTCTGTCATCAACATACATTATTGGCATTTACATGTTTCCCAAATTGACAAGATATACATGAACAGAAACTTATATTTTCACAGCAAACCAATACCCCTGGTTCCTTTAAAGAACAGGCCTTTTGAAAAATGTGGTAGTTTTAGCAAGACTTGACACTGAGGAAGAAACCAGAAATGGGGAGGTCTTCAGTAGGTCTGGATCTCTTGCTGGGCCACCTCCATTAGGATCTGTAGCTGCTTGCTGCAGTGGTCTACAACACAAACTCCTGTCAGTTGCACAGTCTACCATGGCAAGAAGTCCATTCATTCAACACCAACACTAAGAGCACAACCCACATATTGTATATGTACTTACGTATGCATTTTTACTATTTATGCAATTTATTCAGTAAAGCAATGGAATGTTACTTTACAGTTATGTGTAGTGGCATTACATTTTGGATCTGTGCTTAATATGAAAACCAAAAACTACAACTAGCTAATGATGATGCCTCTGGTCCACATGATGGGACAGCATGGCTGTGAGTTGTAGCTGTCTGTGTCCAAGTGTGAGGAAGATACTCATTTACACATGGTAACATTTTCTGTCATTATTTTCTTTGTTAATGTGTTTCTTTTAGATATAGCACTGAACTACTGAGGTATATAGTAATAATAATATGTAATATGGATTATTGCAGATTGTACTGTTTGATGATCCAACATCAACTTTATTGGTCTTTGATATTCTACTCACATATTAATATTTTAATCATTTTCCTGAGACGTGATTTTGACAAGCATGTAAAATCCATACAATTGAAACTATATATTCACACATAGCTTTCTGTCACATGGATTGAATAAAACAGCTGAACCGATTGTTTTCAGCTTCAGCAGACTTTGGCACACCTACAGGTAATTGCTGCAGGTGTGCGGTGGATAGGTGTGTCAAAGTACACTGCGTTATTAGGGTGCGCAGGCCTGTGTCACTTACTGAAGGCTCTCCTCCAGCGGGGGGGCAGATGCTGCCGATGCACAGTCAGGTAGTACACAGGCACCCCGGACAAGGTGATGATGCAACTGCCTCCCGTGTTCCAGGGGTCAGAGTACAGAGACAGTCCCACGATGAAGAAGCACACCACTGTGAAAGACACTGCAATGGCCAGCGGCACCTGTGGCCAACAGGAGGAGATGAAGGGTCGGAGCATGACACGGGAAAAGGAAAATGATCAAAGTGAAATAGCCAAACCTCAACCTTTCAATAATTTATATGCTGTGGAACACCTGCCCAGAGTTTACAAAGTTTTTAGTGCCTTTACTATTGGCTGTCTTTAAGGAAAATATTCTCAGTTTCAAGTGACAGTTTGTGGGATTCATTTTTGCCATTATTGCCACTTCAGTTAATAACAGACCAAAGCCTGTCATAACACTGGAATCCCACCGTAACAGTATTACGAATATTGGTTGCAATATAGCTTGTTCTAGTAAAGAAAACAGTGAGAGTTCTAGTGATCATAGTTGCCTTGAAGGGCCTGGGGTGAAGGGGGAAGCGGTAGCGATGGATGAGCATCCCCAGGGTTGCCAAGGCGATGAAGAGCCAGCGGGAGAAGGAGGCGAAATTGACCAGCTGAAAGAGCTCGCCCCTTGCCAGCATCAGTACCACCAGCGGGTACTGCAGAGACGAGGATCAAGACGGGTAAAGCGTAAGAACTGCATGTATGTCACACGGTAAACACCCAGGAAAACCCCTGCGCCCATGTCAGCTCCACACTACTATGCAGAACTCCACAGAGAACCGTTGTGGAATAGGGACTAATGGGTGAGAAGGGGTGGTATCCGACAGTACTGTACCAGCAGGAGCACAGCAGGCAGGGGCGTCTGTCTACGGATATGGATCATGGAGAAGACAACTGGCCAGTGCCCCTCCCTGGCCCCCACAAACAGCATCCTAAAGCACGGAGAGACATTAAATACATACAGCCAAGTGTGTGACTGCAGCTCTGTGAAAGCTGGCACATGTAGGGGAGTGTTTTACCTGGGGGCCACAAAGAAGCCTCCGTTCAGAGCCCCCAGACAGGACATGGCCACCAGCACCGGGATAACTGAAGCGATCCTGTGCAGAGCACGATCTGCAAAAGTCTGTGCACAGAACGACAGATTCTAAATGACTGAGCCCCAGAAACACCACCCTTCACATTTGGTTTGTCATCTCTCCACTCTCCAGAAGCAAAGCAGTTTCAAAAGCTGCATAGCTGTACTGACCACAGCCACAGCCTCTGACACCAGCAGCTCCCCTGCCGTCATCACTGTGTAGTATGACACGTTGACCAGCACATAACATACGGTTACTGTTACCATGGAGAAGACGATTGACAACGGAATGTTTCTGAGTGGAGAGAAAAGAGGAAATAAATCAGAGCAAGTGTTTTTTTTAACAATTGCCCAGCTTTAATGTTTCAGTAAAAGGTATGCAAGTGTCCATAGAAGTCACATTTTAGAATACTGCCACTTAACCCAAATGAATGTGCTCTAGCACTAAAAAATCAAGTATTTTTTAACAGTTTTTGTACCTGTTAGGATTGATAACTTCTTCTGTTACAAAATTCAAATAAAACCTAGAGAAAAGAGGCATAACAACAAAAGTGTATGTTTAAGTTAAGCTTGTGGAAACATCTGATACATAATTTTAATTTCCTGAGACGTACCATCCTCCATAGGCATAGAGGCCTGAGTAGAATGCCAGTGGCAGCTTGTTCAGGGTTAAGGATCCAGAATCAAAAGCATTCTGGAAGTTGTCTGTCTGTCCTGAAGTGAGACAGTATGTGAAGACACCATCCAACACTGCTTTACACAAGAGACTCATTTACACAACAGAGTGATTGGTGATCACTCTGTCAACAGCAGTAACATAATTATGATTTGGTGTAACAGGTTATTTGAGTTCCAATAATTGGAATGACAAAAATTTTACTTTTAATCAAGACACAGGATACAAATGGCAGATTCGTTTCAGCCTGAAGGTTTTGTGGTCACTTGCTCAATTTTCATCTAACCCATCAAACACATACCGAGTTCTAAGACCCACCCACCTCTGAACAGTGCCATGACTCCGGGGACAATGATGAGGACCAAGGCAAACATCTTGATGAATGTGAGAGTGATCTGGGTCTTTGAGGCCAGGCTTACACTCCAACAGTTCACCGCCACAACGAAAGCTGGAAAAGGAGGGAGAGAGAGAGAAGGAAGGAAGGAAAAAGAAAGAGAATGAGGGAGTGAAAGAGAGAGGTTGGGAGACAAAGAGAGAAAAAAAGAGGGAGTGAGAGAGAGTCATAGAAGAGAGTACCATCTCAACTGCTCATCAGAGAACTGAGCTGAATGCAACTACTTCAACAAGCACTCACATACAGACTGTATACTGTCCCACTCACACATACTCCCAGGTCTCCTAGTGCTCCACTAACACAGAGAGCATGTGCATGCATAAAGACACACACATGCATGCACACCAAACTCCTCCTTGCATCTATAATATTATAAGCCAATTATAAGATTATACAAATGTATATACTCATATTGTTCTCACTTTATGCTCAAGAGTCAGAGTTATCAAAGACTAAAGACTAAATAGAGCAAGCCGCTATTCAATAAGTATCTTTACAGCAGTAAAATGCCTCTGATTTATTTATTTATTTATAAGAACCAGGTGAAATGTTTTCAGTGGTTCTACAGACATTCAGTGACCTGAGCTGTGACTCACACACTCCCAGAATGCCAAAGAGCTTGACCAGGACTGGGGGTGCGGGACAGGGGGCGAAGAAGGGCTCCACAACGTAGCGGCCAAACGCCAGGGACACCACAGAGGCCACTGCGGGCCTGAAGCACACAGGACAGTTAACACTCACCTGATGGGCATAAAAACATGCAACAACAGGCATCACAGACGCATGGGCAGCCGTGTTTGTGTAACATAGTTCTCAGAACACACCTAAAAATGTGATGTGCATCTGGCTTCTGTATTTCACACAGCATTTTGCTGAATCACTGCAGGCTGAATTCACAAAGAAGCTCCCAGAGAGCACAAGGTGCACGCACTTGGAAATGCACGCAAAATAACTCACGCAATATCACATGCTTGTACACACCCATGCATGTGATAACACACACACCGCAGGAGAGGGTGGCTGCGGTGTCTGACCTGACCAAGATGAACTCTGCCCAGAGTCGCAGGAATGCAGGCAAGGGTCCCAGGGTCTCCAGCAGGTAGGTGTAGTGGCCCCCAGACTTCTTAAAGCTGGTACCCAGTTCTGCATAGCACAGAGCTCCTGCCCACAGACAGAGTGCAGCACAAGGCTTTCTGTTCATATGTTCATCTGGTATAGATATACACCAACGCCTAGAATAAGTGACAATGTGCATGCCTCTGTTTTGGGTTGGCTCTCCTTTATGTGTCTATTCAATGCACTTGCATTGAAAAGTGAATAACAATTATTATTAATTACATTTGGAAAAAAAAACTGGAAATACATATCTACTGTGTGCACAAAACGTTTTATAACTAGTTTTGTTTGGGTCTACATATTATGTAAAATATAGTTTATTCATTGAATTGCCTAAAAAATTATTTCAAAAAGCCTTGGAATATAGACGATTTAACATCCTTATGGTTTTTTGCTTGTGTTGTACTCTACCTCACTTGTAAGTCTCTACATAAAAGCGTCTGCCAAATGAATAAATGTAAATGTAATGTAAATGTATCAACTCGAGAACATTTGTTAAGCAACAGGCACTCCAACTGAAATTATATGTAGGGCCTAATACTCAAATAACTACGTGGTAGAAGAGACCACGCGATAGAACAAGAAGAACAATCCGACTTTTCGAATTTTGGTCTGTTATCTACAGGTGCGGGCAAACCTGTCACATTTATGAGGGGCAGTACATCTGAAACACCGTATAATACGCTCTGTTAGGGTTTGACTTCTTCATAAACCTTTTCCAAAGAAATCCCATAGTGGAGTCACTGTGCTATTTTACCGTATTACTAAAATAGAGGCTGCAGCTAGCCTACGAAATATGCCATCTGAATAGTTTGATTTAATGCCGAACTAATATTAAAGATATTAAAAAGAGTCCATACAACTTTAACATCATATGATATTTATTTTTATTTAATCTACATGAGATCAACAGGAAAAGTTACACAAGCAGGCAAACAGGGAGATAAGAGTTTGAGCAGCTTATCATTTGAGAGTATTTAATATGTGTGAACGTTCCACGCTCTGTTAAGCTTTGAAAACGTGTTACTTTCAGAGTTCAATTGCATTTCAGTTCACTCAATTAAGGGAATTAACTGAAAATTAAAATGGAATTGATCCCAGCTCTGGTTACTTTAACACATGCTACCTCAGACATGAAAATAATTACGTTTCAAGTTCTGAAATGTTTGTCGCTGTCCACAGGACATGCTGTAAAAACGTAGCGCTGCGTTGTCCAGCGCCGTGCAATAGTGCTTCGCTGTAAACACGGAATTGTTGACTGAGGACTTGCAGCGCAGTATTAGGTCACACTACAGGGGAGTGACACCATAAGCCGAAAGCTGAGTGAGGGTCGGTGTTCGGGGGAGAGGGGGACAGACCCCCCTTTCATAGCGCAAACTCTCCCTTTGATCTGTTTGTGTTCCAACGCCAAACTTTCGACCCATGGGAAACGGCTGTTTGGAAAGGCACCAAAACAACGCTCAGCACAGTGATACGGAATGTGTGACGTCTTTGCTATGATACACCAGAGACTCAAACCCCATTATGTCAGAACACTGCTACATGCGACGGTGAATTGAGTGAATTATCATTCACAGATAAGTGGAGTAACTGTAAATTGAGCGGGATCATTACCAGAATGCCTGGTTAAAAAGGCATGTTCATTTTTGTAATTTCCCTCTGTTGTCCCTAATTGGCGTCCCTTTTCATAGCAAACTGGAAGAAACTGGTTAAGAAATGTAAAATTTAGTGACATATGAAGGAGCCACTCTTACCAAAGGTAGAGAGGACTCCACACAGAGCCCACACCAGCAACGACAGGCCCACACTGCCACTGTTCATCAGGACACCCTTGGGCGCAATGAAGATGCCGCTGCCCACCACAGTGCCAATGATAAGGGAGGTGGCAGTCAGCAGGTCTATTCTTCTCCGCAGGTAAACCGCTTCCTCTCCCGCCTTGGCCTCACTCCCCTTGGCCCCTCCTTCTGAGTGCTGCATGACTCTATACCAGCAAAAACCCACCATTAGGTCTCAGACTTTACCAAATCCCTCACAAGCACACACCAGCAAATTATGCTCCTGTTAGCAAACAAACACACGTTTGACTCACACTGCAGAGAAAGCCCTATATGTACTCAACGGCTAATTACTTACAATCACACCTGAAAAGTACATTCCTGTGATAGCAAACACACACACACACACACACCTGTCTGCAATGGTTTTCTGTACTAAAACATACACACCAATAGGTCTGAAAACACAATCTCCACTGACACACAAACCTACCTGTGAAATTCCCGTGTAAGCAAATACACAATCTGCACTGCCTGACCCTCTATTTTAAAAGTGTCAACCGGTGGGAAACACTTCTGCAACTCTGCTACATGCAAATGCATTCATAACCAGTTCTCCCAGCTAACTGTTTTGACGGGAAAAAAAACATGTCCTCCTCCATTCCCACTCACCTTTCCAGCTGGGATCAGATGGATGTAGTGGCGTCACGTTGTGATTGCAGCAGTAACAGAGCCAGACTGAAGGGGAAGAGATGGGCTTAAACACTCACAGACTGCCTTCTCCTAGAAAACTAACAGCCTTGTTTTTTCCCCCCCTCGCAGGCTTATGCAGATCTGCACAGTAACCACGGAAACTCACCCATCCACTGAAGAGGAGGGGAAACAAAGCCAGCAGTCTTTCCAAGCTCCAACATCACTAATTAGTGCAGTTTAGAGGGTCAAAGCCATGTAAGAGCATGCGTTCGTGTGTGTGTGTGTGCGCACAGTTGTATACACAGCTTTCCACTGGAATCTCACACAGGGAAGAAGCCCCCCATTGTCAGAGCAGCTGCAAGAGGGCAGGAGCCCCTAAGAGGTCTGTACTGGACAACTCTGTTTACTAGAGAAATTCCAGTATGGTCAAAACAGTTCCTGGAAAATTACTTTGATGAGTGCCTTCTCCTCTGCAATAACCATCTTATGAAACAATAAATGAGATGAAAGAACAACAAATGAGAGGAACACTTAAAACAATTTATTTGTCAAATGTACAGCTTTTAAGCTCACCTCTTTGTCTTACTATATAATAAACATGACCCTCAACAAGGGCCTATGTAGAGACTTGAATTATGACAGAAAGCAAAAAACTGTCCAAGAATCCAACATTCTCAGAAAAAGTTATGTACATAAAAATTAATCATTTTTCTGTTTCTAAGCGTGGCATCTTCATGTCTTTTTTCTCCAGTTCCTCCTTTATCTTATCTGTCTGTATTATTGCAGGGAAAATTGAAACTTCATGAACCGCATGTTGGTTGGAGTTACCATGTGATGTCAATCACTCCTTTGTACAAACCAATCAAAACACATTGCTCTCCAAAGCAAAGCACTATGATCAAAACAGTGAGCCAATTAAAGCAAATAACAGCTCCACCTACTTTGGGTGGGATCAAACAACCTCACTCTTCCATTACTCTTCAGTACAAGGTTATTTTGCAGGAACACTTGGAGACTGATCTCCACAGAGATCCTGTCCTTGCGATCCTCCTCCTGTTGCTTGGTCTCCATGCTCTCTGTCTCCTCCTTGCAGGCTGCACACGTGTAGGTATAGTCCACATCCTCCATCTGCAGGTTCTCAGCCCTCTCCACCTCCGTACCCCAAGAGATCCTGTCCCAGGGAACCTCTCCTACTGATTATATGCTGAGTGCATAGTCTTCTGGGTGGATCCTCCTGAAAGAAATCCAAAATAGATCCAATGAGACCAAGCTATATTCTCAAGGCCAGCCAAGACATCTAAAATCAATAGGCCCAAAGGAATGATTCTCCCTTCTATGCAAACATAGCACCCAATCCCTACTCCTCCCAGCAATTTTAAAAGCCAATGAGAGCACCGATCCACTCACTGGAGGATAATCCGCCTTGTTGGATGCTGGATATTGCCACCACGAGGCTGTCTCTGTCTTTCCTATGGGATGAACGAAGCAATGGAAAATGACTACTTAACAATCAGAGCACACCAAAGTGAAATAAATCGACCCCACGTTACCTGTAGAAGAGAAAGGAAATGACTAAACCAGCTCTCTCCATAGGCCAGCATTATGATAACAAACTTATCTGTTTGTCCTCTGGTTCTTACCATGACAGCAGTATTCTCATCCCTCTGATCTTGTGGGGACTCTGCCAGGCCTTTCTCTGTAAACAGATCACCGTGAGACAGCCAGCTGAGTGGAAAAGAGCCCAAATGTAGCACTGACTGCAACCTGGACTACTAATTTCGTAGCCTGAAGAAACATTATAAATGTATAGACCCAAGAGCAGAGATGAGCCAGCCCCAGACAGGTGAAATTGTTGGATGGACTCACGTGTAGTTCTGCTCTTCTGATGAGTGTTGGCGGAGGCCAGGGGCACAGGGGTCACTATGAAGACGGGCCGTTGCTTGTCTCTCTAGTAAAAACACAGAAGGTGATTGGTGCTGACTTTGGCGAGGTTGCGCATTTTCATTGGTACAAGCTCAACACAGATGCACAACAAGCACCAGCTCAGGAAAGCAGCCATCTGCAGTCCCGGAGTCCTGTTTTCTTGCAGGATGTTATGACACTTACCGCCAGCGTGTCGCCGACATCATTCTGGGAAACTGACTGAATGTTGTGTTCTGAACCTGAGGGATCAGAAGTCTGGATGAGTATGCAGGTTCCTTACTATTTGCTAGTATGAAAATAATTCCCACAGCCAGCTGCACCTCACTTCTGAACTCACTTGGGGGATCTGGGTCTCGGTGGTTGATGCTGGAGATGAACTTCACCTCAGGTATCTTAAGACCGCTGCTGCTTATGAGGTCCTCACGCAACTGTTAAGGACATAACAGAATAGCAAAAATAAAGAATAAAAGTTGTGTCCAAACTTTTGACAGGTACTGTATATATAGCGATTAAGTAAAAGTCCCATTACAAATCAATGTGTACACAGCAGGTAATCAAAGAAAGATGTAACAAATAATGAATCTGACCCATTAGCCTTACACTGGCTTTGGGGTTATGTTAAGTGTGTTTTCTGAATGGAGCACAAATACAAAGTAGGAAGAGGTCACACGGCTTTCCCTGTCACACAGTCTCTGACGCAGAAACAAATGGATATCAGCGTGAGGTCACAGCAGGCTTCTTCACAGCAAGCACTGCTCTCTCCGCAAATCAAAGGGCCGGCTTTTTCAGTTTAGGTCACTTGGTCATTTTAAGAATTGTATCAGTGGTTGGGCAGCTTGTTAAAATTCTTTTAAACAGCCCAGTCATGCATCCCATTAGTTTGTTTTTCAGACTCATTAGGTAAGGGCTTTTGTTATTTGGTTTTCTGTCACGTCCAGTTGTAATGAGCAGACCTTTCATATCAGGGTGTGGCAGATACAGTGTTTTATGATTGTCAGTATCTCTGCAGTGAACATGGTACTAAAGTATGGGCTCGAGTGGGGTGGCATTACAGGTAGGGGAATATAGAGAGTTTTAAATCTCTGGAACATGAGTACTGTCTAAAAAATTAATGGTCCCTAAACTCTGGGGCCTTCCATGATTGAACTTAATTAGTCTTCCATCATACCGTGGCCTTCATTAGCATTACTTTTGTTATTGCTGCTGCTGCTCCTATTTAATGTTAATTTTTTTCATTATCGTGGTTTATTGTTGCTTTTTTTCAATGACAGTTCCTGAGGAGTTTCTCAGGAATGTGAGAAGGATGCAGGACGTGAGGGAATCATTTTCCAGTCTCCTCCAATACATCACCCATGCTTTTCCTTTTTCCCTCCGTTTTGCTCTGGAAAATGTACCATGCATGGTCCCACATGACAATGCAATTACAAATGCATTCGGATCCGATCTGATTGAGGGAAGCAGCACATTACGTGCATCCCCGGCTGAAGTAAGACAGAGCATGAGAGGGCCTTCACTTACGGGTAGCTCTTGGGTGGTGGTGGAGAAGTCTGTGCGAGGCTCCTTGCGGTAGAGCATGTAGAAGGCGCTGTGCCCAGTCCCAGGGTGCTGCCGGAGTCGCAGAGCAAACAGGCTGGCAGGGAGCTGAACATCCCAGTTCTCCTGATGGTCCCTCAGCAGCTCTGACACCATGCTGTGAGGTGACAAATTTAACAATGGATAAAGCTGACGGAGAGAGATAATCATCGACACTTAGTCACCAGGTTTCCTATTCAGAACACATTTATGATTTGCGGATGCTTGTTTGAGGTTCTTTGAGATTTCAAGGATTATTTACTATTGCCGAAATAATCAATTTCCTGCAAACTCTGAGGATGGAACTGCAGGGAAAAAGTGCTTTTTGACAGCAGTCCTTTCAAAATATTTTGTCTCTGGGCAGAGACACAATTACAAATGTTCCTGGCAGGGAAAACAAGGTGCCAATTTAGATAGCAGGCTTAGAGCCTGTACACACTCAACACTGATACTTGCATTCAAAGAATGTTTTCCAACACTAAAATATGGTTCAATCTTCCTTCCTCGTGTACTACTGCCATCCTGCCTCCCTTCGTTGCATCATTTAAAAAGGCTTACTCTTCCATATCCACTAGGGGGTATAAACATGACAATACCATCTCCGAGTTACTCGGAAAAATCCAGCCATATAAGCCCACAGAGTGCATGCTTGCTATATCGCTGTATGCAGTCTTGACAAAAGTTTTTCTCACATTTTTTTAACCAGGACTGGATAGGGGTGGAGCATTATTTAGCAGGAATCGCAAATCTTTTAACTACTGCCACCCAATGGTGTATGGGAACTTGCTGCACGCGCAGCCTATACTTTTTCAAATTTAAAGAAGTGCGTTTCAATATACACACTGTCCTTCCGAACCTTTTCATGGGCAGTGTACAATGACGTCAAGCAGTGTGTTGGCTTTGAGTATGGATTTGGGATATCTGACTAATGAAAATTTTCAAGGATCATGGGTGCCCTGGTAGTGAAAAATCTCTGACGTGCCACCTGCAACTATGTCGACAAACACACAACACAGGTTCGCATTATTTATGATACACACTGAAGACGTGCTACACAGTGCATTTTTTGAAAGATGTTACAGCTACTCAGAATGGCCGGCAGATATGGAGTGGTGCTGCAAACTCACCTGTCTATAAAGGACTGTGTGACTGTGTCCCGAGTGCTGGCCTCTGGGTGGAAGACCACGAGAGAGCAACACTGCTCCCCAAGTAATGTGCTCAGCTCCATATTCACCTGCAACACAGAACAGAACAGTGCTGCGTTGCTGAACATTACATCATATGCATTTAGCAGACACTCTTGTCCAGAGCAACTTCCACCACAGTAGAACATAACACAGGCTGCAATATGTACACTAATAAAGACAAGCAGTAAAGAAAGAAATGGAATCACAATAGTTGAAATGTGCATATCGCATACAGACATACTATAGGCCTAAGGCACATGCTGACCTGGTCAAACACGTACCTCACTGCACTGACCTGGTCAAATGTATACATCACAATACTGAGAAACACAGCAAACTACATTTTTCAAGCATGTTTGTTCTATTTGTTCAGCTGACAACAGTTTGTTCTATTTGTGCAGGCGGTAATATAAGGTTGTTTATACTTCAGGCAAGCACTCCCACTGCTCAATAAACAAGCCTTTCCATCATTGCTTTTATAGTGAAACAGACATACAAATACCACCAGCTGGCCAGTCAGTGATGTCTTACATGCAGCGAGCATGGATATCCTCACTGAATAAAATAATGGCAGCGTGCCATATGAACTTTCATTTGGGCCATCACATTAAATATCTCAGCAATAGAAAATTCACAAATCAATAAGCTCCCAAGAAATGAGGAGGCCATTTTTATAGAGTTTACAGAGATGGCTCCCTCTTACTTGCAGACTCTCACCAAACCCTCACCCCAGTCAGACCCTCCAATCTACAAACTCTGGATGCCTAGTGGTTCCAGCCTAGTTGGGATGGATATTCTGATCATGATTCTCCTCAGTTCTTGCCCATCAGTGTCAATTCACATCAAATCTGTGCAAGTTTGTCGAAGTATATTATATGTGTGACACATTAGTAATGGGACAGAGAGGACTCATCTAGAACAACAAGCTGAAGAAAGGGCACCTTTTTATTTGCAGCTGCAGTCCTCGTGCCTCTACGGATAAAAAAAAGGTTTCTAAAAAATAAAAAATACAACCCTCAACATCCCATGCAATCTGAGCACTTTACCTCCTCAATGAACGCCTTCTCCATTTGTGACAGGATTCGGAGGGGCCACCCAAACTGATAGGTGAGGTTTCTGATGTTCAATGCCACCTCTCCAGCAGTCTCTGATTTCATGGGGTAGGCCTCCACCCACTTGGAGTAATAATCCATCACGGTCAGCAAGAACTTGTGTCCGTTCTGGGACGCGGGCAGAGGGCCCTTCAGATCCATGCCCAGCCACTCCCACTTCTCATGGACCTGAACACAGGACAAATGGGGGAACCAACTTCTGTGAGACACATCATGATTTCAAACTTAAAAATCGCAACAATCATGAGCTTGCCCCCCGATTGTCTTTCCTAATCTGTGACAGAGGTTTTTGTGACCAGAAAAAGAGTGGAAGACTTTGGGAATTGTCACTGATGGGTGGCATTATATGGCATGAAATATCACCACTACTTAATTTGGCAAATAGTTCTAAAACACATTTTTTTCCTGTGTTGGGTTGACTATAGAAGAGACAAAACACCAGAGACTGTAGTTATCGCCTGCCCATCTTCAAGATTTAAACAGAAAAAGTCTGTCACCTTTTCTGGAAATAAGTGATAGTAACCTATACTTTCTTGGGGATTCCCTAGAGACATTGTTGCTTGGTGGAGTGGAATTTGAATGATGTTCCCTAAAAAGGCGAGTGGGTCCACCCAAAGCCCACCTACTGTAAGCTATGCATATGCACAGGAGTCTTAAAATGAAAAAAATCTCTGAACACACTGAAATGTATGGCTGTTGAGGAGTTTGCAATCTGTACCTTGATGGTATGCTTGTAGCGATTTTTCCTTTTGTTCTGAAATTTCTCTCGGCTCACCTGTGGGTGTAAATGACAGATTATCAGGTTTTTATAGCTCAACCCAAAAAACAATCCACTGTCAACAGAATTAATCATTGAAGGGCCACCATGACAAATTACTCAAAACAGATTCTTACTTTTTCCCATGCTCCTTTGTTCCATTGGATGCTCTAACAAACAAAACACAACATTAGACAACTTTATTGTGTTATTGTTATAAAAAAAAAACATAACCAATAGATGGATCTCACACTAAATAAGTAGGTGGCTGTGCAAGCCTGTTAGCTGAAGAAACAGACACCTTCCGTGGGCTATACTGCAGAATCTGTATGCTATTAAAGATCAAAATAAGCCTCTTAATAATCATATTTTATTGCACATTACTGTGTCCTGTGTGAGACTGCATAGAATATAGAAAGCATTTTCTTTATTAAATTTTGCAACACAAGATCAGAGCAAGTTGAGTTTGCAATGCTGGCTTGCCTCTGAATTTGATGAAAATAGAAAAACTGTTGAACCAGGTCTGACCATCTTCTATATACTTTACGTTTACCACTCCTAAATTCATTCATTCATTCATGGAGATATGACGTATGGCTCTTTGGTGTCAAAATCATTAGGGGAAACAACCTATGACCTGTCTACAGTGTTAACTATAAAGATGCTATAAGGCTAGTGTGACCTGTTGGACTCGAATACTTAGCTCTTCCTGTCCTTTTTCCACCTTCTTGGGAAGGTAAAGTACTAAGGTGAAAACTTATATGTATAAGTGCTCTGTGAGATGGGGCACGACTCTCCATTAATTTTCACTAGTTACAATGCTGCTTTCCGTGCCAAGTGTCTGAATGGATAATGGCAAGATACTGTCTGATACTGTCTACGTCGCAAGGGGTCTGTACCTCTGGCAGACAATACTGTTCGTGGAAGCTGGTGGGATGTACTGTTTCAATATTCCCAGACTTTGCAGAAGTGGTGGCAGCCACCCCGGGTGTTGATGATACAGCATTTCTTCAAAGAGACAGACACAAATGTTAAAAATAATTGGGGAAAAAGAGGAAAAGCAACTGTTACTTCATCAATACTACAGTTAAGACTACTGTAATTCAGAAACACGTCATATGAGGCCTATCATAAAGTGAGCAGAGGGAAATAGGCCAAGTCATCCTTAATTTGTCCATTTTCAACATCTAATGCATTTAAAGCTGTGTTTCTAAACTTCTGGGTCTGAGCAATGAGACTGTTCACTGCTCTGACTTCACGTGAAAGCTCTGAAGAACAAAACCCCTATAAAGTGCAGATCCCAATGTGTTCCATGAAAAGCAGTGAAAACTGAAATGTGATGTAAGAGGACATAACATTTGTGTTTCAATACTTGCCCTGCAAGTTCAGAAGACAGTCCATGCACAATCACATTGATTATGAATACTTAAGAAGACATAAAGTAAACATAAGTCTAGAAATCTAGAGAACTATGGGTGCATCTCTGTAACGTATCATAATTATAAAAAGGAGATCATCTAAAACATCTAAAGCTGGCTGTTAAATGCATTCAAGGTGCTCTAGGGAAAACCCTGGCTGGAAGACAAATATCAATTATTAATAGACTTTATTGGGAAAACCCATTTAAACACTTTATTCTGGTATGAAAGGTAAAACATTACAAATGTTTTTTTCTGAGATTACTTTCACATTATATTTACTTTCTGATAAGCATAAACTATATGATATAGAAGTTGAAAACCTACCACAAAAAGAAGTGTTGTGGAGACAACAACAATACCGAAAGGTTTTTTTAACATGGGAAAGACATACCTTGATAATGTCTGGACTTCCATGAAAGATCTCTTTACATACTCCTCACACAAGGAGGGATAACACGAGTAAACAGGCCTGTCTTTGTCTGAGCTGGAGGGTAAGAATCCATTTCGATAAGAGCCCGCTGTAGTTGGATCAGCTAATAAAGGTCGTGAAATCCCATCTTTCTTTGGAAGAGCACTATGAGAATAAATCCACACAAAAGCACATCAGGCAAATATCATGAACAGGAAGAATAAAAAACACAGGTGGAAATTACGTTATTTTATATGCAATTACATGAATTTCCTTTAGCCATATGGGGGCACACTTACTCTTGTCTCCGTCTGTATCGTCTCATAGCAGCCATTGACCTTTCCTTCTCCACTGTTGTGGTATGTGCAAACCATGATGGTATGTAGTCTGGGGACAGAGGGTCATCGCTCCGTCTGCCTAAAATCACAGGAAATGGGTTCCAAAGCTCTAATTAGATACAGAATACATTCAGTATAGTCCAAGTTTTTTGGGGGATTTTTACTTTCTTATGACTTGGGTTAGCATGTGACAAGGGGCTGTTAAATGTTGGGATGCCAAGTATTCCATCAGCAAAGTTACAAGTTGGCGGGGCATACCCCATACCTACACAGCACTAAGAAGAGTTCAGCAACTTTCTGAGTACCGTACGTAAGCAATCATAATGACCGTGAAGTTTGACTCCATACAAAAAAATTACTTGACTGCCATCTAACCTCATTTGCACTTCAGAAAATACAGATGCAAAATTTGGCCACATAATAAATGACCAAATGGATTATTTTGACTGTTCTTCTCTTTCTTCTCCATCTTAACAATCCTGCTGCATTACATCATCACAAATCCTCCAGTACCCTTAATAATATGTCTCACCATTTCACTGTCCTGTCTGGATAACCTAAATGTAATCATATTCAGATTATAGCTAGATCTGTCCATTATGTCTAGTTGCAGTTTTTAAAATTCACAAAGGATCATGTGAAATATACCTGCAAATGTGACGATATGGCCACAATATCCTATCAAGAGTGTTTTGCTTTAACCAGATTAATGAGAATTCAGTTAATTTTAGATGCTTCATAATTTCATAAAAATATGTAGTGCAGTATAAATTGTGTTGAATTACAACGAGTCCCAATTTATTACCCTAAACACACCAAATGAGAAAACAGCACCTTCCTCTGCAACAACTTTAATGGTGCATTTGCAGCACCATCTGCCTGTAAAAAATTAAAGTGGATCACTACTGCTCTAAGATCGCATCCGTGACATTATACACATTAACCCATCAGTCACATACGACCCGGGTTTCGCCTTCTGATGACAACCCACGGCTACACACATTGTTGGTATAGTGTGCCTGTTTGTGTTACGTGTGCACGGTCGAATGCCTGTACACATTTTCTTGGACTTTCACAAATTCATATTCATATAGCACTTTAGAACTTACGGTTTATTCCAAAAAGGTGCATCTATATCGAAATATTTTAACGCACAAAAACCTCCCCTCAAGGTACAAATCAGAAGTCGATACATACACACTTTCTTGTCACTGGCCAGCAATCGAAGTTAGTGTATTACCTGCATCATGTCATTTGTCTTAGACTTACCATTCGAGTGACAACTCTTATTCCCTTCAACTAGGTGGTGGATTGCGGAAGCTTTTCTGTAAATTTATGTTGCCGATGCTTAATTTTTACTTTATCCTTTGTCCTGTTTTTTATTCTGACCTGCATAACGGCACCTGGCAAGGCTTAGAATTCCAGGTGCAAAAAGTTTCTAGCTAGCTAGGTAATTGTTTAGCACTACATCGAAATCTCCACTTGTAAATAGCTGCTGAGCCATCTTCAAATATTAGCTACACACCTGAAATAAAGTGCATACTGCACAATTTGCTGTGTGGAGCTGGCGTCCATCCCTCTCGCTTTAATGCAGAAATCCATCGTTTTCGTCTTACAGGATCCCGAGGAAAAGTATAAAACTTCACATACGACCCGGGTTTTGCCTTCTGGTGGCAACCCACGGCTACACACATTGTTGGCATATCTAAATAATTGCAGATAACCAATCCGTCGTAGAAAAGGTGAAGTGATCGCAAAGTTATCTGTTGTCGAATACGTTCATTTGGATGCGCCCATTTTCTGTGTGGCGCCTGATGATGACGCAATGTGGGCAGGTGAGGCTTGGGGATCCTCGTAAATTCATGGGACCAAATTCCCCAACCACAGTTCTAACAATAACTATTTTCAGTTCTGAGCAATGTGTTAGAGATTTAAATTTTAACGACATAACAGGAGAGAAACAGTGAGCAATATTTTCCCCCGTCAAGTTGCAGTTGCAACAATATCAGTGATCTGTGTCAGCGCTGTTAAGTTGTCTGACGGAGGAGCTAATAATGTCCATCAATGCCATGACCGCCTTATTTTCACAATGTTTGATCACTTCATATTGTGACTTTGCTCCATCAGCTTGCAAAAGTTTGTTTATGAAGTGAGATTAGCCAGAGATTCTCTGCATTCTTTCTTAAACTTCACGAAATGTATGTTAGTTAGTATTTTCTTTCGTCTTTAATTTACAACATACACAATTTATTCCAAAGTAATCCATATTAATTTTCTATAAACAGAATATTTTATACATACATACAATTTTATACATACATACAATTAAATTACGCGTAGTTAATCACACGCATCTTCGTTTTCGTTTTTATGCTGATGGTTTTAGGTCCCTACTTTTGCACATGCTCAGTGCAGTACAGTATCTTCAGGGCAATGGACCTGGAAAGAGAAGCTACCTACAAGTCAGTTTCTAGCTAGCTCGCTAGCTAGGTGGGTTTTTCCTTTCTATCCAAAGCATTAGGTATTAGCTCGCTGAATCTATATCCGATTTTACACGTTTTAAAGAATTTTATGTCACGATGTAGCCTTTTAAGCCTAAAAGCAAATGCCCATAGTTATTTAAAGAACATATTGTTTTCAGGAGAGCTGGTCGTTGTCTTGTTTAGCATTTCACTGCTTTTGTTGTATCCCTGGCTGACTGCTATATAGCTAGTTAACAATCTAGGCAGGCATGATATTCTCCGAGTAATTCTTTTTTCATGTAGGTATACTGTGTTGGCTATTAACATACTTTCCTGGCTTTGTCATGACGCATTAGCTTTTAGCTAGCTATGTGTTCATTGCAGACATGGCTAACGAGCTATGTTAGTTAGCTACACATTAGCTTGCTAGCCATAAAGGTTAGGATTTCTAGCTTGCCAGGTTTCATCTATCAAAACTGTATTATAATTCCCCAGGTGGTTACTGGAACATACGTGGTTAGCTAGCGAGTCGCAGTCAAAGTGAATACAGTTTTGACAGTATGCATGAAGTGGTATTTCTTGAGCAAGAGAAGTAGCTACCCAGGGAAGCAAGAAATTGGTTGAAAAAAATAGCCCTTTGCTTTCAACGAAATATCATGAATTCAGCAATGCACAGCTGAATGTAAAGATAACTTGGAACAAGAGTAGCTTCATTTATAGCCTACGTATATTGGAGGAAATTAGCTAGCTAGCTTGCATAGAAGGATCAAGTTGTTAGGTAGCTGTGGGAGTTTAGCCAGTTCAGTGGAGAAAATAAGTCCAATATTCACGTTGTTGTTATCACTGACTGTTCACTAAACCAGGATATTCTCAGTATTTGAATGCTGCTATACTTTTACTTACTTAAACTGACGAAGGTCTGTGTTTTTTCCCCCGCACTTTAGCGAGAAGAATGCAAAATTTACAGTGTCATGAACACAAACACCTAATAACAGGTAATATTCTGTTGAAAGGTTATGATTGAAATGGTTCTCTGACTCTGTTGTCTGGCTGTGGTTACTCATTTTGCATAAATGTTGTTCTTCATCTTGCAGAATGAATGATATCAATCTGAGTCCTGTGGGGATGGACCAGTTGAATGTGCCCTCAGTGAGTGGGAGCCACCTGGGCCTACCCACCTCCCCTACCCACAACCCCATTGCTGCACCAGGTCAGGAGACAGAAACGTGTATTTATCCCTCTATGCGTATGCATATCAGTAAATTAACAATGGTAGATGACTTGGGATTTCTAGCTGTCTTATATGTAGGCCTGTTTTTTTAAACTTCCCTTTCTCTTCAGGCATGCCAGTGGCCATTCCAAACCTAGGTCCTTCCCTGGGGTCTCTTCCCTCTGCGCTCTCCCTCATGCTGCCAATGGGTCCAATTGGAGACAGGGGGGTGATGTGTGGCATTCCAGAGAGGAACTACACGTTGCCCCCACCCCCTTACCCCCACCTGGAGAGCAGCTACTTCCGACACATCCTGCCAGGTACTTTTGGAGGTCTCTTTGGGCCTCGTATTCAGTTTTATGCCCTTCTAATATCATTCATTAACAGACATGCATGTACATCCCTGACCATCTCCGTTTCCTTGTGCTTGTCTGTGTAGGTATCTTGTCCTACCTTGCAGACCGTCCACCGCCGCAGTATATCCACCCCAGCAGCCTTAACATGGACGGCACGCTGTCTGTGTCCAGCAACAACCCCTCTGGTCTGGACCCTTACAACGCTCCCGGGGGGCCCCTGGAGCAAGGCCTGGTGTCCCTGGACTCTCGGCAGGTGGGAGGGCAGGGGGGCCTCCACCAGGGGGCGGCCCACGAGGTGCAGCTGGACGCCGGCCTGAGCATGGAGTCCCGCGTAAGCAGCCCCATATCGCCGGACAGAATGGGCGAGGAGCTGGCCACGATGGAGGGCGTGGTGGCGGAGACGCAGCAGCTGAGCGGGAGGCCCCGGAACCACGAGGGCCTGGGGGGAGTGGACGGGCCGGCGGGGGTGATGCCCCTGCACGGGCCGGGCTTGGATCTGCCCGTGGTGATGGAGCAGGAGCATCTCGGCGGGAGGGTGGGCGGAGCCGGAGCGGGAGGAGGAGGAGCAGGGGGCCTGGGAGAGCCGTTACATTCCTCCGGGGGTCTGAACTCTGGCGTGGTCAGCGTGGTGCTGACCGGGTCGCACTCTCACCCATCCATGGCGCCCCCGCCCCAGCTGGAGCCCGTCTCCCTCCACGGGCCCCCCACCATGGGGCTGGAGCCGGTCAGCGTGTCCCCCATCACGGCGGAGGTGTCCCTGGGGCCGGATAGCAGCCTGGTGTTGGTCAACTCATCTTTGCAGCTGGAGGACTCTACCTCCAACAAGGAGAACATGGCCACCGCCTTCACAATATGTAGGTGCTCTATGTTCCAGTAGGGCGATGTCTGTTTTTTGTCTTTTGTCGTTTTCCTACACCCCCTCTTACTTAAGTAAAAAATATAAGAAACCCATCTGCTTAACCTATGAGATTTCAGTGCACTCAATCTAAAATGACCTAGTCTTTTGGGTGCATGCATATGTAGTATCTAGACACTGCGATTTTTCACAGCGGTTTGTGTCAATGCCGTTGAATACAGTGCCGTTTCTGTGTTCTTGAACAGGGTGTACACTGTGTGAACGCTCATACCCCTCCGACTGCCCTGAGCATGGTCCTGTCACCTTCATCCCCGACACGCCCATCGAGAGCCGCGCCCGTCTCTCCCTGCCACGGCCTCTGTGCCTCCGGGTGTCTGTGGCAGACGAGCCCCTTGGTAGGAAAGACGCCGCACCCCGATACTGTCACACTTGCTAGCATGTTGTTGAGATCAGCAGTCTGTGTTTTTGCTTATGGGACCCTGTTCAAGGTCTGTGGTGTTCTCTGCATCTCGGGCCCTGCCCTCATGCCTTCGCTTTTAAGTCTCTGTCACTCATGTCTTTGTACAGGTGTGTTTGCACGAGAGACCATACCTGTTAGGACCTGCTTTGGGCCCATGGTCGGGCAGCACTGCAGCACTGTGGACCTGACAGACTGGTCGGACAAGAACACCCCTCATGTGTGGAAGGTGAGAAGCTGAGATTAGAGCCATTTTGCCAGTGTTTTGATGGCTCCCCTGGTTCCCTCTTGGGCATCGACACTGTCAGAGTGGAGGCACTGCATGGATGCAAACTCTTAAGCAGCGTTTTCGTGATCCTTGGAAATCCTTGAAAGTATTTTGATCCTGTAAAGTTAGAGTGCTCAGACATCCCACTGTTCTTGCTAAGTCTTAGGAAATTGCCCAAGTCTTGTAGAAAGATATTCTCTTGAAATTTACAACAAGTAAACCACCTCCTTTTTTGCTTAAAAGACATGTTATGCAGAATCAAGTGTAGTAATGTTAGTGTGTCATGCAATTGGTAACAGTTTGGCTGGCTTGTGTGCTTATACATTAATCCCACAACCAGGTTATGACTTATTTGCTGTCAAGGGCATCGACAAGTTTATGTCTGCGCTGACAACCAATATTTTAAAAAAATTTCTTGGGAAGCGTTTGTTCTGAAATGATGTCTTCAAAGAAACTCAGACTTCTACTAGTTGTTGCCACTAGATGGCACCATTTGAAAAGGATGTTTGTTTAGCAAAAAACGTTGCCCTTTAGAGGATGTGGTAGGCAAATAAAATTTCTCTTTAGCAGTCAGTACCCATGATTTAGTAATTTACTAATCCACATCCACAATTTAGTAATTTGTATCCTCAATTTATCTGAACCCACAATTTAGTAAGTTGTACCTTCAAAGTAGAGACAAATTAACTGATTTTATTTTAATTTAGGCTGGGAATACAAATACATACATTGCATTTGTTAAACACAAGCAACTTCTTTTGCCAACAACAAAGTTGCCAGCTTGTTTACACTGAGTCTTCCTTACCCAGAACTCCTGTTAATTTGAGGGTACAGATTACTAAATCGTGGGTACGGATTGATAAATTGAGGGAACAAATGATTAAACCTTGGGTATGGATTGTTAAATTGATTCTATGAATTAAAAAGGGAATTTTTATTTTTCTTTCATGTCCTCTGAGGGGTTTTGTAGCAAAGGGCATTCAAGGGCATCAAACTAAAATGACTGTTGGAAAGTAACTTCTGGTTTAGTTTTTGTTAATGAGGTGCATCGCTTGTTTGATGAACGGTGATATGGCTGCTATCTCTCCCAAAAGCATGAGCATTTAGAATATTTCTTAAATGTCTTTATTGATTTCCTTTACTCATTTTTGTTGTAGATGTTCCATAATAACGTGCTGGAGTTCTACATTGTGACGACAGATGAGAATGAGTGCAACTGGATGATGTTTGTTCGTAAAGCAAGGCAAGTCACATTCATTCACTGTGTAGTGATAGGTTCAGTATTCACACGTACAATCAAAGCTGCATTTCAATGGTCATGGCAGACTTAAAAAAACATACACTTTAAATTTCTCATTTAAGTGTAATATATGCATTTATTTGTGGCTTCAGTGTATGTTGAAGATGAAATATGTTCAGAATAAAATATTTGTATATTTTGTGATTCACAAATATTTGAAATACTAGTGTATGTTTTTATTTAATGGAATAGTTATCAATGTATATTAGTTCCACAGATATTTTTATTCATATACAATGGAAATGTGCATTGAAAATGCATTTAATCTAAGGAGAAGATTGTTTTGCATTGAAGAAAAATATTGCATGAGTCTGTAATAACACCCCTATGATCGCATGTCAATAACTCGTGGGTTGACACGTGTCTGTTTCTCTTGTGCATGTGTGTCTGTGTGCACATGTGTATACGTGTATACATGTATGCAGGACTGGGGAGGAGCAGAACCTGGTGGCCTATCCTGACAACGGGAAGCTGTACTTTTGCTCATCCAGAGAGATCCTCCCTGATCAGGAGCTGCTTTTCTACTACAGCAGGGACTACAGCAGACAGATGGGTAAGAGAGGCAGCACTGCAAGGCTTCATGTAGATTTTAATGGGGGCACTACCATCCAGGCCCTTCAATTTTTAAATGGCTTTGACAGCTAAGGAAGCCCCTTCTGCCTGCGCTGGTAAAGTTAAATCTAGTCTCAGTGCTGTAGCCTTCCTGTTTATTGGATACTTTTTTGTTGTGGCAGGTGTTCCAGAGGTTCCAGACGGCCAGGTGTGTCACTGTGGCAAAGAGTGCGCCTCATTCGCAGAGCTGAAGTCTCACCTGAGCAGCCACACCCACGGTCACGCTCACAGCAACCACACCCACAGCCCGACGCAGACCCACCCGGCACACCACGCCCACCACGCCCATCACGAAGGCAAGCTGGCCAGCGGCAGCTCCAGCGCAGCCTCCTCCTGGCCCGGCCACACCCATGGCCACGCCCACGGCCATGCCCGGGAGAGGAAGTTCAAGTGCAGCATGTGCTCCAGGGCGTTCACCTCCTCCACCAAGCTCAACGTGCACTTCATGGGCCACGTGGGCATGAAGCCACACAAGTGTGAGTACTGCAGCAAGGCCTTCAGCGACCCCAGCAACCTGCGCACACACCTCAAGATCCACACAGGTAGGGGTGACACACATGTATTGTACTGTACAGTTTTTTTTTAATGGAAGTTTAATACAGTGGAGTGCCAGTTGCTAGTGTGTGATAGTGTGTGTCTGTAACATTGATGACGATTGTAATGACGATACAGATACTGTCGGTATATGCATTGTACCTGTTACAGTGAGTGCCTTTATAAATTAGAACACGTTGTCTCCTTCAGGTCAGAAGAATTACAGGTGCAATGTGTGTGAGAAGTCGTTCACACAGAAGGCCCACCTGGCGTCACACATGGTGATTCACACAGGAGCCAAGAATCTCAAGTGTGACCACTGCGACAGGATGTTCATGAGGAGACAAGACCTGAAACAGCACATGCTCACTCACACACAGTAAGACAATCATTTATGAACACTGTGTAGATGTCATTTTTAGAGTTGGCATTCATATTATTCTTTTCCTCCACACATGAGTGATGCCAAGCTGTTGCTTTATGTCAGCACTGAAAGGTTATAGCAGTAGAGGGATTCTGTATTTAGTGCTCATTCCTGTTCACATGCATGTCTTCTCTTCCCTCCACTCTCAACCTGCTGCTGCAGAGAGCGGCAGATACGCTGTCCGAAGTGCGACAAGCTGTTCTGGAGGTCCAACCACCTGAAGAAGCACCTGAACTCCCACGAGGGTCGGCGAGACTACATCTGCGAAAAGTGCAGCAAGGCGTTCCTCACCAAATACCACCTCACCCGCCACCTCAAGATATGCAAGGGCCCCAAGACCAGCGGGGAGGCCCTCCAGGAAGAGGAGGAGGAAGAAGAGGACGATGATGAAGAGGAGGATGAGGAAGGGGATGTTGAGGGGCTGATTGATCCAGTCAGCAGGGAGGACTGTGGTCTAGGAGTTGCAGGGTACACCTCTGACAAAACTCTGTCGCCGCATCAGTGACTATAGCAGCAGGGAGTGACTGTACTGTGCCCGCCTTGATATTTATTATATTTATTTCCATTTTTATGTCTTTTTTTCTGTTTGTTTGTTTTTGCCAAAATCTTATCTGCATGGTAAGGTTTAGAGGCTTGGTGCTTGTAACCTACCAAGATCTCTGTAGCTTTTGATCATTGTACAAACTTTAAATAATGCCTCATTTACAAAAAACATGGGTAACCTGGAATAGTGCTGTCTGTTAAAGTGCAGAAGAAGCTCTAGCTATGTGCTGAATGAGTCCCAGGTCAGCAGAAAGAAGGTACAGAGCAGAAAAAGTACTCCTTTGTTAATGTCAAAGATGAGTATCAACACCTGTATACTTGTGATTACCAGAAAATTCACCCAAATTTAGTTTCTTCTATGAATAAATTTATTGCCATTTTAAACAGGTTAAATAAGCTAATGTCTAATAAAATATTTATGTAGTAAGAAGTGTCCTCTACTGACTAAATTGGGACCCCACCCAAACTGTGGGGCTCAACTATTATCATCTGAATATTGTTTCAAAATTATTCAGCAGATGACTTGTTGGACATTACAAGGCATTTTTAATCATTACATGAGTTAGGCCTAGGTTGGAAACAGAATTTATACACAAGGAATGTGATTTAAAACCTTACTTTGAAATTGATTTCAAATGATTTCAAATTTAAAAACCTGTTTCATTTTTTGGGTAGAAAAATGTAGCCCAGTGTACTCTGCCAGAGGTCTAGGATAGTGAATTTAGTTGTTAATTGTGAGGACTCATTAAATCTGGTACTGCCTTAAGTCCAACTGGGACTTTGTAGGTTACATTCTTAAAACTGCAAGATAATCTAATGTTGAAATGCTGTTTCAACTGAAAAAAGTAGCTCTGTCATATTTTTGACTCCACCAAGTCATTTTAATGGTCCTGGAGAATCTTGAAACAATTCAACAGAAAGGAAGGTATAGGAAGGTGTAGGAATATTTCCCCATCAAGCTGTCAAATGGGGTTGAATTGTCTTTTCTTTGTAAACTGAACACATCATAGCTTCAAATAACCGCAAAATATGTAAATATCCTATTTTAATTTCTGTCTTTAAGTGCTGTAGATTTGTATATTACTTTCAGGCACAAGATAACTCATCCAAGTCAGCTACTTTTTTTACATCTCTGTCGCTTTGGGGAAAATAAAGTTATTGTCATCACTGTTTATAAGACTAATTGACTTGTTGAGATTAAATTGGGTAAGTCTTGACTTTGCACCAGCGCTAGACCACCATTCTCAGTCCACCTTTGCTGCTTTCTGTAAAGGAGGCACGTTGACCAATATATTTAAATCCTTACCTGTGGTTACATTTTTTCAAATTTTTCTAGTTGCCTCTCTGAATCCTGAGAGGATGTGAAGTCTTTACTGTTTATGAGAATATAGGCCCTAAAATGCTCACAAGTATAAAAAGCCCATTGTCAAAACATCATTGTGAAAACTCATGTCATTATGGTGCTCCTAAATTGGAACCAGCAAATCAAGTTCATGATTTGCAATTAGGCAAGGTTAAAAAAATGCATTATGGAATGAATAACATTAATTTGCAAATAAATGGAAATGGTAATTTATTACTAGAAGTATTTCTTAGCACTAAATGCAAGAACCTCTTGTAGTGTCTTTCATGGCACTTAATGTCTCATGAACAAATGCATAAAATGAGTGTACATCTGCATGGACAGTACGGTGATTAAGGATAACCATTACGTTGTAGAAAATGAAAGCAGTAAGAGCAGCAAAACAACACAGAAAGCTCCTGCGTTTGGTGAATAGGCTTTTGAGCTTGCTGACTTCTTTCGTTAAAGTGTTGTAAAAAGGTGAACTGGAACATGTTAAGTCGTTGATTGTTGGTTAATGCATCAATGGTGTTGGTTTTCGCCGTTGCAAACTGCGCAACCCAGGACTGAACACGTTTTTTTTCCAGATTGTTAGCCAAATGATTTGTAATCTTGATTTGAAGCTGTGCATTTCGAGTAATAAAATAATTTGTTAGGAAAATGAGGAACCACCTATGTGGACCTAAGCAATGGGAGGAGTAAATGAAGACCTGGCAACCTTGTGCTCGAATTCAGGCGTCACATGACCAAACGAGCTAGATTCACTGTGCTGCCGCCGCGTTGAATGAAGAGCAAGCAAGCCGACGACTGGGGAGTTACAATCTGTAGTTCCATCGGCTGTACAGACTGTAGCTAAAATAAACTAAAATTATAAGAGTATTTGTGGAGCCTCTGCATCCAACATTTTAATAATGGCTACTGCCGTGACGTTGAATACCGGAGCAAAAATGCCGATTGTGGGCCTCGGAACTTGGAAGGTTGGTCTGGTCTTTAGTTTGACAAGCTAGCTGGCTAGATAGCTAGGTAGCTAACTTGAAGAAGTATGGCAAGACGTTTTAATATCTACTCGTTTGCAGACAGTTAGCTGACGCTGGTGATGTGATTCTCACCGGCAAGCTCTGCAAAGTATGACGTGATGTAGCTAGCTAGCTATGTGCAAGCAAAGTAACCATAGCTGGGTAGCTGTGCACGATGTTATAGATGATATAATTAACTAACTAGGTAAGTGACGTACCTTCGTTGTCTTTTAAACCACAGACTGTATTACATTAATGTGGAGCTCGTACCGTATAACTGTGGCTGAGTAGCTAGATGGCTGGCTGTATGATAAAAAAGGGTCAAAAAGTGTTGTCTGTTTTTGCTAATATATAACATTTTGGAGAACGAGAGACATTGCAACGTAATAGTAACAACAATACTGGGGTGCAGTACAGGGTGGGATTCCGGTAATAGGAAACCATTTGGAGGGCAAGTTAAATTAGAGTAATGGTCAACATAAATTCGGTATGTTTTGAATATGGCAGTGAAAACACAGTTGTTATCATGTCTGGTAGTTCCGCATGATTTCCTGCATTCAGGAATACATTTTAAATAGATCACACGTCTAGAATTGTGCAATCATTCTCACATTTTCTAGCTTCTCCCTTGTTTAACCCTCGGTCTGCTGTCTTTATACTTGTAATGACGATTTGTATGTGGAATTTCCAGCTCGTTCTCAAATGGGGCTTCTGGGTCACCACAGATAGTCTCACTGAGTATAAGCTTTTAACAGTTGGCTTTTCTCTTTTCTTGTTACTTCTTCACCCGTCTTCCTTTCTTTGACGAGTTGATCTGTTAAGTGTTTCATCTGAACCCTTACGGTGGCCATTGTGGTTTCTCTTAACACTCTCTTAGTCTGGTTCCCTTTTCTGTCTGCCAGTCTCCCAAAGGCAAAGTGATGGAGGCGGTGAAGGCAGCCATTGCAGCTGGGTACCGCCACATCGACGGAGCGTACGTCTACCAGAACGAGGCAGAAGTGGGAGAGGGCATTCACGCCATGATCCAGGAAGGCGCGGTGAAGAGAGAGGACCTGTTTGTCGTCAGCAAGGTGTGGAAACAAAGTCCTGGTTGACAGTTTTTTGCTGTCCTTGCAAGTGCTGAATTTTGGAAATGCATGCATTTATGGAAATGTTTCGGAACAGACAGCCAAATGAAACCATGTTGCAAGATGAGCATGGAGTCAATCTGAAATCATGGTCTCGTGACTAGTAGGATACAAATTTATTGCTCTGGTGTGACAAAGGGCAAATGTGTACAACTTATCTTTCACCCTGTGCAGGGTGATTTGTCCAGATTGGGTGGGGAGATCTGCATTGTGTCTGTCTGTGCTCTGGGTTAGAGTCGGGCCAATTAAAAGCTATTGCTTCTCTCCCCAGCTGTGGTGCACCTTCCATGAAAAGTCCATGGTGAAAGAAGCCTGTCAGAAGACTCTTAGTGACCTGAAACTGGACTACTTGGATCTTTACCTGGTCCACTGGCCTATGGGCTTTAAGGTGAGGTCATTACTTTCATGGTCACCACATGCAACAGCCCAGGACAGACTGTACACTGTGCAATGCTTTAAACATGGCCAGGTACTTTACAGCAAGGTAAATGTAATTGCACACTGTATTGTAAAAGACTTATGCCTGTCTTATAAAGAGAAACCACGTGACTAGAAAATAACTGCTGAATGCCTCTATAAATGTAGTCCGGATCTAATCTTGGATTTATGTTTGTTTAATTCGACAAACCTTATCTGTTTCCGTGGTTTGTCAAACTTGGCCATGTAAGAAATGCAATACCCTTGTGAATTAATGAATGTCAATCACCTCTTTCACCTCAGTTCACCTCTTTCGTATCGGAGGTGAATTCTTTAATTTTCATATCAGTTATGATGTTCTGTTGTAGCCTGGGTCAGAGCTCTTTCCTCTGGATAGCGAGGGGTTAACAATACCAGACGACACCAACTTTCTGGACACTTGGGAGGTGAGTTGGGGATCAGGCAACAGCAGGGTTAGAAACTCAGTCCTTCAGATGGATCAGATTCCTGGGTTACACTGGGCCTAGTTTAATTTGGTTCTGTATTAATCAGGGCATGGAGGATCTGGTAGACACAGGGATGGTTAAGGCCATTGGAATCTCTAACTTCAACCACGAGCAAATCGAGGCCTTGCTGAACAAGCCAGGTCTCAAGTACAAACCTGCCAACAATCAGGTACAGAGCAATTGCTTGCCTTATATGTTTGTTTGCTTCCAAGTCTGTTTCTCAGATATATATCATCAGGTGAAATTGTCCTTAATCTATATCCAGACCAACTAAAAGGAAAAAGTCTCACTCTTACCCTTAAATATCATTTGTTGGAATAAGAATCTCATCACACTTCACATTTCCTGTTACAGCTTCTGCTCCTTAACCTATAAATAAAGTTTAATTTGACAGAATTAAACATTAGCAAACATCACTTGGAGGACCTTAACATTTCCACTCTGCCAGAGGAAATTCCTAAATTTTATTACCCTCCTTCAGCGGCACAAACACTTTATTGACAATGACTGACTAGCACAGACAAAATCCAGCTTGCGTCTGCTGTTTGTCCCCCAAGGCAATGCTATCATGCGGCGGTGTCCTGTATTTCCTGCTCTGTTTCAACTCATGAAACATTAATCACCGGAGAACAGATTTGTGGTATTTTTCCATCTGTATATCACACACTTTTGCATCTTTGTCATATGACCCCCATGTCTCCTTGAAGAGTTACAGACGTGGCAGGGATGTAGTGAGAGTGGAGAGAGCTCCCCTCATGGTGTGTGTGCTCCTTTCAGATCGAGTGCCACCCTTACCTGACCCAGGAGAAGCTGATAAACTACTGCCACTCCAAAGGCATCTCTGTGACTGCATATAGCCCCCTGGGCTCCCCGGACAGACCATGGTGAGTGCAGGTGCTCTTGTACAGGAGGGACGTAAGCAGGCATGTGCACTGAGTTTCTTTGGGTGTTTTTGAATTAAAGAAAAACCTGCTGGTTATTCTGTACATCATGCCTCAGCGCTTCTGTTTCAGTATAGAGGGTGTGGTGGTGAGGCAAGTCTAATCTACACAGAGAATGTGGGGGTGAAGTGAGCCTCATGTGTGATTAGTGATTCCAGTGTTGGAAGAAAAAGGAGGAAAAAGAGAACAGTAATATTATTAATGATGATGAAGATGGGCACCATTAAATGTAGGAGGCCTTTGGTTTCCGTTCTTTATTCTTTAGGGCCAAACCAGAGGACCCCTCACTGCTGGATGATCCCAACATCAAGGCCATAGCTGAGAAGCACAACAAGACCACAGCACAGGTAGGGAGAGCAGCAGCCAATGAGTGTGAGCTGTTATCCTGGACCTGGAACACCTGCTCTGTCTCAGAGCCCCTCTGTCACATACAGCATAGTACGACTCTTGTTTTGTTTGTTCCATCAGGTCCTGATCCGCTTCCAGGTCCAGAGGAACGTGATCGTTATTCCCAAATCCATCACCCCTGAGCGCATCAAGCAGAACTTCCAGGTTGCTTCTCTTTAGATTTTCTGTTTTCCTGTCATTTTCTTTAAGCTGATTTTCTTTCATGTGATGTAGATGTAAACCCTGCCTCCATTATAGGATGGAACTTCTCTCCCTTTGACTCCATGTTAGCCTGATTCTTTTCAGCCGCCAACCTGATGGATGTCTTGTGGCATTCGACAGATGACTTCACTGAGCTGTTCTTGTATTGGTTAAGAAGGGGGGGAAAGAGAACAAAGCAAACAGCCAGCACAACACACCAGCTGTAAGCTTGCTGAAATGCAATGGCTCTGGTGTTACTTTTCTTCACCCATTGGGATTATAGCATCACACTACCAAATCAACTAACCCCCTGGAGGGTGATTCACCTCCAAAGTGATCCACTGTTAATTTCCTCTCAAACACGACTCACATGTAATTGTGTTAATATGCATGTGGTTTTTAGAAATCATGGGTGCTGCGAGTATTTCAAAAGGAGTTTTAGGAATGTTATGCATGGACTTGAGTTGGCAACAAATGGGCTGTTCTCACTGCTTGATAATGTGATGTTGTTACATTCTGTCACAGGTCTTTGACTTTGAGCTGAGTGAGGAGGACATGAAGACCATCCTTGCCTTCAACAGGAACTGGAGAGCTTGTCCCATGCATTGGTGAGTCGGGGCATGTACAGAGTTTTCAATTTAAATAAGGACATTCACTCAAGACACATGACAATACCAGTGATTGTGGTGGCTCTGTCAAATCTGAGATCCCTCTCACAGTTAAACAAGGCATCTTTGCAGGTTATTTAGTGCTAGATTAAACAAGTAACCATTATTTTAAGGGTTGCAGATATCTTTTTTAAGAAGTGCTGCGTAGTTGTGTTTAAAAGAATTGGTGGTATTCAGTGTGGTTTGTCTGTGGTTTGACTGAAAGCACAGTTTTGCTTTGTGGGTGACGGTTCTGTTTTCTCTGGCTGTCTCTCAGGGGGGTGAAGCACAAGGATTATCCCTTCAACATCGAATATTGAGGTGTACACGGGCATCGGAAAACAAGCTGCCATTGCTTGGTCTGACTGGGTGTCTGTTTCTCTTGTATTACTTCGCAGTTTGTTCAGTTACTTTTTTGAAATATTGTCCACAAACTGAAATACACTTCAGTGTTCAAGATTCTCAGTAATGTAATAAGTAGAGTTCCCACATTCCTTCAAAGTACTTCTAAAACTTCTGCCATTAATTTCTCTGAAAGTAGCCAAGTGTCACAGGAATCTGACTTGTGTGACAGTATTGTTAAATAATTGAAGCTCTTTCAAGATTTGTTCTTTAAAAAATATCAAAGCATCATACAGAAGACAAAGAATGGAATCCCTGAAAAGTTACACACTTCCTCTGAGCTATCATGTAGTGAAGTCCAAATAAAGTATAGTGTACAAACAATACATATATATTCATGCATTCCTTTATGAGGTTTTGGTGGACACTATTTTGAATAATAACACAACTTTAGTCTGAAACAAGTAGTATAATCACTCTGATACTGAATTTAGTTGTGGTTTTAATAAAGTATCGTGTCTGGCCTGGTCTTTGTCAGCGCACATGTTTTGGGTGTGTATACGAACATCTTTTAAACCAAATCTGCCAGGATTCTATCGCTCTTCGGTTATGGGGTTTCATAGTTTCTGAACACATTTCACAAATAATTCACTTGAAGTGACATGCAGTATTCGGTTAGAGGCCAAATGTTTGTTAGAAACCAGATCTGATGAACAAAGAAGAGTGAATATAATGCCACAGTAATTCATGTGGCTCTCTGAACATAAAACAATTGTTATAAATTGTATGTGTGAGCTGTTTTCTATTCTAGCTGATTCCCCTGGCTTCTGTGCTGAAGGGATTAAATAAACTGTGCTGAAGTTTGTTAAATAGTATTATATGTTCCCAGGTCAAATAGTGCAGAACAATTAATGTTTTGCAAAAATATTTTACTAATTAAATAAAGGTTTGGACTAAAACCACCCCAATCAGTATAATAATAAACATATGTGGTCCTCTACTGGGACCAATACTCCTCCTTTAGTAAAAGTATTAATCTTCACATACTTGCAAAGGGATTTTGGTGAAAATACAACGTTAATTAGACCACACATGGGTGTAAGTGACATTAAATGGAATGAAGCCCTCAAAAATAGTGAATGAGATGAAGAGATTTGTTGAACTTGTATGTATGCAAATTTACATCTGTTGGCTTTCGCATTGAGTGCACTTAATACACAAAACAGTGAAATATTGCAAAAATGCAGGGTGAGGAATATTCAGTTTACAGATATATTAAGGGGTGTCCATACATCTAGTTTTATATTGTACATTGCTGGGGGTACTGCAGACAAGATCACTCACACTTATTCTCTCTTCAACAAGATAAAAAACACAAGACAGTAAAAGCACTTACAAATGACTTACAAATCAGTTTTGCCTGGAGTCCTGATTTATGAAACTGCTATTGCAACAACTATGCACTTTATTCTGAGTTCCCCTGTGAGAACTTTTTGCAGTGTATTTTATACCTTGTTAGAATAAAGCTTGTTGGCTTCAGCAATTCTCTGGTCTCCAGTGTTTGTGTTGTTGTGGAAATGTGTGTGCTGACTGTGTCATTAGTTAATAAGCAGAATTCTGTGCACACCATCTATGGGGTTGATATCTAATTCAGAATCTGCAGCACCAGGAAATAACCCAGAGGCAGGCGCATGCAGGCTTTCAGTGAGAAGTGATTATGTGTCTGTCTGCTTGCTCATGTTTATATGAGGTGTTTAGACCCCCTCCCATTTCTACTCCACTCATGGTGTCAGGAATATGTAGCAGCATGGTACCCATGTTTGTTCTTAGTGCAATTCAGATGGACCCACACAAAACCACTTTAATTTGCATACTGGTAGATTTCACTTACTTATTAAGTTATTACTTGCTTATTAAGTTAAATTTGGATTTGTATTAAACACTGAGTGAAATAATTTTGCAGGGAAAAAAAGATATATCCATTGTTTTTATATTATAAGCTCTTAAATAAACATTTTGAGACCAAATGTGGTTAGAGAGAATGCAGATGGCGTGTCGCAAATGTGTGAAGGTGTGATGTCCACACATTTTGAAATGTAATTCCTTTTGTTAATTGGGATACTGCAGATTATGGGAATCACACAGTTCAGTTTCACTTACATTCCTATATTATTTGGTTGTGTGAATTAAAGAAGTAGAGAATTATGATAAATGTAGAAGTTTATTGCAACAAGATATAAAAGAAGAAATCAACATTTTTCTTTGATAAAAATACTTGTCACTTCCTTCTGTAGGTCTTACTTAACCTACTTACAGTGGAGTGCAACATTACAATGGCTTTCTGTCCTTCCATCACTCATGTTGTACATATGTGAGATGGGCAAAACAATGCATGTTGTAAATTGTAAAAAGTGTAAAAAGTAATGAAAAATATAGTTGAGTTATTGCTTATTGAAAAGATGTGAATGAATAGAGATTTTGAGAAATGCTAGAAAGGTATATGTTGATATGTGCAGCTTGCTGGGTAGTACATACATACTAAGATATTGCTGAAATGCAGATGACTGTTACATTACACTATTCTTTGTGGTATTTGACGCAAGTACACATCGAAGAGTGAATGGAAATGTTTTTGAAGCTAGTGGTCCTCCTTCTACTGTTCCCCAACAGCCGTCTGTCAATTTAAAGCATCAGTGACTGGAAGTATGCTCTGCCGCAGATACGAGATCGTCTTGACGCTACTGAGCTCCCCTGTCCTACATTGACCTTAATATTCAGCATTCAATGGGAAGTCTTTGTGGGTTGTTCCCCTATAACAGAAAAGAAAAGAAGTATTTGAGATGAAGCACAGAGAGCACAGAGTTTCCGTTTGTGAAACATGCACAGGAGAAAGTCGCTGGGGGACCGTATGTCCTGCACCTCTTACTCACCACTCCATTGCACAGGCTCTCCAGTCCCTGTTGAAACTCCGGATGGTCTTCATGTCCTCCTCGCTCAGCTCAAAGTCAAAGACCTGCAAGAAACAGCACATTCCAATACCGGGTGGCAGTGTAGCATAGTGGGTAAGGAGCAGGACATGTAGCTAAAAGATTGCTGGTTCGATTCCCCACTGGGGTACTGCCATTGTAGCTTTGGGCACGGTACTTAATCCACAATTGCCTCAGTAGATATCCAGCTGTCTAAAAAAAGGAAAACTAACCTGTGTAAGTTGCTCTGCATAAGAGTGTCTGTTAAATGACAATAACGTAATGTAATAATGGCTATTGCAGTCTGAAGAGACATTTTTGTATAGTCATATTTCAAACTATGCTCAGTTGAAGCCTAGGCTAAAAAAAGCAGGCAAGGTTGTCTGTGTACCTCCTGCCTCAGATACAGTCATTACCTGGAAGTTCTCCTTGATGCGGTGAGGAGAGGCAGACTTGGGAATGACGACCACATTCCTCTGAACGTGAAAGCGGATCAGGACCTGTTGGAAACAGCCAAAACAGAAGATCATGTGACTGAGGGGGACCATGTGACTAGCCTGTGCGTGTAATTCCTAGAATCAGTGTGTGTCAGTGTGTGACATCTGAGAACGTGTCTGCCAACCACACACTGACTGCTGTAAGCTCTCCGTATAGTATAGATGCATATTTCTTTCCAAAGATAAAAATTCTGTAAAGAATAATAACATAGTAATGCATTCCCACTGTGCAGAGTCAGAAGGTAAGTCCCTGCTTGCCTGCCTGAGAGCCATGCTTCTTTTCTGTGCCTCAGCTGCACCAGCTCACAAATACTAACTCTACCTGCGCTGTTGTCTTGTTGTACTTGTCAGCTATGGCCTTGATCTTCGGGTCCTCCAGCAGAGATGGCTCTCCTGGTTTTGCCCTGAGGAAACAGACATTGTAGCTATTGTCAAATCATTCATTATTTTCTATTTAAATATATAACTCAGGGTCTGAACTCTCCTCCACTGGGTGTCTCCTAATGCACTGAATTTGTCCCAAAGCGCCTGCACTCACCATGGTCTATCTGGGGAGCCCAGGGGGCTGTATGCAGTCACAGAGATGCCTTTGGAGTGGCAGTAGTTGATCAGCTTCTCCTGGGTCAGGTAGGGGTGGCTCTCAATCTGGAGGGAGCACACACAACATGAATCACTGCATGTCTGAGTGTGCTGTATTGTACATACGTAGTGTGTAAAGGGAAGCAAAATTCTAATATGTTATTGTCAATGTCCAATGTTGCTTTATGAGCTGAAATAAAACAGGAAGTTTTTTACCCTTATGCAAAGACACATCAGGCAAAACCACACACACACACAAGCACTTACATACATTGATTGTGTCAGCTTAAGCCAGAAAAAAGGCTAAGAGCACTGTAATCTGATTTAAGAGAATGGACAGTTACACCCCAAAACAGAGTTAGAATATTGATTGTTACATTGTAATATTGCTGCAGGGAAAAAGGTGACAAGATGACACAGTCCTGTCTAGATAATGACATTAAGGTCCCTGGACATGGTGGGTTGAATAGGATGCTAAAAAATCAAACATTTGTGCCCTGCCTGAGGAACTGCTTCATGTTGTTACCCTTTTCACTCCAGTGCATGCCGCACCTGATTGTTGGCAGGTTTATACTTTAGACCTGGCTTGTTCAGCAAGGCCTCGATTTGCTCATGGTTGAAGTTGGAGATTCCAATGGCCTTGACCATCCCTGCATCTACCAGCTCCTCCATGCCCTGTTTCAAAATGGTATTTATCATTGATAACAAGGAATCTTGTGAAATATAGCAAAGAATACAGAGGCCAAGCACCATGGAGAAATTGCTTTCATGTCATGTGACCTAGAGCCACCATATTTGATCATATAAAACTGCCTCAGACTTTTCAGTATACTCAAATTAATTTCTAAAAATGCATAAAATAAAATTCTTGCATACTTTAACAGGAACTGCAGTGCTAGTATAGGTCTTTACTTGCCTGCCAAATTTCATTGTAAGTTTCAGTTGAAGCCATTTATTTACAAAATGGTGGAAAGAAAGAAAAAAATCAGAGTGAAAACCTGCTGTGCTTGGCTACCTGACAAGCATTTCTAAACCACCAGCTTAGGACACTGGAGGCAAAACATTCAAAAACAATGTACTCAAATGGCTGCTTCCTTCCTTTACCTTCAGTTTTATCCCGAATGTATCACAAATTATTACCTCCCAAGTGTCCAAAAAGCTGGTGTTGTCAGAGATGACTTTCCCATCATCGCCCACAGGAAACAGGTTGTCTCCAGCCTGCAATGTGAAATGAATTTGATGCTTAAATGCATGCTTCATTGGTAGTCTTTTCCTAATGAGAGAGAAATTTGAGAAGGTCTCAGGCTCTATTGTGCAGCCTGCAGTGTTTTTGTATTGGTCCCCCATTTGTGAGTATTGAGTGTCCAGATCAACTGGTGGGCATCCCTTTGTCTGATTATGGTACCTGGAAGCCCATGGGAAAGTGCATGAGGTAGAGGTCCAGGTAGTCTAGTTTCAGGTCGCTCAGAGTCTTCTGGCAGGCTGCCTTCACCATGGACTTGTCATGGAAGGTGCACCACAGCTTTGTAGGGAGAGCACAATGATCTGTCATTTAGCGTTACGGACTGCAGGCTAGGAAAAAGCAGGATGTCACTTAAACAGGAGGAATAGTTTGATTGTTAGGCTAAAACAATATAAATACATTGGCTCTACACTGAGCATGTTGGCCTCCAGTAGATGTTCTCCAGCAGAGGAACAGCAAAACAACAATAGCATACACTCACTGATACACAAAAGTCCTACTCATTTTGTAGACATGAGCTCTTGGAAGGTATAAAGTGCATCTCTTTTGCAAGGTGATAATCTGCATGCCACTCCCACACAATCCTGTGACACCCCCTAGGCACAGTTACAGGAACTACATGCGTGTAGGCGTCTTTGGCTATGCTTATGTACTGCACATAGAATGGGAGAGAGGGTCACACGATGGACCACGAAATCAGAACAGGAAACATGACATGTCTTGTGATGCTCAGAGACCTTATTTCAGCAGCAAGTCATGGGAATTCATAGGACTTATCAGTGATTCCAAATAAGGAATAAGCTGTCCAGAAGTAAGTGTCTGAGAGCCTCGACACCCCCCCAACTTTGGACACTGCTCTTTCATACTTACCTTACTGACGATGAAGAGGTCCTCTCTCTTCACCACCCCTTCCTTGATCATTGCATGAATGCCAACCCCGACTTCATCCTCGTTCTGATAGACGTAGGCCCCATCGATGTGACGGTAACCTACCTCAATGGCTGTCTTCACTGCCTCAGCCACCTGTCCTGGAAAGGCCTATATATACAGAGAGGGGCATAGAGGGACTGTATGTATCCACCCAACACTGGACAGACAGATAAATGAATACATTTTATACATATTGGTTTTAATGTTCTCAGTCACTGTACTATTACCCTGACCATTATTACAATTACAACATTTAATCTACTGTATATATATGTACCTAGGTTTAAATGTTTATTTGTACTGTATATACTTGGGATAGAGCCAGAGGAAGAATATCTTAGGACTTAGGACTTATTATTCATGACTCCTTATAATAATAATTGAACACATTCCTCAAATTGCACAAAGAGTAAAACCTTTTTTATGTATTAACCTAAGGCCTGGACTTGGGGTTTTGGCTATGGTAAAGTCTGCTTTACAATAAGAAACTCTCTCCCAGAGTGTTCCCTCCCAGAAGTTTGTATGTATATATGTATGTATTATGTATTTATTCCGTTTGATATGTTAAAATATACTGATATATATGTATAAATACTGTACCATTCAGTTACTGGTATGTAAAAAGATTGCATGATCAATATCACCACTTGATCTGAAATTGCCTGGCATCTCTCAAACAGAATAGAGTATTGTCACAATCCCTAACCTGCCCAGTGTTATCTATGACTTATCTGTATGAAGTCTACAGTCCTGAAACACACTGTTGTCTTTTTAAGAAAAAATAAATGTGATGATCCTTTGCACGTCTGTCATGACAACATGAAAATTAAGAAAAAGTATATTCAGTAACTGCATCAGCAACAGCTATTTCCAGCAGCATTCCTACAACAGCTTGCTACTGTAGTTAAATACATAAACTGGAATTAAACCTGGTCCTACCCTCCATGTTCCCAGGCCCACGATGGGCATATCTGCACCAGTGTTCAGCACAACGGAAGTTGCCATGGTCAGAGCTCCAATAATGTTTGCGTAAAGCTGTCCCTGTCGAGAGGCTTGCTGAGAGGCTCGAATTTCAGTGTTCGCCACCCCTTCTGGGGAACTGAGGAGATTCAGCGAGGTGTGGTTTAAGTAGGGGGAGAGTAGGCATTTGATTGGTTAGGTCTGGTTCTGATATAACAGAGTTATAGAGAGATTGTGCAGGCTGCTGTATTCTGAGGGGCCAGAAAGGGGGAGGCACCGGATTTTTGCTTTAGTAAATGAGCTCTGGGTCTTTGTGCTACCCTGAGTGGTTTCAGCACCCAGACACCCGGCAGAACATAGACTGGTTAAAGCCTTGTTCCAGGGGAGCCTATTTAGCAATGTGTTTATGAGTACCCACACGATTTGACATCACATCTCAGAGTAGGGAACACGTTTGGTCAGCCAAGTTGATATCTGTTTTGTGAATTTTGAGAGATATTTTTGAGAGAATAAATGCAGGTGTTATTCAGTGTTTGCTGGCTGTGCGGTACACTGCATGTTCCAAGTGCTAGTTAAGTGTGCTTTAGCTTGCACAAAGATTAATGCACAACCATTAATGTCCTGGTCTGTATAGTACCTAAATTACCCGTTCAGTGTTTTTCCATATTGTCCTCTGATTTGTTTTTGGTTTTCCCCAGTGTTTTCCATCTAATTATTCAGTTTACACCTTGTATTTATTAATATATGTTTGCATGTAATTAATATATAGTAACGATTTTCTTGCTTTTATTAAATAAGGCTAAAAGCGTGAGCTTGGAAATTTTGGAAACAATACATACTGAACTGAACAAATTCCACTCAGAATGTAAGCTTTTGTTGAGAAGAAAAATTAGTCTGTTAGCATCACAGGATCTGGTCACCTCTTTGCTGATATTGTTTTACATACACTACTTATGTTGCTGTGGCATACAGTTTGCCTAGTGTGCTACAGGTGCTCTGATGGAGCAGTGATTTCTAAGCTACTCTGTTCCTTAAGTAATTACTGGAGTTACAGTTCTAACCTACAGACAACACTGTTTCATACATATTACAATAAAATAACCTAATCTTACTGCTTTAGAACATGTTTTTTCCTCTGATACATCATATACTCATTACAGTACATTTACGATCCATTTACTTGCCATTTTATCAGGATCTGTAGTTTCATGGTCAACAAATCATGATTGACACCAGGACTGTCGGGTGCATTAAATATGAAGTATTACATCTAAGTGTCAAAATCTTAGTGGCAATATTTCAAAGTAGATGGTCCTACCTTCCACGTTCCAAGGCCCACCATTGGGATACTTTCATTGGTGTTAAGCTTCAGAGTAGCTGCCATTGTGTGGTCACTTTTTAGCCTATTCAGGTTTTGATGTCTGTTAATTTTTGGCAGCTCTGGTTAAATAGCCAGAGCAAGCTCCTATGTATGCACCTACCTTATCACCACAGAAATGCTTTGTCATTTCCTGTAGCATAACTTAGCACATTTATTTCTCAATTCCAACCAGAACAAAGCCATAATGATTCATCAAACTAACAGTACATGTGCATCCCACACACATGAGTGTATGAGAGTGCAAAAATGCTGTTTTATCTACTCCTGGCCATTTAATTGTCAAAAAGAACAATCACATTTGTAAATTAAAAGATGTATTCACCCTACTGGACATCTCTAAATATGATTTTGTTTGGTTAAAGAGAAACTTTATTTGCTGTCACCAGTTTGAAATTTCTCTGTGATCTGCAACTTCATCACTTCTTCAGATTCATGCATTTTCAATAGGAGTAAAGCTTGAGTAATATAAGTATTTCAAAACAACTTTTTAAATGTCATTATCACATTGTACTATACGAAGATCATTAAGTCCCATTTCTTGAAATGCAGGCATAAACTGATTCGGCAGTAGGTGCACAAGGGTCACTGCTATTTGCTGAGTCACGACAGGATGCTGAGTCACTGGACGGCAGCCTAATATCGGTGGACATGCCAGATAACCAGAGTCGTCGTGGAGACCTCTTTTTTTTAACCCACTCGAGTTTATGAAGTGATTATGTGTAGGATAAAAGTCAAAACATTCACAAGTCTTATTTAAGAATCATTTATTTTGTGTAAGTGAGGAGAAAGTAACACAAACGTTTAAATACTCCATTGTCCTTTAAAATTAGAAGAGTTTAATCAGCTGATGTAACCGTACATATGGTGTCCACTAGAGGTCGCAATTTGAAAAGAGCCCGTCTTTGGATGTCTCTTGCTGGGTAGGAAGTGGTGCTGCGGTGACGTGTGGAAATTAAACTGTAGACCACAGTGGTGCTCGAACTGCGTTATTGTAGATGACTGGCTAGCTGGCTGCATTTAGGAAACAAAATGCTACAGTTTCTGGTGAGTATTGGAATCGTAGTTTGGCATTCCCAACATATTAGTTGTTATTTGTCTTATTTTTTAATACACTGTAAGAAGCTAGGCAGCGGGCTAGCTCACTGACGTTGTTTTTGATTTGGTTCTTCCAACAGGTTAGCTTAGCTAGAACTTAGCTTAGCCTTTACCCTTTTACTACTGTCAGGTATTTATTGTGTCATAGTCGCACAAATCGTTTGTTGCTGATGTAAAGAAAATAAAATGTATTGGTTTTGGAAGATCAAGGACGTGCTTTGGACAAAGTTTCCAGTCGCACAGTAGGAAGTCGCCAGGTAGCCCTGTAGGCCGAGTAACGGTGTGTGTCATTAGGAAGGAAACCGAAATAATAAACATTTAAATTGCAGGCTAAATAGGTTATTCGGTAAATAAATTGCATATATTGATCTCTTAACTCAATTAGTAAGACAGCCGTCTCCCCAGTCCCTCCCGGGTGAGGGACTTGGTCTTTCCAGATTAGTAATCGTGATGTTGAGTTCATTACAATACATTATTGGCATTTAGCAGACGCTCTTATCCAGAGCGACCTGTATAGGCTGCAAGTTTTATGTTATACATTTATACAGCTGGATATGTTCTGAGGCAATTCTGGGTTAAGTGCCTTGACCAGAGGTACAGCGGCAGTGGCCCAGGAGGGGAATCAAACCAGTAACCTTTAGGTTGCAAGCCTTGCTCCTTACCACTGCTGCCCCCAGTACTTAAAACCTGTGTACTCTTTCACTGCGCGCATTGCACGGTCAACCATGAGCATGCACTTGTTTGAATTTATTTCATATTAATATTGCACTAACTAGTTATTATAAAATGCATAATGTAAATCAGATAAACAAGACAGATGGTCACTTTTACTGTCCTAAATGGTGTCATGTGGTGAAATGCTGATGCATATAAATGTAGAATTTTAACATTGCTTTTTGTCAATGGGGTTTGCAGGTTGGGTTTACCTTGGGCAATGTGGTTGGGATGTACCTTGCACAAAACTATGAGGTAAGGTTGACTGTTGTCCAGTTTAATCAGATAATCTCCTCTGATAAGGAGGGTTAACTGACATTTCCATGAGATTCATTTTGTGAGGTATATTGGATGAACCAGATAAGAGACTCCACCTTGGACTGGGACTGCATAGCAAACGTCTTTGACCATTGTTGCATGACAAACACATGGCTATTTTTAAAAATCTATGTTCAGCAGACTTGAAATAGAACTCTAAGTGTGGGCTGCCTTTAGTTTTATGACACAAATTTTCCATGCTAGGTTCCCAACATTGCAAAGAAAATTGAAGACTTCAAAAAAGACGTGGAAGCAAAGAAAAAACCATCGGAGTGATGGAGGAAGGACACAGAGAGAGCTGCAGTGACTGTGTCGCTGATTCACGCAATGAGGGGAACACATGAACTGGAATAAATATGCCTATAACAGTATGGAGAATATGATTTTTTCCCCTATACTGATTTAATCTATGCAAAAGCACAAATTAAGATGTAAAAATTCACTAAAGAACACTGCTTTATATAGTATCTGGACCACTTCCTACAAACCTTTTCTCACATCAGTTTTGTGTTCTGTAAAGATGACTTTATATGGCTTTTGGGGTTGAACATCAGTGACAGGAAGGTAAAACTGCAAATAAGGTTGAACATAAGGATGTTTATAAGAGTATTTTTCTATCATGGGCAGTTCTTACAAAAGGAGGCCTGTTGTGGGGGAGGGGTACTGGGGAATTGGGGAACAAGGTCAATAAATTGTGTTTTCAAAAACAGTGATTGCACTGTTGCTGATAGGTGATTAGGTGATTATGCTAGTATTTGTACTGTTAAACAGGTGCTGTTGTACTGCCTGAGAAGAGCTAATGCTTAAATTTGCTGCCAACTTTTAAACATTATTTGAAAAACATTTTGTTTCTTATTTAATGGTATTGGCCTAATAAAGTATTTCAGTTGTTATTTGTGTACAGTGTCATATTCATTGATATAAACAAAAGTATTGTTTAGCTTTTTTTTTTTTTAAATAACCATGTGTATCATTTGAACCTGAACATTTTGAAGTTGTAAAAACACTGGATGAACAGTTAAGGCATATGGCTGACTACACAAGTATACTTGTGTTGTAGCTATAGTTCAAGGCTGAATGTAACAGGTTGTGGATTTTGCTGTGTGCCTTAAAATGCAAAAGTTAGAATCATGAAATACATATATATGTATTTGACTGGTTGGACACAAAAATGTTCTTTTTCTCATAAGGAGCCTCTGTTCAGCAACCCTTTTAGAGATTCTGCATTTTCTTACCAAGACTCCATCATCATGGCCTTCTCTGACATACTGTCTTCCAAAAAAATTGCATTCTTTTTGTCACTTTCAGAGGACCTTCATGACCTCATCCAGGCCCCTCTCCTGCAGACTGGCCTCAAGACAGGAGTGAAGCTCCTGTGCCTTTGTTTTTCCCAATTAGAAATTTAATTTGACAAGCCAAATGTCTTTAGATGTGACATCTTGTTTATAGGGGGAGTCTGTAAAGGTAAAATATATACAGAATCCTTAACATCAAAGAACAAAAAGAAAGGAAGAAAAAACATGCACTACCATTGCAAATTACAATAAGTCATTGCAAGCACTTGTACCTGATTTTCTTTCAATTTGTAAGTGTATCCTTGCATATTGGTACTTTAAACGTGTTCTGACTAATCTTGGGTCATAGCCACTATCCTACTTCATTGTGAGCTCTGTTATGTCATTATAATGCAATGTAATGTGCAATATAAAATATTTAAGTCGATTTTATCTAAATTGAATGGGTTACTGTGTGAGTGTCAGTCTGTTCATTCTTGCAGAATTAATCAACTGTTTTTGGGATTAGTAAAGTTCTTATTTTCTTATTAAGTGTTCAACTACAAGAATGCTTTTTTGAGATACCTATGCAGGGCAAGGGCCGAAGATTTTTTTTTTTAATTTCGCGGAAATGTCCACAAGGTGTCGCTATTTTTTTAACTGCTTGCTGTGGAGTTGCTTCCTGGATGAGTTTTGTTGGCGTCACCTGCACTTATGAACACACGCTTGATTCGGGCGAGTTAGCTAACTAGTGTTAGCAATTCGCCATTCCATAGACCTAAAATATTTCTTCTCAGAACATGCAACACTGTTGGTATGTGAATTACACTGCTGACAATGTTCAAATTTTCTTTGAGGCAAGATAGCTATATAAGATAGCTAGGCGGCTTGTTAGCTTGCCCACAGTATCATGTCACCTTGATAGCAGCTAGCTAACCAGTCAGTTATCACATGAGCCTGCGGATATGAGAGATGTAGTAATGACATGTAGGTGGTACGAACTTAACATAATTGGGATTCTGTTTCCATTGTTTTTTTTTTCTCTTCAGTGACGAGGCTTCAAGGTTAAGATAATGGCAGCTCCCAATTCTGTTCAGAGGCGAGCCTGCTGGGATGCCAGGGACAAGTTCTGGAAGTGTCTCGATGACAACAATGACAATACGGCCGCGTGTGAGCAGTTCCAGAAAGACTTCGAGGCAAGCTGTCCTGCTCAGTGGGTAAGTGTGCAATGCAACCTGTTTTTTTTTTTTTTTTTTTTTTTTTTGGCCGGTGAAGGGAACCCGTCCTGTGGGCTGCTACCACAGCAGGCTTACCTAAGGACGTTTAACACCCTTAACACCCGGTGACAAGTCATGCGATTCTCACTTATGTTCTTGCAATGTATTAATCTACTAATCTATACTGTAAAGGCTTATTGTTGTTGGTGGTGGTGGGTCTGCGGCCTCGTGACTAGACTATGGGGAGAGCAGGAGTGAAATCGGTGCACGAAACAGTTTCGAAAAGTGCTCTAAAACATCCAGTTGCAAAACACTACTAGTATGGCGTACAGCTTCAGGAAATATGGGAGGCAGTTAGTGATAAGTATTATAGTGATGATGTAGGGGACACAATTCTATTTAAAAAGGAATGCAACTGTTACATATACATATAGTAAATTAGCTTCCTGCCACAACCAAGATGGCCGATACACGGGTACAATCACACTTCGCGAAAGAGTGTTTAAATGTTTTAGTGAATATGCAAAACGCTCACAAAAAACAGCGGTTATTGAATACACTCCAGCGTGCACAAGTTATGCCTTTATCTGTTCGAATAATTGGGGCAAACATTTTCTCAGGCATACAAATCACCAAGTGTCTGCATCAGGTAAGTGTGATGACCTCGAAAGACCTTTATCCCCTTCACCTGCTCTGAGTAAATGAAGAGTTGGCAGTAGAGTCAGTTCCTTGCATTGCTTGTGATTTCGCAATTCGTTTACATAAACAATCATACCGGTCTTAAAATGTTGCCGCAATCTCACTATCCTGCAGATGCTACTTGTACCTTTATTGCACACTTTACCGAAAGGCAATCATCGTTCTCATGTTTGTGATGGCAGGTGAACTATTTTAATAAAAGAAGAGACTTCTTGAAGTACAAGGAGAAGCTTCAGACGGAGGGATTTGAGCCTACTGATCAGTCATCGAAACTATAGCAGCTGCTGCTGGCAAAGAAAAGCTCAGCACATCCAAGGAGGATTCTGAAGGACTCTGATTAAATTATGACTAACAGTGGCCTCAGCAGGTGACAAAAATGTGCATTCTTTTTCACTGTTTTGACAAATGCAAACTTTACGCTATATTTAGCCCAGATGGTTCATCTCAGATGTTTGAGGATTTCAGAGATTTTATAACCAGTGATACGGTATTTTCTCGACAGACAACATTTGTGAGTGATGTAAACGTGATTGTATGATTTTTTTTTTTGTGATTAAATGCAGCCTGCAGCAAGTCACTTCACATTGTATGGATTTTTCAAACTGTTCTCTGAACACCCATTATCGGTCTGTCTGCCTATTAAAAAAATCAGGGAATATGCAGTTGATGCGTTGATCCAGAGAAAGCCGAGCCTGCTCTTTTGTTGAGAAAATGACTACAGAAAGACTTCCTGACTGAGGGAAGCTATGGTGCACTAGGGGAACACATCACCCATTCACTGTTTCCTAACAGCACAAAAAGTTGCAGATCATGCTCAAGTCACAGTTCAGTAAAAATGCTCCACGAATGATGTTTTAAGTTACAAATAAAATCATTGAAAAGAATGAAACACATTCTTGTGTGCTTTTATTATTTTGTCATTATTGTAAGGTATGTAACATGTTTTCTGAATGTTGCTATGTGTATATTACAAAATTGCGAAATTGTCAGTGATTCAAGTGGTCGAGAAAGTCATGTAACAAAAACATGAAAAGGCACATTATTGCATATGAGCTTTTTTGTGTATTTACACAGATTTGTATCTATATTCTCAGGCTAGCAGAAATGTTCAGATTCTGCATAGAGTAGGTAAAGGACGTGCAACATTCTTAATAAATAGAAAAATATGAGATTTCATTTGAGTGGTTTTTGTTACATCTTTGTTATTGCAGCAAAAACAAAGTACAAAAAAGAAGCACACGGTTAAAATTACAATGAATTTTGAGTAAAAATGTCTAATGAAAACTTGGGAGTTATGTACATGTTACAGACATCTGAAAGGAAATTGCAGGGAGGTTTGGTTACCAACCCAGGTTAAGTGGAATTATATGAAATATCAGTTTTGACTGAAGAATAACAAATATGTGTCTTGAGTAGTATATTGTAACTTTGACCCCTTGGTTGCTAGTTTCTCCTTGCTCTTCCTGTCAAAGCTCCTAAAGTAGCATATGTTTGTGTAACATCACTATTTCCAGTATCACAAAGTACATGATTTGAACCCAAAAAGTAAAAATTTTGTATACTAATAATTAATTTGTATAAAACGTGCCATTTTCTTTACATTGAATGAGCTGTTAGATTATTTGCATTTAAAACAATGAAATACAGATGAACCCTGTTAATTCACTGTAGATATAATTTAGGATATTGAGCAGGCTGTGATATTAAGGATTTAAGCATTTTCAGGTCTTTTCTCTAAAAAGAATTATCACCAATTCACCATCTATTTATGTATGTAACAGTAGCAGCTCGAAATGTTTAATGTTCCCTGGAAGAAATATAAAGGTATTAGAAAATTAAACTCAAGGAAACTTTTAGGTTGGATATTTTAAGTACACAGCAAGTATAAGGCCTTGACAGGTCAGATGTATAAATGCCTTGTATATTTAAATACCTTTTTTACCTTTAATGCCCTCTACCACAATTCAGTTAGTATAAAAATCTATGGGCAGATATTACATGAGAAGATATTAACTGGGTTCATCTGTGCCTCTAAAAGCTATTACAATAATTCTGAAACAAATTACTGGAATTTACAAAAGATTCAATGAACGCCAGTCCTCCTCCTGTTAATCGCAGTGAGCATTTCCATCACAGAGATGAGAAATAATTAGTTTTCTATCAGAATAAAATAGTGGTGTCATCCGTTAATAAAAATGTCTCTGTGAGCCTCTCAGAGGATCCTCTACTTGTCATTAACTCCCTTGTGAAATTACTGCTTTCCTCTGCACTCTTTCCCAACCTGTCAATCATCAACCTTATCAATCAACATGAAGACTGAACGACAAAGTGTTTCAGAGGGTGGGAAACACGAGTCCTGTCCAAATTTGGAATCTGTGGTCGGAGAGGTGGCCTCTGTACTGTCTTCCTCCTCCTTCTCCTCCTCTTCCTTTTCCACCAAAAGGCAGGTTTACAATTCCTCCAGCTGGCCCCTCTCCTTTTCCTCTTCTTTCTTCTGCCCTCTAGTGGCTACAAGCTGTCAGTAACGTTTCTCATTACAGCCCAGTCTGGAAACTCTGTCAGCTGGAAGAGTGGGACTCCCCATGTCATAATGGCCAGCATCACTACCACCACCCCAATCACGTTCACCCCGAAACCAGCCTTGACCTGCAAAGGAGACAGACAGCACTTGATGGTGGGGGCAGGCACCTGAACCACTGTTTACTGTACGTTGTAAAAAATTATGATAGACCAGCTGGCACAAAATGGAGCTCTGTTCTCTTGCATTAGTGCAGTAGTACATTGATAGTCAGTTACATGAAATTAAAGCATTGGTAATGGTGCTGATGTCTCACCATGTCGCTGATCTGCACGTGCCCGTAGCTGAACACGATGGCGTTCGGAGGGTTTCCCACGGGCAGCATGACTCCGAAGGACACGCACATGGTGGCGGGGATGAGGGTGTGCAGGGGGTTAATATGCAGCGTCTCCGACTGGAACACAGAGAGGGAAGCGGGGTCAGATCAGCTGGGGACACTCAGCTGCACCGGGTCACTTCCTCACTTTCGATACGCGGTGTCATTGTAGAGCCACAGAAACAATCACTGGATTGTTCACTCAGTACGGTGGGGTGGAACCGTAGGGCAGGGAACATTCTGTACGGGATATCTGTCTTTGTAAATGTGTCTTTCCATGGCAGTATGGCAGCGTCTATCTGCTTATTGGGCCACCATATTCAGGGTGGCTTGCTTTCTACATTATGGGACAGCAGTGTAGCATAGTTGTAAGGAGCAGGACTCGTAACTCAAAGATTGGGGCAAGGGCACTGCTGTTGTACCCTTGGGCTAGGTACTTAACCCAACATTGCCTCAGTAAAGATCAGCTGTATAAATGGGTGACATGTAAAAAATTGTAATGTAAAATTGTAAGTCACTCTGGATAAGGGCGTCTGCTAAATGCCAATAATATAATGTACATACAGTACATTTAAGGAGCAGGATATATACTGAAGAATATGTGCTAAAGCATTTGCTCGCCTTAGGGGACAACAGTAGTGCTCCATATGGGAGTCACATTTGTAACCTTTAGGTTAGGAGCCTGGCTCTACTCTGCTGCCCGCTTCTTACCAGCGCTGAGAGGATGGGCAGGAAGACGGTGAGGGTGGCGGGGTTGCTGGCGAACTCGGTGACAGTGGAAACCAGCAGGCAGGCCAGCAGGGTGATGGCCCAGGGGGGCAGGCCGCTCATGGGCTCCAGCTGCCGCCCGATCCACACAGAGAGGCCTGACACCTGCAGGGGGGGAGCGGGGATCGGGTTAGGGTCATCGCCACACCTGTGTTTGTATGCTGTTACACTGGTGCTGCTAACTATAACATTGGGAGAGGGGGGTTCAGCTTTCAACTAATTTTTGCTAATGATAACTTATATTAGATGTGTTTAGAGAAAGTAAAGAGAGAGATTTTAACTTTAAAGATAGTATGAGCCCTTATTTGAAATGAGAAGAGTATTACCTTACACCCAGCTGCCAGGGCATATCCCCCACCCACTAGGATGACGATCTCCCAGGGCATCAGTCTCTGGAAGTCCTTCCATGTGATCATGGGGGCCAAGGGGTCTGGGTCTCGCTCTTTCACTGCTCCCTCATCTGCTTGCCAGCAGAGGGCAGTGATGAGAGGCAGAAAATGATTTTCACTTTCCAAAGAGTGTCATTGTTCATTGGTGATTATGGTTTTTGCTTTGTATAAAGTATCCGTTTTCAGTGGGCACAATGATACTGGTCAAAGTTAAAATTTACAGCTATACTGAAATCTGGTGCATCCATTTCCCAGAACCAGGGCTGTGTACTGCTGCAGGTGGCAGTGTATAAAAAGTGTGTATCTGTCATTACCAGAGCTGTGTCTTGCTGCAGGTGTGAGTGTGTGATGTCTGACCTTTGCCCTTGTCTGTGAAGACTGACGGCCAAGGCTTGCGGGCAGGGATTAGGAAGAGGAGGAACCCCAGCAGCACAGAGACAGTGGCATCGGTCCTGTAGCCCTTCCTGCAGACACAGCAAGCCAAAGAGCCCTTTAAAGCATTTCCTTCCAGATTTGTGCCACACACTATTCCAGTCCTGAGCATGGATTATGCACAGATTGTGTGCAAACGTTCTGGCACGTCTTACTTCTCAAACAGCGAGGTCCAGCCGGGGACAAACCCTGGCTCCCGGGAGAACCACAGCAAAGTCATCAGGATGAAGAAGATGCCGGTCACCACCTCAGGGTAGCTGTTCCACAGTGGAGAGAATTGGTGTTGATAAAATGAGTGACAAGTAATGAGTAGCAATAAGCCGCTGTTCATTACATCACATTATATGCTTACTTAGAAGAGAGGTGTTGAGGGGAGAGTTGCACAGCATGCATTTTACACAGCATGCTCCCCCTGTCTGTGCTCTGTAATTAGGCCAGAGGCACAGCCTACCTGATGGGCCCCAGCTTGACGTACTCCTCCTGGATGCGTCTCTCGGAGAGCTCCTCCCTGCGGGTCTTGCGCTTCTTGCTCAGGGAGCAGGTCTCTCTGAAACTGAAACACACAGGAGGCGTCGGTAATGGAAGTTAAACATGGCAGATTTCGAACAAGCTGAGTGGTTCATTTCCGTAGCTATTACAATAGATGTGGCTCGCACACTTTGGTGAGTTTTGAAAAGATTCATCAAATCGAACTTTACAGAAGTTCACCAAAAAAAAAAAAATTCACAAAACAACTTCCTTCATCTGCTTAAAAAGGTCGCTCTTCATTCACTGTGTGCTCCACTTACTTGCAACCCAGGAATAAGCAGTGTAGCCACAGCCAGGTCAGCACCAGCATGAGAATGGAGATGGGCAAGCTGAAGATGAACCACGTCCCAAAGTTGATGACCTTTGCATCTGGGTAGCGGCTACAAAGCCAGGAAGGGCAGGGATGGTAGAGGTGAACACACAAAATTAAGTTGGAAACATTTAAAGAGAAGTGGACAATATGAAACATACACAAATGCCTGGTGCCTGCCCGTGACATCAGCATTAGGGCTTTGTAACATACACATAGCAACGTTCAGAAAACATTCACAGGGCTTGAAAAGTGCCCAGCGGTCAAGACCGCCTGTGGTGTTCATCCGTCAGCTCGGATGGTCTTATCTGTCATGTTGTAAGTGTTAGTGGTGGGGCTTTTTTGAGGTATCAACTGACACAAACAAAGCTGACCAAAGGAAAAAAAAAGTGCTAAAGGAGAGGAATCCAAAGAGCAAGCCAGAATCAGCATGGGTCTGGTCTGAGTCAGCTCAAAGACAGAGAGCATGCTGATAAACACAACACTGTCCAGAGCAGCTGAGTAACAGAGAGGAACAAAGGAGTCGCAGGGTCAGTGAATCAATGCACTGCTGCTGCCACTTTCTACCAGATCTCCATCTCCAGCACAGAGCAGAGCCCGCAGTTAATGATTAATTCCCGAGGGCTCTTGGACATTTGATTCACAGATATGAGGAGGTGTTGGTGTTTCCTTGAGGATTTCTGGGTGTTTAATGTATAAGAAAAACTCACAGAGATCTAAAATGTAATCTCCAAAAAAAAAAAAAAAAAAATCACCAAAAAATCCAAAAAATCATCAAAAACCTCATATTATACATGTGCCAAACATGAATACAAACCACAACAGCCTGCTCATTTGAGTAACAGCATAATATGTATATATGCATGGAGACCTTTTTCTCCATGTGTGTTTTTTACAGTAATACAGTAGTACCTTGAAGTGCCTGGCAGGTGTTCTCCTTTCCAAAAAACACTGACATACAGATATTGGTAAACTGACATTTCCATGTAACAGAAATAAAGCAGTATTTCTCAGGCAGGTGTGGGCTGCACCTGACCCTGAGGAGGGTTCCCAGGAAGTGAGCGAGGTCTCCTTTCAGCTCTCCCTGACCCTCTCTGCTCCTCGTTTCCATGAAACCCCCTGAGCTCCATACTCAGTGGAGCAGCGCCTGAAGAGTTCATGGAGTTCAGTCACCTCGCCCCGTGTAGGGGGAAGGGGAGAGGGGACATCTCTCCTTATATGCCTCTGGACATATTTCTAAACTGTCCAGGTTCAGCTCCAGTTGTATACTGTGCTTATTTTAATTTGGTTTAGATTTTTTGAAACTAATAGTTTTAGTTACCTGCCCAAAGGTGCCCAGTTAGTCAAAGTAATACAAGGATTGGGGGTCTGCATATGAAATAATACATACCATTCATTAAACACTGTCAAAAGAGTACACCTCGCTACATATATGTACATTGTGTGTGTATGTTTATATATACATATATGTACATACACCCATTTCCACACAAATATGATTATATACAACCCATACACAGATATATATCTATATGTAAAAATTTGTCAAATTATTTAGTTGTGTCATATGTTTGGCTGGTTATAGTCAAAGTTGTTGTGAGTTACCTGTTGTTTCTACCACTACAGAGGGAGCATATATTTGATTTATTTTCCAAGTTGCCAGACAGAGCCAGCTGGATGTCAAAAGGGGTTAAGGTTAACTGGCATGGACCTGTTTTAGCCACAGAGGACAGTAAATCTTGCAGAAGATGTCTGCAAGATTAGTTTCTGAGAACTTTCAGACTGTAGACCAACTCACTGACCTGCAACACGATGTTTTCTGAACAGAGTTCAACTGACTGCATCAGATGAAACTGTTTACGGAAAGCCCTGGTCAGAATTTGGACAAGTCGAGATAGAACGTAACCTTTGTCCTACAATCTTCTCTTTTGAAAAGGACTGGTTTTTCCTTGGTACAATAAAAGAGCTGTGAGGTCAAAGGAAGCTAGCTACTGTTGTTTAGGCAAACGCTGGTCTCAGTGTAACCCTATGGCTGCACATATTCATGTGAAATTGGAGTCTATGCCCCTGGGTGAATGCTTATGAAATCTGAGTCTTTGCCTTTGGTCATATTCAGTATTCATGGGAAATCTGCAGCAGCTGACCTCATGCCCAGCAAAACATGTGTGAACTCATGACTACAGGGTCAGTATAGGACTCTTTAAAGAGTGTGGTCCACATGTTTCCACCTCATTTAAAACACTTTGTGTAGAATACTCAGAAGTTAAGGATTAATGTTCATGAATATGTTGATTGATTTTTGTTGATTTTGACACACTAGTAAAGGTTGGGGAGACACTTACTAAAGTGGACTCTTGGGATGACATGAGCCATTGTGATACTGTGGTATATAGCGTTACAATGTGGGTAGTGATATTAAGAATATGGACTGAACTAAACAGAAAATGGGAAGCTAAATAGAGATAAAAATCAATTTTCAATTTAATTTTGTCTGGAAATACTTTGCACTTCTGGTAAATTTTGAAAACAACGCGATCAGTTAACAAAACAACTGCAAACGCAACAGATGTTTGAAATGCTGCTGATTATGAATTATTTCAGCCCACAACAAGCAAAACATTTCCTCACTGTATGGCAGTGGAGACCGTGCTATGGCCCCAGGATCATTGTAGGGCTCACATGGTCAGAGAAGTGTAGCACCATCCCTTATGATCGTACCAGCATCAGGGCGGCAGTGTAGCATTGTGGTAAGGAGCAGGACTCATAACCGAAAGGTTGCCGGTTCAATTCCCCACTGGGGCACTGCTGTTGTACCCTTGGGCAAGGTACTTCACCCAGAAATATCCAGCTGTATAAATGAGTAACATATGTAAGTCGCTCTGGATAAGAGAGTCTGCTAAATGCCGATAATGTAAGGTAAGGTACCTGTTGAACTGCTCGGCGAAGATGAGGTTGCTGGAGGTGCCGGTGATGGTGATGAGACCCCCGATGGTGGCGGCATACGTGATGCTCAGCGAGAGGCACTTGCAGATCATGTGATCCCTCTTGGTGGGGTAGGGGGAGGGCTTCTTCTCCGCGGGTTTCTGCGGCTCCGGGATTCTGATTGATATCTGCAAGGGACATGGGGGAGTGGTGAGGGGGGGAGGTCAGGCGACCAGATGCGGGTAAGTAGGACCACGTGTGAAAACACTGGTACTCCGCAGCTTGCGGAGCTCGTCTGGAAATGGCATCACCTGTGGCAGATGTCCGTTGCTCTGCTTATGAAAGTCCTGGCCTGGACTGGTGTTACGGGGAACTCCGTTGGGCTCCTAAAAGACAAGGACATTGGGTCAAATGGGGTTTTTTTTTCCCTAAAGCCCTGAAATCACTCTTGAGCATGTGACAATGTGTTTGAAATTCATGCCACGGTCAGGCTTATGGCAAAATGTCAAAAGCACTCTGGCCAATGGAGCTGGGAGTTTAGAGCCCCCCCACCCCCAAACACCCAAAACTCCAGGGGTTAACATCCAGTGTACATTCTTCTCCTGATCCCACCGCCTCGGAACAGTCGCGGAACAGCGTGTGTCGCTGACGCACTCTTACCTCGGACAGAGTGCAGAGTTCCTGTTTCACACAGCTGCAAAAACAGAGAACACACAGAAAGCCCCAGATCAGTCCCTTTCCCCCGGGTCCTCTCTGATGAACCCATCTAGAGCCATGTACGATCATGCTTCCTGCCTTGTGTATAGATTGCTTATCAATAAATGCTACTGCCATTATTGTAAAATACAGACATACTGAAATACCTTCAGTTAACAGAAAACAGGTTTAGAACCGTTACACATGCGTGAGCAAGATGACAGTGTGACATCATTGCCAGAGATCAATGTTACATACCTCTCTCTGCGATACAGGAGCTCAAGCTGGTTCTTGTCCAGATTATCTTCCTTATCTGTGAAAGAATGCCATTTGTATTTTTCACACACAGTAATATCCACTGATGAGAGTAAAGATGTTTGTTTGACTTCTTTAGGTCAAACAAGCCGCAGGTCTGTCTGAACTTAGTGACCCTTCTGTTGATCAAACTTATCTGACAAGGATAAGATGTGCCCATCAGCTGTGACCTGCAATCAGTCCCTTTTAAGGGAACTTGCTTGCTGCTGTGAAATCCACAGGAATCCGCTCCATCATGCATTAAAACTGAATGTGCGAATGTGAACGTGCGAATGACTGAGCAGATAGCAGTGATATCGCAACTGTGATGGGGTTTCATAACAAGCCAGGGTCTTGTGTCACTCAGCAAAGCAAGTGTGTGAGACCACATCTGATGAGGTATTGACCGAGGGACAGTGTGTTTGCGCACAGCCAGCGATGGGGGCAGGGGGCGGAGAAGGGTTGGGGGCAGCCCTACCGCTGTCCTCGTCGGGGCCCTCGATGGTGTCCGAGTCGTCCTGGGCGTCGGCCACGCCGGTGCTGATGAGCTGCTGCAGGACGGCCTCGGCAATGGGCATCACCATGGCGGTGGTGGAGGTGTTGCTCAGCCACATGGACAGGAAGACGGTGCAGCACATGAAGCCCAGAACCAGCCTGGCAGAGACGGGGCCAGAGGGAGGACATCACTGCACGTACTTCACTTCACATCACGCCTGAGGCCTTTTACTCAATGTGATCCATGATCAATTCAGGAGGAACAGCGGTTACGCTATTTACATTGTGTGTCATGGGCAGTGTGGCGTAGTGTAGTGTAGCATAGCGGTAAGGAGTAGGGCTTGTAATTGAAATGATGTCAGTTTGATTCTCCACTGGGGCTACTGCTGCTCTACCCTTGGCCAAGGCACTTAACCCAGAATGGCCTCAGTTAATATCCAGCTGTATAAATGGATAACATGTAAAAACTGTAACCCATGTAAGTCGCTCCGGATAAGAGCACCTGCTAAAATGACAATAACGTAATGTAATGTAATAATGTAATGGGATCTTCCACAGTGTGTGTGTGTTGTGGCTGTGTGTGTACGTGTTTGTGTATGTGTTTGTGTGTGAGTTCGTGTATGCGTATACGTGTTTGGGTGCATGTGCGTACGCGTGGTTGTACGTCTGTGTGTCTTTGTGCTTGCATGCATGTTTGTATGTGCGTGCCTGCAGGTGTTTGTGTGCACATGTGTGTGTGTGTGTGTGTGCTGTACTGACATGCCAGGCTTTGCGCCAGCGATCATGACCATGCGGAGGGCGATGCGCTTGTGCAGGTTCCATTTGTCGATGGAGGCGGCCAGGCAGATGACCCCGATCAGCAGCAGGGTGGTGTCCTTACAGTACTCAGCAGCCACCTGGCAGACAGAGAAACAGCGTGCACGTCAAATGCGTACGTCAATATTCACACAACCATTGTGTTCTCATTGTGGCTTTGTCTCCATATAGGGAATTACTTGTTCTGTTTCACCCTGTCCAGATTTCTCAATGACTGCTGTTGTGGTCATTACCCTTTAATCCACTATACATGACTTACAGAAAAAAATCTCAATGGGGGAAATTAGCTGACCCCTTTTACAAACAGAGATTGTTTGTGTTTATTGTGGTATGTACAGTACTATTAGGGAAACGCAGTTTTTTTTAATCAAATCATTGCTCTGGAAAAGCACTTATGTGTGCCAATACGCTGAAGCTTAGTGCATTCAGACGAATCTGCTGGATCATAAATCTCAGCTTTATTCTCTGAAACTCAGGGCACCGGTCATGTGACTGAAAACTGAGTCATGCCATATGATCCGGTGGAAGTCGGTGTGAATGGAGCTGTTCTATATTTGCCAGTCAGGAGACATGAATGGGACCCATTTAAAAGAGCTATAAGCAATTGCAGCAACATGTATGTGTAATGTGCTGTGCGTGAGCCGTAATGGAGTTGAGCAACAGTTTATTTACAAAACACAGTTACAGAAAACGAGGACATTGTAAAGGCTTCGGTTGGGTTCGATCACATGTGTATGTTTTTCTCTTACAGCACATTTAAAGTATCAGGAATAGTTAAACTGTCATCAGTATTTACTCTGCTCCCTTCTATCTACACGACTCTTTTGTTTTGATGAATGACAGGTGAACTTTGTGCTGTTGTGCATGCCAAGCAAGAGGAAAAAGGAATCCAGAGGAAGCTCTTAAACTCTGCACCCAGAACATCTCTAAACACTAGCCCTGGTAGCCAGACTTCAAAATAATTACGTAATATGTCCTGAGCACCATTCAGAATATCAGCACAAACACTGAATTAATGACTCAGGGAAGGAGAGGCGGTTGGCAGTGTAATATCCCTTGGTCATTGTCATGCACTGCATGTGCAATGCCCAGTTGACCAGAGGCATTTTACCGAATGTAATTTATGATCAGCCTCCAACTGTTAGCAAAAGGCGAGCGGTTTTTTTTTTGTAAAATAAAAACAGTGGAAAGAACGCCAGTGTTTGCAACACATTCAGACATTCGACAACAGCAAGATTCAGCTCAGAAGTGAGGGCTTGGCAAACTTTACCTCCTGGCAAAAGCTGGTTTCAATTGTGTGCACTTGGTACAACTGTGACTTGAATTTGATAGTTATGCCTTCGAGTCATTACCAGTACAAGTCACACAAGATATTGCACCTCTGGGAGACTCACTGGTCTGGGAGTGTTGTGAGCCTGGTCTGACACTGTTGCTCGTGTAAATTGATTGGATACACTTATGTTCTACTGTGATGGAAGTCGCTCTGGATAAGAGAGTCTGCTAAATGCATGCAATTTAACGTAATGTGAGGGATAGCTTTGGCACAATGTTACCTGTTTTTCTAGACAGATACCATCCTTGTGATGGATAAGCAGCAGATCTGTAACCTTAAAATGAGCTTACCCCACTGAGAAGGGAAGCAGTACAAACACACACCTGAACAAGATGCATATACTGTGTAAGGAGTAGTTCATCAGAGAAGCGGGATTTGTGTGGCCCTTTCTAATTTCTTTATAACCATTGCAACATACTACACACGCAGTATGCAGCAGTCTGCACCCTGATGCAAAGAGCTGGAACTCCCTAAAACGCCTCTCTGCCCTCCCACATGGCTTCAGGTCCCCTGCTACCTGACAACATTGAGTCTAACATCAGAGGACCTGCAGACAGGCAGTCACATAGACCTCCAACATTGGTAGGATGTATCGCAAACACACACACACACACACACACACACACACACACACACACACACACACACACACACACACACACACGGCACAGCCTCACCTTCAAAAATACAGTAGATACAGCCATGCACTCACACGCATGCATCCACTCACGTAAACACTTCCCTTGCACATGAGTACATGCCATAAATACCACACACAGAGTACAGAAAGCCCCCCCATCCTCCTTGAACCCGGGGCCGGCGTCTGGGCCAGCATAAACAGGGATTAGTCACACACACACACATTCCTTTCACTGGCCCTCTTTATATAAGCAGTTCTACTGCACCACCTGACTGCTTATTACTCACTCTAATGAAAAATCTTATACAGGTCTTGTAAAGGAAATCTCTGGAAGCTTTTACATTTTACTCACAAGTAAGATTGACCATGAGCACCTACTATGAAACTCCAACCCCTTTCCCAAAACTAAATCAACTTAAAAAAAAAATAGCATATTATGTTCACTAAGATGTTCCCAACTGCTTAATCCACCAAAAAACAATATTTTATATCATGACTATAGATTAATCAACAACTGCAAAGCTTGCAGGTCAACTCTGATGAAGACTGTATGAGACATTCACAGCACTGTTTTATCCAAATGCTGTCTATATGATGGGCTGTAGTAGCTGAAATGAGTTAGTCCAACATTGCTTACGAACTGAAATCAAACTTTGACCTCTTGCACACTAGCCTGGAAGACAACAGCAACAATCTGTAATCTGAGCCTGACAACAGTGTGCAGAGAGTCTAGGTACCTTTCTGAGCATAATCTCCTACTATACTGGAGTTCATAATACTTTCAGGGTAAATGAAGACTGTGGCCGCTAATAATGGCATTCAAGTATTGTGAGTAAATAACATCATAATCCAATTCAATGTAATATTTTTCATATTACATTTACTTCAAAGATGCTCCACGTAGCTCCAGCGGTAGGGTGCTGGGATAAATCAATGATCAACAGGTGAGCTTACCTCACTGGACTTGAGGACCCCGAACAGCGGGTACAGGAAGGCTGGCACCAAGGCAGCAGCACCCAGGGGCACGGCCTCCGACACCCAGTACACCGCTGTCACGATCAGCACGTAAGCGCAACAGGCCTCCTGCAGGGGGCGACAAACAAGCACCACACAGCGTGAGAGGCACTGAAGATGAAAAAGGTTGCCTTTTCTCTATGAGAAGGTGGACGCAGACATTTTGGTGTGAAAACTGGATATAGGACAATGACTTAATTTGTTCATGTTCAGGGAAAAATGACCAGAGATATAACTATGAACAGTAGTAACCCCAAATGAGCAGGTCTTTGATGGTAACTATAATTCATTAGGGGGTTAGGAAGGTCCTTTGTAACAGAAAGTCATCTCCGCAGCCTGCTCCACGTGGTTGCATTCACTGCACATTGCTGTAACCCCTGGCATGGGATCCTGTAGGTTCACTGCACTAGTCAGGTGAATTATATCCCTATTCGTCAGGCCTTTAGAGTTACATAACAAAGCTACATTCAAACATCTCTCCTCCTTTTAATTAGGAAACAACAACAAAAAAAAGACTGAATGAGAAACCTGAAATAAAAATGGAGTAATGAACAAAAAAACAAGAGCCTGTGCTAGTTCTTGTATTTATAAACACCTGAAATCTCACAGTGTGCTCAGCCTACTGCTGACAATTAAAACTCGGTCTGAGGAAACCGGATCTGGTGCCAAGGGATCAGGGCCAAAGGTGAGTGTAATCTGTACGAAACCGGATTTGAGGACTAAACTGCTTGTGCAAAGTCATCGGGGCAGGATGTGTTGTATGTAAGTTAAACCATACAGTTATACTGGCGCGCAGAGTACTCACATGAATGAAGAACCCAGGAACCCGTCAGTACCTGCAACATGGCTTAACATACTTTTGAATCTTTTGAACCTGCGGGAGGTGCTTTCCTTCCAGTGTTACACTGTCCCGGGACTTGGTGCCCACATAGGGAACTTCTGATTTATTCATGTTGAAGTGCTGGCGACCGCGCCACTCTCTTTCCTCTTGTTATTCGCTCCAGTCTAGCGTGTAGTACCCTGACTACCTATCAAGCACTAATCTTGCCACCGAGAGACCTAATGATGACTGGATGACTTCCATTTAAAATTCACCACACTTAACAGAACAATCAGTGAATAACGGGATGTAACAGAAAAAATCTGAAGAAACTTTTTTTTTTTTAAATTTTCTCATAGAAACAAGCATCAAGGTGGCCTCACTTGTTTCCACCGACACAGAAGCCATCCAATTCTTGAGTCCCATCTCTCTGTTTCTTAAACCTCAAATCTCAATTATTACATTACATTACTGTCAGTTAGCAGACGCTCTTATCCAGAGCGACTAACATAGGTTACAACTTTACATGTTGCCCATTTATACAACTGGATATTTACTGAGGCAATTGTGGGTTAAGTACCTCGCCCAAGGGTACAGCAGCAGTACCTGAGCAGGTAATTAAACCTGCAACCTTTCGATTATGAGCCCTGCTTCTTACCAGTAGGCCACACTGCCTCCATCAGTACCTAGTGGAATAAGTAGTAGCAAAACAGCCGAATGAAAAGAGCTATCAATAAAGAATCATGGAGGGAATCATCATTCGGGGCAGAGAATGCATTTCCCTCCAGAATGTTATTGCCCAGGGTCTTGTGCCCTTCCTGTGCCAACAGCAGCTGTGCCCTGTGCCAGCAGGAGCGTGCCCGGACCTGACCGAAGCTTGGCGGGGGCACCCTCTCTGTGCCCCCTAAAACCCCACGCCTGGCTCGGATTTCGCCTCCATACGGGGTGCCACGCTTATTTTCCGAGGTCTCATTGTCCTGTTGAAATTTTAATTTTGCACAACATTTCTAATGTGACCAACTGCAGAGCGATTGGCCTCAATACATTACAACTAAGGAAGATTAACTGGAATGCCCTTAATATAGCATACAGGAAGCTTAACTGTTCAACAGCACATGGTGTTTCAGGAGGGTTTTGTTTTCATGGAACCTGTGTCTTAATGAAGGGGGCATGCAGGGTTTATTGTACACTGAATTCTTTTAAAGGGCACATGGGGTCATTCAGTGATAAAAAAAAATCCTGGGGAAACTGCTTGTTTGGATGTACAGTAGTAAGCATGTACTAATCTGCCTTGTATGGGATATTTACTTGCTGTGCGTTTACCACAGCTAAAACAAACAGGCTTCCCAGGGTTGATTTTAGAAATACGTAACTGATTTTTCTTTTTCTGGAAGAAAGTACCAATCATTTTGAGCTGTGATATAGATGTGATATTAGATATAAATGTTTACTGATGAGCGTTAGGTAAATGAGTGTAAATGTTTCAAAATCAGTATGTGTCCTTTATGTGAAGAACCTTTTGATTAAGCAAGTATGTGTTTATGTGTGAAAAGGTAGAAGTCTGTATCAAGACCAAACCAAATACAGAAACTGGCATTTTTTCAATCCAAAAATGCCAGAGAATTAATCTTGTGATAAAAAATTGGCAATGTTTCACCTAAACAATGTGTCACCTAAATGCTGATATTCTATATTGGTTTGTATGATGGTGAAGATATGGCTTTGAAATAAAACATGATGTTACTAATAAAAGTATGTTTGCACTCAACCAACTGAATGGAGGGGCTGCCATAAAAGTATTATCAAGGAGGAATTCAGAGAAAGCATGACAGTCACTCTAGGAATAAAAAGGAATAATTTGGGAAACTAAAAATATGACATTTTGGCCGTGACAGCAGCCTTCATCTCCACCAGAGGCAAGCCACTGAGACAGCCAAATTGGACAATGTTGAGTTTCCCTTAGTATCAAACTGGGGTTAACAATGGCACCAGCATGAGGCCGTGCAGGAAGTTCCTGAGATGCCCGGGTGACAAGCACGGGGCACTCACACGATCTCTACTAGGAACGCACAGGCCTTGGTTCAAGGTGTGACTGCCACTTGCTAGCAGGGCTCCGGCTAATCCCCGAGAATGCTCCAGCCGGAGCCAAAACTCACCTGTTCGTTTAGAGTGGATTGACGCAGGCGCCGCTGGCTGGCTGCGGAGCCCTCTGGCCCCGGATCACAAAGGGACCGTGCACACGGCATGCTTTTCTGCCTCAGAGAACCAAGGCCCGGTTCTGACAAGGTCACGGGGGCGGCAGTGTAGCATAGTGGTTAAGGAGCAGGACTTATAGCTGAAAGGTTGCCGGTTCAGTTCCCCACTGAGGCACTGCTGCTGTACTGCTGCTTGGGCAAAGTACTTAACCCACAGTTGCCTCAGTCAATATCCAGCTGTATAAATGGATAACATTGTAAAAAAACTGTAACTGATGTAAGTGAGATAAGAGCATCTGCTAAATATCAGTGATGTATGATCTGTTCTGTGATGACAATGTGTGCTGGTGACAAACCCATCCCCTTGCCTCTGTACAGAGCATAGGATGTTTATGACTTCGTATCTAGATCATGCCAGTTGAACCCCTTGTCTGCCATTTATTTTTGTCCCTTCTCCTGATGTTTAACAGGTCCACCTCTTTTCTTTCTTACTGATTCGATTTCCAAGTCTTTGCAGTCATCTGTGGATTTCTGGTAACTAACTGGTGAGCTGTTCAGCCCTGCTTTCTTCTCTTTAACTTGGTTGTGAGAGTCTCGTTGACCTTTATAGAAGTATTCACACACTGTCCAAAACTAGTGTGAATAGTGGATGGATTAATCTTAAAGAGAGAGCTTAAGAAAGAAGAAGTAACTTAACAAAATATTGAAAAAGACTGCTCTGAGAGCACTAACGTGTAGTCAACATTAAACATGGATGAGACTAAAAAAGAAATTAGGGTTGCCAAAATATCTTTTGAAAAGCAAAAAAGTGTCTCAACCACACTCCCCTGGTTTACAAAGAACCACTGCCTCCAGCTCAGCTTCTTCTGTCTTCACTTTTGGGTGATATGTGTTTGTTTTCAACCCTCATGAATTTGGTTATTCGTTTGTTTGGTTACGAGCCTGGCCTGACATAAATGGTTGCCATTTGTCACTGGTAATGAGGACTGTGAAGAAGGTGTGATAATATATATAAGCCAAGGAACATTCCATTGAGCAAAGCAATTGCTCCTTTTACAGCGAGGGTATTAGCTTTCTAACCAAATAAAAAGGGGATTAAACACATAAGACCACAGCTACACGATGGCTATTTCCTCCACAAAACAGAGGCTAAAAACATGTAGTGACCACGTTAGTGGTCTATAGTTTGTGATATGTTTGAGATTTGTAAAAGGTAGATGATGAGATATCCTGACAACCAACGAAATCAATCCCTCTTCCTCATTGTTTCATCAAATAGTTTCTTCCTATGTTATCTTAAGAGAGACAATACATGTGAACACTTAGATCAACTGCAATTGGTACAAGTTAAGCTCTACTTCAGATGGTTTTTGAGAAGCAGGAAGCTGGAGCTTGCTGGAGTAATCAACAGTAGCACAAGTCTAGGACACCTGAGAAGGATAATCTTTAAAATACTGTCATCAGAACTTCTGACATTGATAAAGTAGACTCTTCATGTCTTTTGATGAACTACAGAGATGTTTGTCCCAAAGTGGTAAGGGCACACAGTGATCTCCTTTAGTACAACAAGGATTATAACCTAAACCAAGTCACCAGACTAGCATCCAATATGAGAAATTCCTCCAAAAAACTGGAGCAACAATACAGAAGTTTAAATCTCATCTGCTTATAAGCAAACCTGCAACTGCTTATACAGTGGTTTACAGTTCCAAGTAGGTGCCACGTTTGCCATAAAAATATTATTCAATTGGCTGTGAACAGATATTCTGGCAAGTGATTAATGCAGGCAATTAAAAGTACATCAGGAAATGTATGAAAAGTGATGTGTTTAGTAGCTTTGTAATGCTGCAGCCAGCATAGCTGAAGCCAGATGGGACCTGAACCTTTGCTTTTGGCTGCTTACAAGTTTGCGGATTATATTTAATTAAAGGCAAATTCCTCGTTTAATTAAGGGATTGGTTAGATAACTGACAGCTCAGAAACAAAGGCACAGAGGTAAATCCAGAGGCAGGGGTCAGCTGCATTAATTGCTCACTTCCAGTAATCAACTGTCATGAAATTCACAATGAAACCAATGGTGCAGAAGGACTTGAAGTCAAGTGTTGTATGGCAGGCATCGTCTATCACAACTCAGGGCAAGAACCATAACACCTCAGCCTACCAGTTAGTTTTCTCCAATCTATAGCCACCTCTCAAAGATCTTCTTCCAAGTTATATGGGTGTTAAATCTAGAACTATAGTCTCACGGACAGACATTACTGAGTTTGTTGGACATCTAGTATGATGCCTTTCAATTAGATATTTTAAATATTTTCTACTAAGCTGTGTCATTTTATACCTACTCTTCCTTTAATGTATATCTTTTTGTATTGTTATCCGTGCGATTTCCTTCCATTTTAAAAGAAAACCCGATGAAACTTAAAAAAAAAAAAAACCTAGGCTACCAGCTAAAACATGTCAAAACTGGCTTGAGCCATCCAAGACACAATGGTGTTAAATGATCAGACATGGGCAAAGGTAGCTCATTGGATTTTGCGGTGTAATCCCTGTCAAACCCATTCATGTGCGTTCATTCATTAGTCCTCAACGGTGACGACTCTGTTCTAATGGGAATGAAGTTGGCTCCAGTCTAAACTACTCTACGATAGCGTAATTTCTGCGTTCATCCGAGTATGAACAGTTTCCCTTAATTAATTGCTCTACATCTAAGATCTATTCACACGCCGTTCAGGGGGTGGTTTAACAGGTACACACGATTTATTAGACCAGCGACAGATCTGCAGAGCAAGTTGCGGTGGAAACAGCGCCTCTGAATCCTGGGGACAATTTGTGAAATGAATAAATTTAGAAAAACTTTATTCAGATTTTCGAGTACAGTTACTGTGGTCTGAACATACAACAATGATTAATCCTTTTTTACGCACAATCATACATCTTAAAACCGCGACGTTCTACTACAAGTCTTCAAATTGCGTAAAATTTAGCACATCAGATACATAAATTGTGTACTGTGGTGCAACATGCGCTTAGGATGAGCATATCTCAATGGTGTATAAACTTCATACGGAAACACACACTTTACAAAGTGTAATACAGATTTGCGAAAGCACCTGTCCTTTTTTAGTTAATTGCAATATTTAAATATTTTACAAAGTCTAGTTTTAATAATAATGATACCTCCAGAGGTCAGAAAAATCTGATTTACTGTTTACTATCATCGCGCCAAAGATTCCAACATACAGTCGCTAATATCCATGACTGTGGTACACTGAACTCAACTGACAGCGCGTACACACACGTTGCGAGACGAATGCGAGCGGAGATACTTACGCTGGTCGGATGGATGAGCGGCAGCGGGAGCAGAGACAGCGGGATCAGGACAACTAGAATGAGCTTCCTCGCTGTCCAGACTTTCTCCAGGACGTCCATCCTGTCAGATTTCAGCCACATCGACAAGCCCTTTGTGTTTCACTGAGCTAAATTATCCAATCCGCACGTCGCTTTATTGCGACTTGGTTCAACTTGGTTTTGTTGTCTTATCCTTCCTTTTATACCCACTTTTTTGTGGGATTTTAAAAAAATTCTTCTGTTCTGTCTTTATTTTCTAAGAGAACATTTCCCTTTGCAATGTATGTGTTTTTTCCTAAAGCGTATAATACATTGGTCACTTGTCGCAGATTCGTCTCTATTTGGTATAATGTGTTTACAGTGCAGTGCAGTAGTTTGTTTTTTTTCCTCTTTGGCTCTGCAGCTATACGCCCTGCATATGATCCCGCTGCCGCAAGCCCGTTGGCCCCTTTTCTCCGCCTGGGTCTCCGGTTACCCCTTCTTTATAACTGGACAGAGGTCTCCCTTATTGACAAAGTAGATAACGAAGTTGATTACTACTTATTTTCTTGTTGTTCTTATCTGTCACTTGGCATATTTTAGGTTGTTTTCATTCAATTATTATTATTTTTTATCATCGGCATACAAGTGTGCCGCTGAATTGTAAAGCAGTCGTTTTCCCCTTAGGTGTTAGAATAAGCTTTCCTGAGGTGGTACTTCAAATTTATGAACCTTGAAGCACGTTGGCTGACTAACTGAGCTTTTTAAATTCCGCCCCTCCACTTGTTCCCTAGCCAATCGGGGTTTGGTAATTTTCGTTATGGTTTTAATGTCCAATCACTGTTTAGCCCTAAAAAGGTGCTTGCAGCTGAATACATCTGACGGCGGTATTATTTTACCATTTAAAGCAATGGAAGTATGTATTCAGTAGCTACAACAATAGAATGTCAAATGTATTTATTGTAGTTACCATTATAGTTTCTAAAAAGAATACATGTATATAAATAACAACAAAATCGTTCACTATTTGAAAATAAATTCTTACCAAGCTCTTTAACATCTCAAGTGTAAATGTACCAAATGGATTATGACCATACCCACACTCACTGTTGCGGCAGAAAATTGCAAGTATGGTCCTAATCCGCCACCTAGTGGAGATATGGAACAACTGTTAATTTAAATTCCAGTGTTGTCATTCCAAAATATTACGACTTATGCACATTGTACGTATTGATCCTGTAATTTTCTCAGACCCATTTAACACCCGGGCGACATCCATTGTGTTCATATAACTGTGTCACAGCAAACATCTTGTCCTGAGTAAATATTGAATTCAAACATTGTGAACTGTGAATTCAATGTCCGATATACAGAGAATCATTAATTTGCCTCTTGCACCCCACTTTGAAAAGGGGATAGACACTATTTTACCCACCCCTCACATGCACTGAGTTCCTCACATGCACTGTTTAACTCCTGATGCCATCACATCTTGCATCACACTTAGAGTATTATGTGTAATTTCATAACGGGTGGGCAGGTACAATATAGAAATACATACAAATTACACAATTTGATAGTTAACCAACAACATTGAGCTGTAAAGTAATGTCACATGATATGGTGCAGACAGATCAAGAGAACAACAAGTGTTTTCATACTTTCCTGCCTTCCTGTTGTGTAATATGGCTTAATTCCTCTATGTAATTTATTTTTGAACACCAAACTCTTAATCTGAGAAACTGTTCTGTGTGTGAATGTGTGTGTGTGTGTGTGTGTGTGTGTGTGTGTGTGTGTGTGTGTGTGTGTGTGTGTGTGTGTGTGAGAGAACAAGAAAAAGAGAGAGGTGCATGTCAGTGTGCATGAGAGATAGTACACATATGTATGTGTCGAAATTAGATATATGACTTAATGGATGAATTAGTCCCTCTGTAACATAAACACGTTCAGATGGACCATATGTTGTTATCTTGTTATTACTTCTTCGGTTTGTTACTCTGTACTAGTCATTACTGTAAAATAGTGTCTTGATCTGATAGGTATGTAATATTTTTATTTGTAACAGTACTGTCTGATGCACTGATGAGCAGAGGAAAGGGCATGTCCCATCAGCCCCTGAAGAAGGTTACAGTTTCCTTGCACCATAAGACCAGATGATCCATATCTGTACGTTTCTGTCTGCGGATCTTGTGTCTAATGCCTCTGTGCTCTGCCTAGAGTACGTCTTCTTTGAGAAAATGCAGGGAAAGGAGAAGAATGGGAGAAGACCATTACATAATCCCTGCCTGTTGCCTAATTCCCACTAAACCTCTTTATAACTTAATAGGGTTTGAACTGTGGCATCAGTACTGTAAGCTCCAAACATAGCGATGCACCAGTGGGTGCTCCAGAAGCTAGTGTGTGTATGTTTGTGAGTGTGTGCATATGTATGTGTGTGTATGTGAGTGTGTGTGCGTGTGTGTGTGTGTGTGTTGATGTTCTCATGGCAAGCTAAAGCAGAGCTAAGATAAGGCTGCCCCTACGCAGTGGGTAGTGTGAACTATTCTGGGATTCATTCCAAGGCTGGCTGTTAGCGGGCACGTGAATGTCTGGACTGGCTATATCATTTTAGTTTGGGTGGCATGGCATTTCCACCTTTGCTGAGCCAGCATTTCTCTTCCTGCACTGCAGGTTGCAGGAGGTGTCTCTGCTGGGGACTGGTTTTTAGGGCAGGGGTCTAGGAAAATGCACTTTTCCATCCACACAGGCTACGTTGCTCAGAATTTCATCACTGTGTTCGGTACTCTTGTAAGCAGCTCTTTTCGGGGAGTGATGAATGATGTAAGAGGCTCAGATGGTCCCGTCAGCAGGGGTGTGAGGCGCGCGAGGGCCGATATGGGGGAGTGTCGGAGCATCGCTGAGTGGGACGAGCACGGTGTAATCGTCCTGACAGCTCCCTCCCCGAAGAGAACGCCAGCGCCTGGGCCCTGGTGGAGAGGAGGCAGTGTCCGTCTTCGAAAAGCTCCCCTTCCTCTCCCAGAATCCCAGCAGCGCCTCCCTACCCCCATGCAAACCGCACTCAGTCCTGATCCAGACCCTGGAGGTTTAGATTACTTAAGCCCATTGGACATTAGACCTGGTTTATATCAGGAGATGGAAGGAATAATATTAGTGTGAAAATAAAATCCAGCACTTCTTAAAAGGGCTCCCATACTTGCCCAGCCTGGAATCATCCCAAAAGCAGCTTTATTTTATATTATCCCCTTAAGTTCATTACAACACATCTGTACAATACAAAACGCTACAGTATAGTTTTCATTCTTAAAAAAACATCCACCGGCATATACGTATTATGTCATCACGCTACACCGTGTTGTACTTTTGACAATAGCCTCGGTCATATTATATGACACTGTGTGAGAAAATACCCTCTGCCTCTGATAGCCTCGTGATGGGTGAGCTGCCGTTACGTGTGAACGGCTTTGCGTGCGCTGTAGTCTCCCACTGACGCACTTTATATATACACTGCTGTTCTGCCCACATGCGTGCTTCTGCTTCTCCCACATCTTACCGCGCTGTCTGTCAGTCCCTTGGCCGTGGAATTGTGAGCCGTTATGTAATTCTGTAATATATTTTTTTTCTCCCGTATCCCATAAACATGGCTTTCGGGATTATCTCACATTTGAGAATGATTTTCAGGCTGCTTTAATAACTTGCGTTTGAAAAAAAACATACATGAGAATTCATCCAGTGTAACATCTTACACGCTTTTCCACGTTGGATCGTGTCAGCGTTTTCGGAAATCGATTTCAGTAGGCCGATAGTAGTTTGTACAATCCGCCACTGAATGTTCCCTGGTCCCGCTGTCAGTGCTGAATAATTCATACGTAGTTCTAAAATAAGACCCAATGGCTGGGAGAGCACCTATTCGTGTCAATATTGCGCAGAGATTGGAGTCACAGCACGGACGCTTTTAGTGCCTTTTAAGAATCTATTTCAGTAAAAGGCAAGTTAGGATCCATACTTCAGTTGTCCAGCAGACGCTGCGGATGGGGACACAAAGCCAGCGTATCAATGTATCCATGTTAAGTAATACTTACATCGTGTACCGTTGTCAGGTATTAAAAGGAGCACCAAGATGATAATTTAGTTATTTAGAATAATTTAGTAGAAAATTGCAGCTGTATATTTACGTTAATGCGAATACACATACACACAAAACAAGAGAGAGAGAGAGACAGAGACCGAACCACATGCGCTCACACGCGTCCACTCTCTGCCTCGCACGAAAAAAAAAGTCATCCGTGAGGTCAGGATTTAAAAGTGCATAAATTACTTGCTACACGAGCGGGTGGTGTTACGTAAGCTCTCCCGTCCGCTAGAGCCCTGGATAACAGTGGCAACGGTAGAGTTGCGGAACAACAGAAGGGACGACCACGCACGCTGAAACAGAAGACAGCGCACCGGAAAAAGCAGCGAAAATGCAGGAATTTCACCTCTTGTTTTGGAAGTGAAGTCAAGAGGACGACCAACTGCGGACGGGAAATTTTTGGAGAGCAAGAGCACCGAACCAGTCGTCGTTATCCCTGGTGTGATTGGGTCCCCTAACAGTGGCTGTAAGGGGGTCACAATTAAAAAAAGAGGATTTTGGCATGCAGGCGTGAAGGCAACCTTTTCCCTCTCGAGGACTCTCCCTCTCCCTACGCCCCGCTGCAGCTGTGGCCCCCATGACTCTGGCAGTAGGTGTAAGGAGTATGACCCCAACGTGGCCCCTCATTTGGACATTATGGGGGCTCAGCGTGAGGGTCAGCGCCGACCCAGGCTCGTCTGTCAGTCCCATCCTCCTGAACACGACGCCCGTCACGGCCACAGAATATACACCTAATGTCACGGACGTCGCAACTACACCCAGCAACTACACAGGTGGGTAAAAACACGGGTCTCTGCTTGAAGTACAGTTCACCAGCTGCTCCTCGAATAATTTCCGAACGTCAAAGGAAAAGTGAGTATTTGGTACACTCTTTATGCGTGCACACAGGTGCAGCACATCGTGGCTGTTCAGCTCGGGTCAAGGCCACTGAGGTAAAGGTTGAGGTTGCGGCTTGCGCTATGCGATTAACAGCTCACCGGATCTGCATTGGAGAGTGGGTTGTTGTGCTCGCTTGGTGTATGAATTATTCTTCGGTGTTTTTTTTATTATAAAGTATGATTAGATGGACTGTCAGTGACACATCAGAGATGAACGTGCAGTCACGCGCACACGTGCACGCATGCATGCACACATAAACCAGCGCACTCACGTGTCCGCCTGCACACATAAATACAAACACGGAGAGAAACAAAGTAATACAAATCTCCTTAAGGGTTTAAAAACGCACAGTTCATAAGCAGAATGCACCGCGAGCATGAGGGCTTCAGTGCAACAGCGGAGATCAGCAGGCTTTGCTGGAAACCCTCTGTTCTGCTGATGGATTGGACTGGATGCATTGACCGGACCACTGGACTTTGATAGCTATTTTTCTCATTCTCCACTGCTACGCTGCACTTTGTAAGAGAGTGCTCAGCTGCAGGGAAATGCAGTCTGTTCAAATCACAGTAATTTCATCATCTATATTAAAGATTCCACGCTAATGTCAACATTACATTGCATTTACATTTTTAGTCATTTAGCAGACATTCTTATCCAGACTGATTTACGACATAGACTACTTTACTAATTTGCAGTTACATTACAAATGTTTACTCTTTCTTACAAAACAGGACATGGAGAAGTAGGAGGTGGGGAGCACGGACACGAGAGGTGGGAATGATGGAGAATATGTGGAGGAAAGGAAATACAAGCTTTCATTGACCAGTAGCTGGTGACAGGAAAATTAATATCTGAGATGGGTTTATGGATTAAATATTTTAAAATGGTCCCACCATATGATGCATAGTGTGGGCTGTTTGAGAGGCAGGTACAGAGTGCTACATGTTACTTATTCTTGTATCACTAGTTATTAACTTTGGGTAACAAATTTGCACAAATATTAATATTTTGCTTGTTTTCAGTAACTTTCTGCAACCACCGAGATCATAAGGTAGCCTTTGGCTATATTCTTCATCCAACATTACGGACAGAGTGCTTTGTTGTTAGATTGAACAGTGGACATTCAGGCGCTCACAGGGGGACCATTCATCAGAGGGAGCGAAAGCATACTCGTGCAGTCAGGACTGTGAGAGCCACAGGAATGCCCCATGACCACGACTCCTTTAAAGGGACTCTTTCATGCTCACATACATCTGGTTTTTACAGCTCTGTAAAGTAGCCAAGCAATAAGGATGTTATGTGTTAGATGCTCTCTAAAACGTGGACAAATGAGGAAGATTGTCATCAAACCTTGAAATCACAATTTCTCTGCCAGAAGTTAGACATTCACAGCTTCAAGGTGTAAAAGAGGCCCAAGCAGCACATTGAAAACAAAATTTAAAGGTAATTGATTAAAACAGTGGCTGTCTGTCCACCTCAAGAATGAGGAAACTTGATATCCTTTTGGAATGTATGCCATTGGACTTGAATTAGGGCATTCACAACCCCCTCATGGGTGCTTAAAAGCTTAAAATTGGTCTTATCTAGGAAAATACTGATTTGTCTTATTGTGTGTTTGTGGTTTGAACAACAGGTGTTGCATTTAATCCATTCCATAATTCAAGATAAAGAATTTTTTTAATTTGAAGTGTGATGTAGATAATCTGATGGGTTGAGCTTTGCTCCACTTGTCCATAATTTCTGAGTCCTGTTTCATCTGAGACAGGCAGCACCATGGTATTGTCTTTCTAGATAATTATGGGATGTGGCTGGCAGAATGCTAACAGTGTGTTGGTATTCCATAGTGTACAAGACTCACTTTCACTTTCTAATGCCTCTTTATTCCGGCCGCAGTGCTCAGGTAGAGTGTTATCGCTGTCCCACTTCTCCTGCAGCAGCAGACACAATGGGTGCTTTCTTTTAACCTGGAGATATATGTTAATGCAATACCCCTGGCCTTGGCAAGGGTTCACCACTATCGTTAGGTTTCAAGGCTTGAATTGGCACTAGATTTTTTTTGCCATTTGTACCAACTTTCAAAGGATTGGGAAGGATTATGGGTGTATGGGTTCTTTTGTCACCCTGACCCGCATGTGAAGGGATGCTTACATGGGTAATGAGTTTTTCTGTGTGTTGCTAAAACCGCTGAGTTTTGGGGGGGGGGTGATTAAATACTTTGTGTCAAGGTAAAGTACCCAGTCTTGTGGTATAATCTTAATTAAATTGCCTAATAGGGAAAGCACACTTAGTTGCGCTTGCCATTCATCTCCCAGAGGCCCCCCCCCCGGCCGCACCACACCGCGCCCGCGGCTTCTTCGGGGGACGATCACGCACAAATGGGATTACTTAATTGCTTATGTCACAGAGTGAGGGCTGAGGAGCACAGGAATAACCGTGACGCCGCAGTCCTGACGCAGCACCCGGGCGCATTAACAGCCCCCCGTGTGACCAGGGAGCGGGGTGGCCAATGAGGAGAAGAGCAGACACGGACCAAAATAAACAGACAAACAGCAGGTGGTCGACCGCAGAGGGTTGCATTTGACCCAGAGTGTGTTCACCCTGGGCGGTCTCTTCGTACACGGGAAATGCAATAAATAACCAATTTGAACGATGGTAAAGTTATCTGCTGCTTTTAAATGACTTCTGAAAAACCCTTCCTAAATCTGCATGCCAAGTGCTGTAGTTGCACAGGCAAAAACAAAGATATGAGGTGTGCTTCTTCATTGTGTGGCATTGTTTTCTTTGTGTGCCACGCAGGTTATTTACCATGCTGACATTCTTCAGCTGACTGAAGAATGTCAGCACAGTAACTGTTAACTGTTTGACTATAACTATAACTGTTTGAATATCCTTGTGGACTGTAAGTGGCACTGGGCCTGAGGCCCTCTTTTGTGATTCTGGCAGAGATGAGTAAGTGAAGAGAACTGCTTTATTTATTAAAGAGCTGGACCCATTGTGTTCATGCTCTCAGGCGTTTGCTCGGTTGTGTTCCTCTTCTCTCGGGCCCCCCCCCTTCGGTGCAGAGCCCTGGAAAAGAGCATCAGCATCTTTGGTGCACGTGCCGAGCGGAGCATGTGTCTTCAGCGGAGAGTTGTCCTATAGCCCAGGGGCGTGCGCACACGGTGTGCGCGGGTCGGCGCGAATGCGGGTCGGCGCGGCCGTTTTCGCGGCCGTCCCCTGACCCGGGGCTCCGCCCCCGTGCCCGAGTCGGCGGGGGCGCTCGGACGCCGCCACTCATGCCCAGTCCTGTCCCCGGCTGATCATCGGCGATGGCTTTTCGGGGATAAATCTTTAATAGACGGCCTAATCTTTATTTAATCAGACTCTGCGAGGTTGGCTGGGAGGCCCCCTCGGGGAGGGTGAGAAGGGAGGGACAGAGAGAGGGAGAGAATGATAAAGAAAAAGAAAGAGACAGTTGTTCGGCTGCAGAGTCAGGTTTCCTCATGTCGCTGACGTGCTTTGGCAGCACACAGCATCGCCATGCCAGTTAAGCCCTTCTGAATGAACCTGGCACACAGGCCCAGCTCCTACTGCTGATTTCAGTCTCTTAGACCAGTGGCTCTAATGCTTATGAGGAATCATAGCTCACTATGCGCTGAAAAACCGTTGAAAGATCAGTTTATCCCTGCCTTTGTTGCATGCAGCAGGGGTCAAACACCGGTAATGAATGGAAATGTGATGCATTGAGAGAGGATCACTTTAGAATACAAGTGAAATTCAGTGTTGTTTCCTAATGACAAGTGATTTAATAGATATGACATTCCATACAATCAAAGCATGAAGGTTGTGCCTGATGTGGTTACAGCAGTACTTTTATATGGCTTGGAGTCCGACAAAGGGATCACACCGGGCCGTGGGCCAAGGTTGTTGACTCCCTGTATGGACATCATGAACAGAGAAAAGAAAGAGGGAGATGGGGTGGAGGAGGGATGCCGTGAACAGCTGACATGGAGAGGAAGTGGCAAGAGAGATTTTTATAGTCATGGACAGGACCAGTTTGTATAGGTTTGGTTCATTGCCTCATCAGCAACTTCAGCTAGTTTTTATGAAGACTGTAAAGGAATTAAACTGCACATCAGTTCTTAAACATTTCATGGATGTTATCCCCCTGCATGGTAATGGTTAAAACATTTCTCCACAGCAAACTAGCTGTATGACTTGAAAATGACCACATCAAGCAGCAGACTGCACTCCAGTAAGTGCAAGGTTCCCACAACAGTCGATAAAATCCTTGAAATCACCATGAAAGTGATGAGAAAATCATGCAACGTGGTCAGCCATCCCACTGTTCTTAGAATGTAATGGGATTGGCCAAATGTAAAATGGCAAACTGCTGCACCCCTCCTGTTGTTTCCAGTCAGCGTCCCCTTTGCAGGGCCTGCCTTTGCCGATGCTTGAATTGTCAAGCGACGAACCTGTAATTTCCTAAAAATATCTCAGCAGCCGGTAGCTCGCAAACGCAGCGGGGCCGAGCTGTGCTGAGTGTTACTCAGCGTCAGTGTGCGGCCCGGCTGGCTGCTCCGTGGTTGTGCGTGAGGGAGCTCTCTCTCCGGGGGCCGGGGCCCGGGGCCTTTGGAGCGACAAGCTGCATCTCTGATGAGTCAGCAGCCGGAGCGGCCCGCTCCATCACCGTGGGCTGGAGGGACGCGATCAGCGCGGTAACGAGCGCTTGTTAATCTTACGGTGGGAAGTTTGCTCGTGTGGGAGCGCGGCTGGGGAGCGGAGCCTTGCTGCGATCAGCAGGAAAATAAAGCAGGAAGGAGGGGAAGCGCTCGGCTGCATTTACATTTTTCGATTAGTGTTTTCTGGGAATAATGTTCACATTGTTTTTACGGAAGAGTCTGTGTCTGTGTGTGTGTGTGGTTGTGGTTGTGTGTATATTTGTTTGCATGTGTGTGGCTGTGTGTACTTGTTTCTGTGTGTGTATGTGTGTGTACATGTGTGTGTGTTTGGTTGTGTGCAGGCATGTATGTGTATTTGTTTGTGTGTTTGTGTGCATTTGTGTCTGTATTTGTTTGTGTATTTGTGTGTATGTGTGTGTCTCTCACAGACAAATGGAACAGAAACGCACTGTGCAGTGGTGTCAGCATCCCTCATCCCTCTCCGGCTTTATCAGGGCCACTGCAGAAATCCTGCCCATCTGTCTCATCTAATCAGGGAGACAACAGCAGCCAGCTCTCCTGCTCTCACACGCCACAGACCTTCCCACATCACGCCTCCCTCTGCCCTTTTGGGTCCCATTCTTCTGACTGCTTCTTCTTCCTAAGACGGTGATTCATCTGTCCGTCTGTCTGTGTGTCTGTCTGTGCAGGCCTGAGCTGTGTGTCTCTGCTCCCGCCTCGCCGGGGCTCGTTCTACGTGGAGAGCGGCACCGGCGTTTCGCTGGGCTCCGTTCTGGTGTTCTGGTGCCGCGAGGGGTACCAGCTGGTGGGCAGCGAGAAAATCGCCTGCATCATTCGAGCCGGCATCCCGCAGTGGAGCAACTATCTCCCAGTCTGTGAAGGTGAGAGATTTCTGCCCATTTCTGCGCATTCATTCATTCTGCCCCTCCTCTCCCCCCCCTTTCTCTCTATTGTAAGTGTATGCATTTTCTGCAATTTTATTTTATTTCACTGTTATTCTATCCTGGAATGGGCCTCTGGAGAAAGACTGACATGATTATTGTTCCCAAATGACATGTATTAGCCATTTGAGGCATCACCATGGAGCATAAAACCACTGCTCCAGAGAGGTCAAGACATCCCTTGCTTGGCGACAGAGCCCAAAATTCCCCCTCACACATTCACATAATAAACTTCGGCTCCGACCTCATTTTAATTGTGAAGCACCCGCTAATCCCTAATCCCTAATCCTGGTGTTAAGGACGGTCGCTCAGCGGATGAATTCACTGCGGGGCACCAGACCTGGGAGAACAGGACGGGTCAAATGTGCAATGTGGGCCCGTCCCACCGTTAGGGTGCCCGTTCCTTTCCCCCTATCGTAAACGCCCCTGTCCCTGTGCCCCTCGCCAGCCATCCCCAGGCCTGAGGATCGGGGCCTCCGTGTGGCCGTGCTGGTGTCCGTGGTCAGTGGCATCGTGATCCTGGCCATGTCCGTCTCCTTCATCATCTGCTGCCTGCAGGAGCGCCTGGGCAAGGAGAGGGAACACCGGCGTGACAGCCGATCCAGGTGGGTCACCGCTGTCACCTCACTTCCAGAGCGTCCATACACACCTGTGGTGTTATATACAGCACCCATACAGACAGCAAAGCAAGATTGGAACTGCTGTCACCTCACCCCCATCTGTACTTACCTGTACTGTAATACACAGCACCCATACAAACAACAGAATGCAGGTAGGAACCGCTGTGACCTTATTCTAATCTACACTTACCTGGAGTGTAGTATACAGCACCCATACAGATAGCAGAATGCAGGTAGGACCTGCTATCACCTCACTCCCGTGTACACTTACCTGTGCTGTAATACACAGGACCCATGGAGACAGAGCCAGGTAGCTGTCACCTCACTCCCAGAGCATCTGTAACGACACACCACATCCATAAAAATAGCCTGGCCAAGCATATTAATTACCCCGCTCAAGGGTACAACCGCAGTGTCCTGTCTCGATTTCAGCATGCCACCCTCTGGGTGCCAGCTCAGTACCTGAGCCTCCATGACACAGCGCTTCTGCTGCGTACGTGTACTGCCGCAAACTCACAGTACACACACACCGCAAGCACAGGGCCTGTGAGTTTACACCAGCTACACCAAAGCTGAACAGCAGGCCGCGAGCAGATGCTGTATCGCACAGCTCACAGCTCCTGCTTCTCACCTTTACCAAATGCATGATGTAATATCACACTTTAACAACACACGTTCCTGTTTCGGCTGGCGTTGCAGTGATGGTGATCGTAATGATGTTGATGGTGACCGGGATGAAAGGAAAGTCATAATGAGTAATGCCCAACAGGAACAGGTTGCCCGGTGACGAAGGAGGGCTGCAGATTCATAATTCAGATTCGAGAGCAAAATTGTTTTTTTTTTTTGAAAATTTTGTAACATCAAAGGGGAAGCCGTATGAAATTTACATCAGCAATCTGCCAGTGGAATACATTTTCTCTTTTTATACTGTTCTGAAAGCTGGCATTTTGTACAGGAGCAAAACTTGCCTTTGCACACAATGAACTCTGTTCATGAAAGTACAGAGTAATAAATCATGAACCATTAAACATTCCAGTGCAACACTTTTCATAAATATTGCACAACGTATTTAAGAATAAATTACATGCTTAAGTATGTATGAATGTAAACATCAACAATTTAGTAAAATTTGAAATTCAGTGTAAAATGGGTACATTTATTGGCTGAGGGACAGGGACATCTTTATTTTATGAATGTCTTTCTTCATGTGTGTTTACAGGTATAATTATGGCAAGATTTTTGCAAGCGTATGTAGTTGTATATACTGGATGTGTAGAGACATACATGAAGATGTGTCTATGGAAATGTGTATAAATGTGTGCATGAAAGTGTATAGTAGATCATGCAGGTATTACAGTGTGTATATGAAAGTGTCTATAACTGTGCAGGTTTTAAAGTTGCATGCCGGTGCGCATGGAAAAGAGTGAATTGGTGCATCTGTCACTTCCCCTCTGCAGGAAGAGAGAGAAGCAGCGCTCCTCGTCCCGGAGAGGTGCGTGCTGGCTGGAGCGGGAGGACGGGGACTGGGACGCTTTCCCCCCTCCCAAAATATTCCATCTGTCCCACCGCCTCCCCACTGACAGTCCACACTACTTGGGAGGTTACCGAGGCTACGAGAACCGTGGATATCAGAGGTGGGCTTCTTATGGCACACTTACTGCAAAATTACTGCACAGCATGAAATAAGAATTAGTTATATAGTTATATATAATATATATAACTATATATATATAACTATAATTAGTTATATATATATATGAATATATTTGTGTATGTATAAATATATATGTGTGTGTTTATATGAATACATGAATGCTCCCTTGTGAATGCTCCCTTATTTTATGAATGTCCCAAGCTGGACTTTCATAAAATAACCAAAACCAAAACCAACATCCCCCTCTCTAAATATAGGCAGTGCAGCCTGTCACAGCACAGTCTTTGACAGCTTTTTGTGTGTCTGTGTTCCCTCTTCTCCCTGCTGCCAGGAGCCAGGAGAGCCTGCTGAAAGGTGCCGTCCCGGGACTGTACTGCACTGAGAACCAGGTGTACCCTCACATGGTGCTGCAGAGGGTGCCCACCCCCACCGCCCCCGTCTACCTGCACCTCCCCGCCCAGCCCTCCGAGACCCCCCCCCCTCCTCAGGTCATGTCCGCCTACGCCAACCCCGCCTACCACAGCAGCCCCCACGACACCCCTCACAGACCGTGGCCATAGCGACCCCCCCGCCCACCCCGCGCTGTCAAACTCTTCCTCCGGTGCTCCCCACGCTCCGGTAGTCATGGTGAGAGTTCTGCGCTGGCGAGCCGCCGATGCTGCTGCAGCGAGCGCCAGACGCAGGTTATGCAAAGACACGCCGCGGTGGCGTGACGATGAAAATGTTCCTGTCCTCATGCATTTACACGTTTAACGCATTCAGAGTTTTCCCCCCCGAAAGCTCTCCTATCAGAAACGAGCGGAAAACAACTCCGTTTTCTCTTTACCCTTGTTCGCTCCCATGGTGATATTTTTGGGTACGTACCCCTTCGTCTGTCCCCCTAGGAGCCACCTGCTCAGTTTGTAGTTGCGTACAGCCCCCTCTAGCTCCCGTTCGTGGCCAAAAGTGGCTTTAGTGTCATCCCACAAGAAACACTTGACTCTGTGTGTGAGTGGTTGACTGCACCATTATGCCAGCATACAGGATCCTTTGTGCTGGCAGCGGCTGGACACATCTGGCCGGCAGAGTGACATCACAGAGGAAACGCTGGCCTGTTTGAGGGAGGCTGTGCCGAGACGGGATGACATCCCCTCGATCTGGAAGGAACAGCCATCAGTATCGCAATATGCCACCGTACAGTAAAAGCAAGGACTGTGGGCATTTGTCTTTAGCCTGCCAGCCTTCCACAGTTTTAAGCAGCTCCTCTTTAACCTCTTTCTCCTCTTTAACCAATCTCTTCCAGTGCAACCATAATCTGGTTTTATGAAGAGAAAGGGCAGTTCTGATTCTTATATTGTTCTTAAATCATTCAGATTTCTAGTTTTTTTGTATGTGTGTTTTGAGGATCCAGAATTCTGTATTATGCACTGGTTTGTTGTTGTTGAGCGGGTCTTTGCCATTCCTCAGCTGCAGAGAAACAGCAGACAAAAATAGTCACAATAAGCATATTTGTGTGCACATTGAAGGAAATTATGGAGTCTGAAATGGACTATGATCCATGTCTTCCTGTATCCCAGCACCTGTTACATGTTTGTTTTATAGAAATGTATAAAGTTTCCTGAACAAATAAATAGATTTTACTAAATCAGATTTCCATTGTTATTATTTTCCTGCCTTGTTAAAATTTCACTGCCAAGACTGTAGTTCTGTGCAACAGATGTCTTGCTGCATGTGCACACTCAACACTGACTGGTCACATGTCTCAATGCAGATGTCAAGCTGGGTTTTGTAACCCCCAGGTTGCTTTATCTGCAGTGCTGTTCCATCAAAATCCACTGGAAGAGAAGCGTTTGAGAAAGGCATAAACTGACGTGGCATTTTGAGGCAATGTAAAATGGCTGTACTAACTATGCACCCCAACAGGGGGCAGAATTACACCATAGGTGGAAGAACTGTCCTAACAGCAGTCAGCACTGAAAATTGTTTGAATTTCATCTTTCATTTGTTTAAACTTATATATGTCCTTCATGTCCTGAATATCATTTTATACATGCAGTAATCACACAAATATTTTAATTATAAAATGCTGATATTTGCTTACAGAATGTAGTTAAATTGTAGCTTTCCTGTCCAAGTCTGAGAGTGTTATTGTTTTAAAGGGAGCTGGAGGACCTGATGGAGTGTGATCTTCCAGGAAAAAGTATTGAGATACAAGAAGGGACAATAAGTAATATGTCCATTACATGTCCAATATGGATAAATGCAAGAGATAAATCCAAGAGAATTTTGAGAAAAAAAAAGATTTTGTTCCGATTTGTTTTCTTTTTGGGTGCAATTTGCATTGTAAAGCTCAGAATCAGACGGAAAAATCTTTCACCTGCTCTCATTTGTTTCCTGGCACCTGTGCCCTTCGTCCTTGTGTCTAGTGGCCCATCTCAAGGTCTTGCAAATACTTGCTTTGTCTATTTAAAGTTGAAGACTGAGGTGTGACACAGAGGACAGGTAGAGGGAAAAGGGTGAGGACACAGTCCTGTGGTCTGAGCTGTCTGTGGGTCACCTGTTAGCCCAGCTTGGTCTGTTTACAGCTTCCATAAAGCCTCTATTCCAAAAAAAAAGAAGCAAGGAGAAAGGTCTAGGGACCCAAGGGTGAGTACAGAGTTGGTCTTCAAAATGTTCTACATAAATGTTTCATTAATATGGTCTATCAGAGAACTGTGAAGGTGCATAGCAGAAACACCCATATGAATGTAAAGAATGAAATAATTCAGTTCCTCTTTACAGATATGTAAAACAAGAAACCAAGAGATAACAGTGAAAAGGGACAGGAGATAGTGATCTGTAAAGCTTTTGTTCAAAGCAAGAAAGGCAACAGCATTGCCTGTAGGTATCACTTTTTAATAATGAACCTTTGTGAACAGGTTTCTGATGAGTTCTTCTCAGAATTTAATTCCGTTTTTTCTTTGTAATTATAATTATGCTGAAACTAAAGACTTTCTGAAGTAGTGTTTGTTGTTTAACAAAAAAACTGATAAATTTAGTTCTCTTGTCCATTTAGACTTGTTTGTGACTTGTGCTAGATGTTTATCATTTCTGCTGTAAGCTACTAAATATATTGTAACAGATATAATACATTCTATACAGTAGGTCTAAAAAACAACAATATACGTTCAATTAGTTCAAAACTATTTTCATTTTTTGGGATTATTTTATGAGGAAAAAAAGACTATTTCAATGTAACATTTCAACCATTCAAATTCAATCCCCGAAAGGCTAAAGAAATGAAATATCTGAAAGAATCAGATAAGAATCAGAATTTAACCACATTACAAATTGGGTGTCAACCTTTGTTTTGCAGTAAAATTGAATACTGCAAAAAGAAACCATTACAATTTTTTAGTCTTTACAGCAACATATGAAGTGTACTATTCTGAGCATTTAGCAGCCTAAATGCCCACATAGGCTCCCACACTGCATAAAAATGATGCATGAGTTCACTAATGCCATCTGACATCACACATGGGAAACAAACACAATACAATGATACACCTTGAGTGTCGCGCAGCTGTGTATTCAGTGTAAAATACTTGGCTCATTACTTGCATTATTGACATTTAGCAGATGCTCTTATTCAGAGTGACTTACAAAGGTTACAATTTTTACATGTTATGGATTTATACAGCTGGATATTTGCTGAGGCAGTTGTGGGTTAAGTACCTTGTCCAAGGGTACAGCTGCAGTGCCCTAGCTGGGAAACAAACCAGCAACCTTTCGGGTACAAGCCCTGTTCTTTACCACTGTGCTGCTCTGCTGCCCCTGCTTGCTCATTCTAAATGACTGGAGTGTGTGTGTAGAGTGACAGTGTTGATCATGTGCTCCTCAGGTTGTTTCCCTGCATGGGCGTGTGAGGGTGCTACCTGTGGAAGGCTCTTGTCCATGTGAACTGCAGGGCATCCCCATGGATTACTCCAAAAATAACACCACGTTTGCAGATGTCTATGCCAACTCCTCATCATTCCTCCCCAATGACTACAAGTCAGCGGAGTTCGACGTGGGGGAAATCGTGTACAAGTGCCACGGGCTTGGCGCCGCGGACGTGTGGCTGGGCATCAAGATCTCCGCCCTGGTCGTGGGCTTTCCCGCCAACGTCGCTTCCTTCTGGCTGCTGATGCTCACCAAGAGCGCCCTGTCCGCCTCCGAGGTGCTGGGCCTCAACCTGTCCGTCCTCAGCGTCCTCCACTGCCTCTGCCTGCCCATCGACGTCTACAGCGCCTACTACTGGCCGTCCGAGCAGACGCTCTCCGCCGCCGAGGCCCTCTCCGTCTTCAACCTCTTCAGCTGCCCGCTGCTGCTGGCCAGCATGTGTCTGGAGCGCTACGCGGCCGCGGGGCACCCCGCCGCACACCAGCGGCTGGGCAGCTCGCAGCTCCGCGCGGGCTTCTCCGTCCTGGTCTGGGCGCTGACGGTGGTCACGGGCACGGTGGCGTACTTCGGGGGCATCCTGTCCATGGCGCTGCCGCTGGCGTTGGTCATCGCTGCCCTCTTCCTGCTGATGCTGCTGTGCCTGGCTGGGATCGCCCTCGCCGTGCTCAAGGGGGGCCCCAAGGAGGCCCCAGGGGATACCCCAGGAGATGCCCCCCCCTCGCCCAGGGCGGTCCTGAAGAGCGTGCTGGCCGTGCTGACCCCCTTCGCCGTGGCCTACCTGCCCTTCCTGGCTCTCGACCCGTTCCTCTCTGGGCTCCACGCAGCGAAGCAGCAGATGGATGGGACGTGCTGCCACATCTTCCAGCTCCTCATTGCCTTCCCCAACCTGGGCGCCTATATTGGCCCGATGCTGTACCTGCCCAGAGCAAGGCGAATGCTCTGTGGCCGGAAAAGAGAGCAGGAGCAAGACCAGGCAGATGGGGAAAATGCACCATAGCCCTGCGGGTCCTGCAGCATGACACAAAAGAGGAGAAATTTTACAACACCGCAATCACACACATCTGGTCATGAGTGTAAGCCGGGAGATCTTTACATTACTGGTGTAGTTAAGCAAAACCTTCAGTTAGTTTTTCGGTGATGGGATGTAATGGACATCTGGATTCATCATAATGTTAGCAAATCTTACCATGTGTCTTCATCATAACATGTATTAATTAGCATCTGTCTTATTTTAAATATGGTTCGGTTTCACTTGCCTTAAGAACTGTAAGAATTGTTCTGGCAAATGTAAAATAAATGGTAAAAATGATAGAAATAAAAACTGAATATTAAATAAGCTCAGCTGTTATCCATATTTTTATTTGACATTTATGAAGGTCAGCTCATTCCCCTTTTGCAGGAATGACCTTGAGGCCATTATGGGTGTAGCTCACATGGGTTTGCATTGCTAATAAACTACGGAGAATGACTAGGCAACCAGGCTGAGAAAAATGGGCTTGGTATATAAAGTACCTATCCCTTTTTCCTATTGTGTTTCATTTTGTGTGCACTTCTAAAGAGAGATCTTTGACTTTGAAACAACACTTCGCTGTTAGCATACATACCCATAATAAATTCATTCTTCATAACTGTCACAGATAATGCCACAAAACAACTTCCACCATGTTCGTCCAACATGCTGTCTTGCAAAATAATAATTCTGAACGTGCGCTCGCCAAATCAAAAAGGAACACGAGTGATGTCCACTAGATGGCGTCATAGGACCAGAGCTAAAACTTCGGTTGATATTTTCGTGTGGGAAATTTAGTATAGCGACAAATAATTTAACTAAATTATATTAGATGTGAAAGTCACGAACGCCAGTAGTGAATTTCCTAGAAACAATCGCAGTGATATGATAGGTAAATACGCAAGTAACTACTTTAAATCATTTCTAATTAACACCAGAACTTGGAAAGATGAAAATGCGCAGTGTACTACTAAAATCCTCAAGTCAGTTCTCCCCAATATGTACGATAATAACAATATTCAAGACCCCAGATAAATTCTGTTTTACACTTTCCCCTAATTAGGCTATCTCCACTGTCTGCTGTCTATGAGTGTGGATCTCCTGTGTCCAGTTCCAGTTGCAACGCTTCCTGTTCTGTCTGTCTCAATAACCCTTTGTACCAGCCAACTATAGGTCTCTGGACTCCAAGACGAGCACGCCCTCATTTTTCATACAATTAATACAATGGATGCATTATAACCATGCTTTCTAGACTTTCAATCAATACAACCCATTTGCTGTGAAACAATTTTGATATTCGGATATGTTCTGAATTCCCTGCGCTGATATATGTATTGTAAAAGACAAACCATATATGTACCTCTGTTATTAAAGTCACATCCATGTATTTGCCTTTGTTTGGTTTATTAATGTGGTTTAAATCTGTGAACATGTGCAGTCATGTTCCCCTCCCCTTGATTCAACAAACGGGCGTGGAAATATTATTTCTGATGATACTTTATATTGAAGTGTTGAGTGTCAGAGCGGAATTTAAGAAAGGTGAGTAATCAAAGGATGGACCAGGACTACTCTGTCTGGAGTTATCCCTCACGTTAGAGGGGAGGGTTTGAGCCAATCGGAGAGTCGCCTGCGCGTCAGTCAGTGCACCTCTTAAACGGAGACGCACGGTCCACCGTCGCGAGAAAGAGCGTCCCCTCTAAATAATTAATCAAGCCAAGCAATCGTTTATTTCTAAAATGCATCCTCAGTTACTATTTTCGTATTCTATTTCTAACAAGCCAACTCAAAACGTAAGATAAATTTGAAAGTAGATAGTTACTCCGACGCAACCGGTATTTTTCCCTCTCTCTCGCAATCTGATGACAGCGACAAGTGTATTCGTTGCATGCCGGTTTTCATGGCCAGGACCGACACGGACGGTTTACTATGCAGACGGAATAGTAAACTGGACAGTTTCCTTAGGAGGAATACGGAGCGATGCGTCTACGAGCGGATCCGAGCTTACGAACCCTGCGTTGTCATCTCGGAGACGGTCAACAAGGTGTTCATGTACGTTGTCTTGAGCGACGATTCCGTCTACCTGGTCGAGTACCCGCCGCGCACCATTCAAGAGGCAGTCAGTTTCAGGGACGTCCTTGACATAGAACTGGTAAGCAACGGCTACAGAAAAAGTATATTTTATTTTTAAAATAACTTATGAGAACTGGAAGAGCACCTTGCTTATTGCCTTGTTACCATTTCAACTTGAGTGACACACATTAGTCACACAAGTTTTATTTTTAGAATGCAAGGTTGCTCTAGATCAAAAGAATAGACTGTGGACCAGATGAGCAGCATGCTACCTGGACACCTTTGGCTAGGTCACCTGGGGAAGAGGCTGGTGATGTGGAAATATCCAAATCCCTGCCAACCCCAGGAATACCACCGGCAATGTATCCGAGAGCATCTCACAGCTGTTTTCATTGTTGAACCTTTGTGGCACACCTTCACATCTGGAAGACATGCAACTAGTTCTTTGTGTCATGGCCACAAATGCAGAGACTCTTACAAGACCAAGCATCAGACAGACAGGAAAAATATTCCAATGCATTGTTGTGGCCATGGTATACACTGGAATGGATATTTCTGGGTGACAGATATAATATTGGCTGTATTTCATTTATGTGTCTAGCACTGGCAGTGGCTGGGGAATGACAGCCTTTTCAGTGTCCTCACTGTCAGAAGTAAGAGAATTGGGAGTGATTCACACCTGTCATTCAGGCCAAAGGTGAAAAAACTGAAACGGTGAGAGCTTCATGCCCACAGGAAGTGTGTCCCTCAACTTCTATCGGTCTGTGAAGGTTACACAAGCCCTGTGACCGTGGTCTGTGGAGAGGTCAGGCTAATGATAGCAATGGAGGGAGGAAAGCCCTAATCGGTCTGGCTCCTCCGTTCCCTTACCAACGGTAAGCTCAATTAAACTGATTAAGGGATGGAAGATTTGTTAAGCTTTCCCCGCAGATTTCATAAGCTCAAACCATGACAACTGTGACCGCAGCAAGGACTTCAGTGGAAGGTCATATTCACAGGTCTGCCTCTTAAAATAATTCAACAAAAACAAATCAAAGTATTTCGACCAACTCAAGCAGACCTGGCCCTCATCACTGTATTATATTATATTATATTATATTATATTATATTATATTATATTATATTATATTATGTTATAACTCTGAATACCCTGTCAATGTTTCTGTAAATAATGTAAGAAAACTGCAGCTGGTGGCTGAGTCATGTCTGGAGAGTGCATCTGGTGGATTCCATATCACTGCCAGATAAGACAGGTTGCGGCTGTATTCAGTCAAACTGCAATGTGTTTTGTCCCTGATCTGGAATAAAAAAATGGGCAAGTGTTTGACTGTTGACACCAAAAAATATTTTTGGTTGATTTCAGTGAACGATGAACTTTTAATGATATGTAAAGTTAAGGACAAAATGCCTCATGTTTCCAGGTAGTTTTGGTCTTCAGTTACTTTAGATACAATGTCCTTAACAGAAGCAAGTCTGTAAGCAGTGATGCTCACAGGTGAAGTATTACATTACATGGCTTTGTTTGGGATGGTACCTGTTGCTACGTATGCCATATGGTTTGTAAGCCTGGTTGCTGAGCATTGATGTGTACTCTGATTTTTGGTAATTTCAACCAAAATCTTCATAGCTTCATAGATCCATCCTAAATGGATCAATTATTTGGCTTCTTTTGACCAAACAACCTTTTTTAAACGCCCCTGTGGCTGATTATTTGTGCTTTTATTTCTCTGTGCTTGTGATCTTCCTCACCTCTTCCCTTTAAACAAATCAAAGATATACAGTGATACAAAATTAAATTCAATAGCCATGTGTTCACCAACAGAAAAAAGATCAGTCAGCCACAGACAGGGCTATGTGGCAGTTTCTAGTTCGGTCAGTATGTTTCCAATTGATAGCCAGCCAGAAAAACACCAGGAACAGCTGTGTCCCAGAACTGTGCTTACTTCAAAGGAAGTATGGCTGTCACTGTCCCGCCGCTGCTCATCAGAGGTGTCCAAAGCCAAGTATGCTGAAGCACTCATGATCATTTTTAAACGTTGCAGATGTTGCTGATGTTTACCGTGTCTAATTAGGCTTGTCTGTTATGTCTCAAATAGGTCAACGATTTACCGGATTTTCTCAGCGGCCGCGAACGGGAACACTCGCAGCATATCCGTGTTGTCTACGCCTCCCCAAAGCATGCTGGGAAAAGAGTTGCGGGGGCCAGAGGCGAGAAAGCCAGGCCACGCCCGCCCCCGTCCCCTTCCCGACGCAACACCAGGAGCGCCTCTCCGTCTCTTAAAGGTGAGGTCATAGTTGATGGTGGAACTGTAGCATAGTGGTTAATAGTAGTAACCGAAAGATTGCTGGTTTGATACCCCGCTGGGGCACTGCTGCTGCACCCTTGGGCAAGGTACTTAACCCTCAATTGTCTCAGTAAATATCCAGCTATATATATAACACCATATGTGAAGTAGGTCATAACAGATTGGCCTAATCCACCTTTGTGCATGAGCCTGCCTCTTGATATTTAGAGATGTCAAACCATCAGTTTAAAAACACTTGCTGTAACCTACATGTGCATAACCTAAGCCTCCATGGACTCAGTGCTAGATAACTGGAGTTCAATCTCCAGGATGAATTCCAGAGTGCAGTCTAGCAGCAGCAACAAAAACACAGTTCTAGAACATAGCAGCATTTAGCTAATTTAGAGCTGTAACAGTTGAACAGACTGAACGACTCTTAGGAGGCACCTTCTCCAATTAATTAGTGCTTGGCCCAGTTTGCCCCCTGCTGTCTTGGAGGACCCCCATCGGCAGTGAGGCGCTAATGGGAGCTGCTGTCTGGGAGTGTGTGTCAGGCAGGCCGTGACCGTCGAGCTCAGAGCACGCGCTTATCACCTCTCCTGTGTCATAAGCTGCTGTAATCCCCCTGCGGCCTTGCTTCCAAATTCCGCCGGTCAGGGACATCTGTTAAGTCACATTGCCGCGCATTTTTTGGCAGGGAAGGTGTCATCGGGGCCAATGCGGATGAAGGCGCGCAAATGCAAACGCCTTCGGTCCATCGACTCTAACATCTGCGCATCATTCAGGAAGTCACATTTAGGATACAGTGGCAGATGGCTCTGTTTCCACTGAGGTTGCTGTACATCAGTTCCCGAGAGTGGACCCTAGAAACACCATGGCCACAGCCGCACACTCTCAGTGCTGTTCATTCCTCTCTTGACCCTTGCTGACCTGAGGCCCTCCTCCACCTGGCTCACCTGTGTGAGCTCATGCGTGATCAGCGAGGAGACGGCAGCGCCGGCACTCACACGCACTGGCACCGCCGGTGTCCGAAAGCTGCTTATCCAGGTCGAGGGCAGCGGTAAAGCCGCGACACGCCCCCGTCAGCGCAAGGGCATGTGCGAGGCGAGGACGTGCGAGTGTTCGCCATTCGGGACAGGAAACCACAGGCAGGCTCGAGGGGGAGGGAGGCGGGGGGAGAGGAGGGCGAAGAGCAATCCTCAGAACTTTCCCGCCTCTGGTCTCTCTGAGGCCACGCTGGCAAACAAGCACAAAGAGCTCCACATGAGATAACAGACCCGAAGGCGAGGCAGCGAAGTGTAGCAGCAAACAGAGCAAGCCAGGACGCCGTGGTGGAAGCCGCAGTCATATTCCACTGTCGGTAATGTCCGTGACTTCAATTTAGCGGTCTCTCCATGGCATAATGAACTCACACTCCAGCCCTCTCCAGCAGCTGTTTCCCTCTTTCTTTCCTCTGTGTCTCCTTTCCTTTCTCCCACAATGTCTCATAGATTGTTTTTTATTTCTTGATTTTGTTTTTGCAAAATTTGTTCTTATTTTACAATTAAAATAAAGTTGCCTAAAAGGGCAACAGTTTCTCTCACATTTTCTGACTTTTCATCTGTCTCTCTCTCTGTCTTTGATGTCAGTAATAAATTAAATACTTTGTATATCTAAACATATGTCCAAATCATGATAGTTTAAAAGGTGCTCAAAAATGTATTCATTAACCTCTTTTTGCTCTCAATTCCCTCTACCCTCTCTCTGTTCCCCTCTCTCTCTCGCTCTCTCTCTCTCACTCTCTCTCTCTCTCTCTTTCCCTCGCTCACCCTTCAGGTCTCGGCAGCGTTCTCCTGTCCACTCGGTCAGACCCCTCAGAGTCGGTCAGATGGAGAGCCACTCCCTCTTCTCTGAGGTAAAATGCAGTTTGAAATTTCAGGACGAGGAAGTACTTCCTGCTGGTAATAGTTCAGTGGGGAAACATGAACCCTATAATCAGAAAATCTACAATGTGCTGTCAATCATTGCCTTGTCTAACCCAATCTAAATACTTTGTTTAACATTGTAGATCAATGCAATTTGTTCAAGTCTGTTTAGCCACTGATAACACACAGTAGCTGTGTCCATTTTGAGCTTCATGAAGCTTTATTCTCTCAGCTCTGCTTTTATGCCCACCACAGCAAGGCCTACACCAGGTCCGTCCAGCCAATCACAGACCGTCACCTTGGGAACCAGACCTCAGATTAGGATCTGTGGTCAGTGATGGATAGATGGGTCAGAATCTTACAGAATTTTCTTCAGCGCATGTGAGCCTAGGTGGTGGTTTCTGAATAAGGTGTCTTTAACAGCCTGCTAAACAACCCCCCTAAATAATTATGTATACGTGCAGAAAGCCCAGTGATGATATTGTGACACCCTGCATTTAGTGTCCCATTCTGAGACTCTTATCTGTGCTTCCCAGGCTGCTCAGGGGACAGGAAGAACAGTTGCTCTGTGGTAGCAACACCACTGCCAGTCTCATAGATAAAGAGCATGGACACTTGAGGCTCTGCATTCTGAATCTTGGTCATGACAGAAAAGCTCTGTGGGTGGTACGTGCAATTTGGATGGTTAGGTTCACACATTTGGTAGATACTGCCAGCCAGGTTTTAATATTGCTTCTTCATTTTAAGGAAATGTAAATGTTTTCATCCTCTTATGCATGTCCCCCACTACCAGTAGCGTGATGTTTATGGCTTACAATAAAACTGGGCAATAAACCAGACCGAGTCACCTGTGTTTTTTCAATCGCGACTCCTGCGGCGTTCCATCCATTAGTAACGCCTGCGTCATTGGGAATGTATTTGTGTAAGCGGGCGGCAATATATTTAGATGAAAAGCCTTCTTGGAATCATGGGCGTAACATCCTCAGATCTGAAGCCCTGTGAGCTGGCTTCTGCAAGAGCTTGCGGTTGATGTACTGTAGACGTCCGTCTCACAGTTTGAAGTCCTTTGAGTGTTACCGTAGTTGCCTAGGAACTCAGGGAAACGATCTTTGTCACAGCTTTAAGCAAACAATATAAAACCAGCTAGTAGCTGGTGCCAGGGTCTTTGAACCACACAGAAAAATGTTTGTAATAATGTTTGTTTGTGATAATGGCTTGAAGTAAGGCGGTGATATCAGAGTACGTTTAACCTATTTATGTCTGTCTTGTGATGTGAGGCCAGGTTTTGTTCGCTGTAACTTCAGTTAGATTTATAAAAAATAAAATGTACTGAAGTAGTAATTTGGTATACTTTTTTTTCCATTCCTCTTATTATTTGTCGTGTACAGCATTGTTGCCATGGTGCCCATTGTTTGAGATGTAATGCTTGTACGTATGGAGCATAAGCAGAAAATTGCTAAAAATATGAAAAAAAAAATCTTCTGCTGTCTATTAAGCAACTTACGATCTGCCTCCCCTTTCTCTTTCTTTCTCTCGTTTTTTACGCCCCCTCCTCTATCTGTCTCTCTGCTCTGTCTGTCTCCCTCTTTCTGTGCTCTCCCATACTGGGGTGGAGACAATGACTCTTTTCAAGTGGTTTGTTTTACTGGGCTCGCAGCTGTCTTCACTGGTCTGTCTCTCTCGCTCCTAAAGAGCATTCCTGAGCCTGAGAGGGGCACCAGGGGGCAGGAGGTGTGGAGGAGGACTGGAGATTCAGGGATGTCAAGGGAGACTGTTGGGGGGGGCGATGTAGCATAGTGGTAAAAAGCAGGGCTTGTAACTCCCCATTTGGGCATTGCTGTTGTACCCTCGGGCCAGGTACTGTACCCACCATTGCCTCAGTAAATATCCAGCTGTATAAATGGATAAAATGCAAAAAGTGTAACCTATGTAAGTCACTCTGGATCAGAGCATCTGGTAAATGACAGTAATGTAATGGAAAGTAATGTTGGCTGGAGGAGTGGAAGGGCGCTGGAGCCTGGGGCAGCGGAGGTGGGCTGGCTGCAGAGAGGAAGTGGAGGTGGGGGTGTGGAGAGGCCTGGGAACAGGAGCAGTGAAGCGGGACTTTGAAGGTGATCTCGCATTATACAGTCAGATAGGTATGATCAGCATATATTAAAAGAAACAAAGCTATAAAAGGTGCGGTGAAAAGAGAGTGGTTATATCTGGCATTCTCCCCCCTGGAGATCAGAGCAGAACTCGGCAGTTGCGCGTTGGTGTGCCCACTCAAGTCCTTTTGTTAGTAACTGAGGTAAAAAGGCTGTCCCATGATGCTTTGGTTGGAGGAGAGCGTTTCTTTCATGTTGAAATGTCAGGCTGCAACGTGAGATGCTCTTGGGCCTGTATGGAGAGGAGTTAGAGGCTGGTCAGGTTTCTCATGACTCTTTAATGTGGATTGGACAGGAGAGAACACACACACGAGAACGCACACGCCCAGGCACACATGCACATTTACACACACACACACACGCACACACACACACAAACACACACACACATATGCATACTGTTTCTGTGGCCTCTTTTAACCCAATACTTTGTAGAGAGGTCCAGTGTAGATCTGTTGCTCCCCACTGTAGGGTTTGGCTGTGCAGGAAAACGGGGTCTGCAAACACAACCATTCAAGGTCATTCAAACATCATATTGTCAGCGAGACTCCTCTGAAAAGAGGCTATGAGGCTGCTCCCAAAAACACCTTCACCTACATTGACCACTCAGGTTCAGATAGTCCAGTATACAAAATGAGAGGTCCGTGCAACACATTAATTTGAGCAGGCGAATTAAACAGTTCTTTGTTGTCTTTGTTGTGCAGTCTGCATGTTGTTGTCGTTACTCAAGTGTCAACTGTGAGTTAAATGGGAGAGGGTTAAAGGGGTAATAGGTCTCAACGTGACATAGGTGAGAGGGAGCAATCTGTTGCCATCAAACGGTTGCTAGGGTATGAGACGAGGCGGAAACCACACAGCAGTAAACACCCAATTAAAACGTGCTGTTCGTCTGAGATGTGAATGTGCGTGTGTGTGTGTGTGTTGTGTGGGAAGTGAAAGGAGCAGACTTGAAACAGTGTGTCAGTTGGGGATTCTGTGTAGTGCGGCCCCAACTGATGTTATCCACACTGGGTTAATAACATCACATAGGACCTGAGGTGTGAATTGGGCATTTTGTATAATGTTCACCCCGTCTGCTGGGAACGAATGAACTCGTGCTAAACCGGCACATCCTTGTAAGGCTGTGCGATTGGGGACACAGAGCCTCAAGTGGCAAAGCTGTGAAGTGAAGGTAATTGCCACTGGGATCATGATATCAGTGTAATACTTAATGTGTTTTTCCACAGACAATTGTATAAAAAAACAGTTCAATTACCGGTGAGTATACCACACACCATTCATTTTTCCTCTTCAGACTGCAGTGCACCAAAATGTAGGTCATTATGCTTGAAAAAGGTTGTTCTTCTTTCCTCCACAAATGGGTCATGAAATAGCAAATTGATTTGGAAAGAATTGCCGTGTAAGTGGTTACCTTCTGTTGTGTCGCTGTATTTGACACTGAGGGAACGAACGTTGTGCTGTCATTACAGGAACAGCAGGGAGGAAGATGAGGGGGAACGCACGCTCAAGCAGATGCGCTCCACTTCCTGCCCCAGCCCCAACCTGCAGGGGCTCAGACTACCCCTGGTACGGCCCCTACCCCAGCCTCCTTCGCCCCTCCGTTCGCCCCCCTCCTCCTTATCCTCGTCCCCACTCCCCTCCTGCGTTTCTGCCTCGGCTACGGGTCAGACCCTCTCAGACCCGGGCGAGCCGGGCGAAGCCAGCGAGGATCTGATACCGAGCAGAAGGGACTCTGTCCTGTCCAGGCTGGTGAAGCGGGTGGTGGCGGAGAGGGGCGGGGAGGAGAAGGAAGCAGAGCTGCACCTGTACGCTGTGTCCCTGACCTCGCGGATCTACCTGCACCTGCAGAGCTCATGGAACAGCTACATGATCGTAAGGACCTCTTTTCACTGCATCCATTCGCTGTGCTCTCTCTGTCTTTGTCTCTTTCTCTCTGTCTCTCTCTGTCTCTGTCTTTCTCTCTCTCTGTCTCTTTCTCTGTCACTCATTCTCTTTGTCTCTCTGTTTCTCTCTCTTTGTCACTCACCTTCTTTGTCTCTTTCTCTCTCTGTCTCTCTCTCTTTGTCTCTGTCTCTCTCTCTCTTTCTGTCACTCACTCTCTTTATCTCTCTCTCTCTCTCTCTCTCTCTCTCCCTCTCTCTGATGTCTGAATTGGACTGTGTGTGATGCTCCTGACTGTCGTGTTGCTGTTACAGAGATCCACCCTCATGCTAGACCCGCTGTACAGGAAGAGATGCAGTCTGTCCTCCTGCTCCCCCACTCAGAAACAGTGCTACATCAGGTACTGTGTCGACCTGACATAAACTCAACAGTCCTGCTCAAATCCAAAAGCACAGCATGATGCTTTTGCCTGTCCAGACGCAGGGCAGTATTGATAGGGTTTGAATGCTAAGCGGCTAGAATTCTGGCCAAAGCTTAGTGTGTGTGTGTGTGTGTGTGTGTGTGTGTGTGTGTGTGTGTGTGCGTGTGTGTGTGTGTGTGTGAATGTTTCTGCGTGCATTTATATGTGTGTACCTATATATTTCTGTGCATGTGAGAGACCTGGTCCTTGTGTCCCCTGCAGCTGGGAGCGGACGGCCTGCCTCTTCCGGCAACTCAGCGGCGAGCTGCTGCAGGGGGGAATCAGCCTGGAGTCGCTCTACCTGCTCCTGCAAGAGCTGCACACGGCCGCGCACCGCGACATCACCGTCAAGAAGCTCTTCTGGAGGGTGAGGACCAGGCCCGAGCCCATCTCTCCCGCTATGTGTGTCTGATTTTCAGAGCCAGGGACCCCTCGCTCATGTCATTCCCTCTGTCTGTGTGGGTCCAGTCCAGCGAGCTGTGCCCTTTCCTGGTGGACACGCTGGAGGACGCCCTGCAGAGATTTCAGCGCCCTGCACAGGAGGACAGCAGATCGCACAGGGCGGACAGACTGCTGTGAGTGACAGGGAACAGGGTGTAGAGGAACTACAGCTACCACTTCTCATGTAAAATAGTAAATGGATAAAAATAAAAATATGAACAATGAATGCACTCTCAAATGTGATTTTCACCCATTTTATCCATTGTTTACCCATTAATATGCCCTGTTTTTTTAACCAATGAGCACCTTAAAAATATTTACATGACTTAACTACCCTCTGGGTGATCCAGGCCAGTTTTTTAATTCTTAGATAATTAATTTAAATAAATTAATTAAGTAATAATCTTAATAATGCTAACCTTAATTATCTTAAATCTTAAATAATGGTAATCTTAATACTTTTTAATTCTTAAATACTTGAATGAATTGGGCTTACAAAATAGTGAACGAAACGGAGAAACAGAGATAAGCATGGGTTTTAAGGTTTAAGTAACCATGCTCTATTTCTGTTGTCTGTCAGCCCCACAGGGGTTATATAGGGAGATGTTGGACTGGGTACAAGACATAAGAGCACCCTCAAGTGGTTAAACTGGAGTACTGCTTCAGTCTAAACAATTTGCCATTTAAATTTCAGTAGAGTGCATATAATCTTTGCTTTGAATACAGAGTACACATGCGCTGCGGTGATATTGAGGGTGAGAAACAAAGTATGGTATTAACAATGACAGGGACAATCTCTCTGTCTGCAGCCTGTGCACTCTGGTGGCTGAGACCCTGGCCTTGATGTTCCAGGAGATGGAGGTCGAGCCAGCCCGTCTACACATGCTGACAGCCAATAAGTGAGTGCCTTCCCATTAATGTGTGAGTGATAACCAATCGTGGAGGCCGGACTGAGGGCTCCAGCTTTAATGGAAGTAATGTTGATTTGGTCAGACTTTAAAATTTCCCAAACCAAAGTGCTGTTGCGACACTTAACCCATGATTGCTGTTATAATCACATTTTGTTTCCATACCATACCATACCATACCATACCAGCTCCAAATCATACAGTGCACTTAATTTTTCAATTAGTCCCTGGGTTTGTCTGTGAGGCTACTAGTGGATTCCTGGCTTGGTTGGGTTTGAAACCATCAGATGGCAGGATAGAAATCACCCCAAGCTGGGAAACCGAATTGAAACCACAAAGATGACAGCAGGACAAGTGTGGAAGACACCAAAGCCTATAATGGACTGTGACTGTATTTTTTAACCCAGTAAAAATTTCCATTGGTGTGGAAGGCATGTTAAACAATGTTCTTTACCAGTGCTTACCAGGATCTGTGAAGATTCCTTTTATTATTATAATTTCTTACTGTATTGCACAGGGGCGCCCTGACTAAGAGGTTGCTGCTGGCTTTGGTTTGTGACCCAGAGATTTGGCCTCGAGACCCAGCAGAAGTGTCGCTGCAGAAGTCCCTGCAGGCAGAGGTAAGTGGTGGTCCTCCACAATGAGTGCATAATGATGACATCAGCTTTTATGGACAGGACTCCTTTTATCACAGGACCTCACTTCCTAACTGAAAGACGTTTTGCCCAATACAAAACTGGGGTAGGGGACAGAGGTTGGGAGAGGGGTGGGGATTCAACATGTACCATTCATGGCTCATGTTGGCTCCTCTGAACTGTAATCTGTTCACAGCCTTTATTTCTGCCATATTTTCTAGACTTCTACACCTTTTAAGTATACAAAAAGACAGCAGACATTATCTTGGGTGATTCTGGGAGAGAGTTAAGGGTCCCCGTTTACTTTTTATATTCTTATTGTCTCTTGACTCTAGCATGTAAACTGGTATGGGCTATAGGTTACAAATCAGATGGTGTAACACAGCCGGATAGTGAACTGTAAGTGCAGGACTGAGATTACAGCAACTTTGTTATTTTCAGAGTCCATTTTCTTTTCTCCCTCGTAGAGACTCTTCCTGTCTGTAAGTGAGTGTGAGAGTGCTAATTGTCTGGAATGTTGTGGTAATGCCTCTGTCATGTGATTCAGCTGCAGGACCTGTTGGCTGAGTACTTGGACACTGCGTCTGCACTGCTCTTTGAGGTGGTGGTGCTTTCTCAGCAGGTGGGTGGCGTCCCATGCACTGATCTCAGATCAGTACAGGGACAACATTGAAGTGCATGGAGGGAAAAAAGATTTCTGCTTTGAAGATATCAAACACTTAATGTCTCTGTACCCACTTTTTCCTTTGCCTATATATGAACTTAGTTTTGTCACATCTCTTACTCTGTATATAAAATCAGTTCCCCTTTTAAGTATTGATTGTGTATGCGAGGTTCACCTTTATATGAGGAGTGATTTTTTTCAAAGTAGATAACAACAGGGTCCTCTAAATTCTGTAATGCATCCTCTCCTGGGAGGGTTGTGACTGTATGCTTTTTGTCCCCTCAGGCTAACTGTACCCCCAGTTTTGAGCACTTTTTAACTGTGGGTTGGGTGCTGAAGACACTGCAGAGTCATCACTCTATAGTAAGACGTCCGATAAGCCCGTTGTTCACACATCTGATTTCGTGGCTTTGCAAAGGCAGTGCAACAGTCATTTCTTACTGTGTCTTCTTAACTGCAAACTTGAGACCGTCATCATTTGCAGTGCTCACATCAGGCAGCACTACCTATTCTCTGCACTTTGTTACATAAATACACATATTAATGGCTTGTTTGTTGTATTGTGTCTTGTATGTGCATGTCACTTGTTTATTTCAAATTTGTTTTTGCTTGGTACAAATCCCCTTTGCTGATAAACCATTAATATTGGTACTGTACAGTACAATACTTGCAGATTTTTCTATTTGCAGAAAGTTCTAGAATGAAGTCCTCACAAATGGTGAGGAGTCCCTGTACTAGTTGTAATAGTAATTGTACATTAGCATATCCTGTACTGTATTCAGGTGAATACAAAAAAGTCACTGCAATATGAATCAGAAGGAAAGCTCTAAGCAAAAGTATGTCTATTAAATGTTCTTTGCTCCAGGAGTGAAATTTCTTTTAGTATGCAGTTAGAAGATTGTATCTTGTTTGCAAATAGATAGTATGCAGATACTATCTGTGGTAATAACTGTGTGACTGATTGTGCAGTTGTGCTGTAGCTTTTCCATTAAGCAACAGTGAGCATGAAAGATGTCTTCTTGTGTCATTGGATTTTTTTATTTGCATCTGCACAGCTCCCCTTTGTGAGTCACCTGGCCCGGCGGGTTGTCTCCGTGCTGTCTGGGCCCCAGCTGGTTCTGGATCCGGCCCAGGCGGTGCTGCTGTATCAGCAGTGCAGGATTCTGCTGGCCTGTTTGCAGCACAACGCTGCTCTGGGGCAGCACATCAGGGCAGAGTTCAGGGAGGAGTTCAGGTGACAGAAGCTGGCCCCTGTTGACATAACCACAGCTCATCTGTTCTGACATTTTCCCTCTGTGCCCTGCTGGTGGCAGCACTGAGCCCTGGTTTTGTGCTCTTCGCCGGCAGGTATTATGTGAAGATGTCGTGGGCGGAGGAGAAGCTGCCCCTTCACTACCCCATCAGCCAGTCCACCCTGGGGCTGATTGCTCAGCTCCAGTGCATGGTGCTTCGATGAACCCTGACCTCAGCTCTGCTGTTGCTGCTGATTCCACAGACACACGGGTGGACACACACATGCACACACACACGCGGAGAGAACACACACTCACACACAGGTACACACACAGATACACACACACGTGCACGGACACACACACGCATACACACAGGCGCACACACTCACGGCTCCAATCACATGCATACATACACATGCATGCACTCAAAAAACATATGCATACATGCACATTCAAGGATGCATGAACATAGGCATATACACACAGACACAGCACATTACATTTGCTCAGCAGATGCAACTTATGTAGCGTACAGTATCTGCACGTACTCCATTTGTCCAGCTGGATGTTTACTGGAGAAATTAGGCTTAAGTACCTTGCCCATGGGTACAACAGCCATGTCCCACCTGGGAATCAAATCAGCAACCTTTTGGTTATGAGCCCTTGCCACATGCTTATATGTTTGCATGCACACAAACACAAACCCATGCACACACACATACTGTGTACACGCATGCACACCTGTGTACTTACGCACACACAGACACAAGCACGCATACACAGATACACAGGTTTTACAGGGCTTTGACTGTTGATCTCGTCTCTGTGTATGTCTGCGCAGCAGGAATATCAGTGATGTGTGTCTGTTTAAAGTAAGCCACCATGGTGAGGCTCCCAGTACACATCAGTCTTAGATTGGGAGCCATGGGGATGTGACAGTCTCCTGTGGATTCTTACTATAAATGTGTGTGCCTTGCCCCTGCCTGGGTCCAAACACATATGCCTGCAGGGACATTTCTAAGTTTGAGGAAAGCGACTGCACCTACCTTCCACATCTAAGAGATCCATGCACGGTGGAATACTGTGTGCTGAGGGATGCTGGGAAATTTGTCTCTGTTGCTGATGTGAATGCATGGATCTGATCACCACACATCGACTTACTCACAGACAGACAGACAGACAGACAGACAGACATACACAGACAGACACACACACACACACACACAAACAAAAAATTGGGGGAAGACACAGGAAAATAACACTAAAGTAACCTCTAAAGTTCCACTATTCTGGGTGTCTTCTGCTATACGACTACCTACTCAGGACTTTAACAGTACAGGGCACCATGTAGATATGTACATGAAAGCACTTAAGCCTGAGCTTGAAGGATAGTTTTGAATAACAGTGTCATACAAACCATGACTGTAAATTGCAAAAGTCTCATGTTGCGCTTTGCCTGGTGAATGTAGATTACTGGGTGCTTGGAACATCTTCATCAGCAGGATAAACATGGATGACTTAATTAAAGAGGAAGGTCTGAAAGACAGAGAGAGGGTTGCCTCCTCTCTTTAGAAAGGGGTCTTGTCTCAGGTCTGGATGAAAAACAACAAGGTGCATTTTTATGACGAACAATATAAAATATTCAATATACCTTACATTACTAGATCTGTCAGGGAAATTATTTAAAGTACAGCAGCATGTTAAAGTTTATAGTGAATTCCATTGTGCACTTAAACTGCTATTTAACATATAATAACCCAACAATCTGTACTTTTTTCTGTAGTGCTATGGTGGCGATTGTTACTGTTAAATGCTGGGTCCAGTGCCCAGTTAACAAAATCTCTAGCTATTTACCTCTGCAAACAGTGTATTCTGCCTATTCCCACAACTACATCACAACTGCATCATTTTTAAAGAATATACTATGTTACCATTACTTTTTCTGTTCTGTTTGCTGTATTTTTGAGTGAACAATTTCACATGTTGCTTGCTGTGAAACAGAGCAGCGTTGAGGAAAAAGATCAGCATTGTTCAGGAACTCAGATATGTCACTCAGAAAATAAAGATATTGTGATTTAAAAATTGGACGTGACTGTCTTATATCAGCATATTATCAGTGTTTTTCCTTTTTCTAGGCCACTCACACACAGAGCAAAAAACCATAGTCAAGGCCAGTGCAAATTATTGCCATAAGCAACATACATCTGTTATTTTGGCACAAGTATGCTAACTCCATGGGTCACCTATGCATGAAATCCAGCTATGAAAATTCTTTTCTTTACACACGTGTGCGTGTGCGTCTCACACACACACACACACACACACACACACACACACACACACACACACATACTCGTATTTATCAATCTGTGAGGACCATGATAAAGTGCTTGCATTGTGAGGACCATGCTTTCCACTATCGCCAGGAGAAAACCAGTATCGCAGTTCACCAACAGGTGGCCCACATGAGACAGTAATGACTTGAAAACCTATGATTTCTCAAGGGAAATAAACCTGTAGTATACCGACATTGAGAGGACCTTTCTGTTGCTAGGTAAGAACTACAACCTCTTCCCATCATGCTTTGCAAAGTGTAGTTTTTTTAACAGACAGCTCTTACAGGGTATTGACTGATTGATTTACTAGCAAATACCACAGCAGATAAACCACTGTTTGTACAAACTAATGCTTTATTATATACAATCCCACATAAGTTATAGTTTTATTAAGTTATAGGTTTACAGTTTTATTAGGTTAAGTCCAAAAGGTTGATTCTTATTAATAAGATTTTATTTTTATATCATCACACCCCCCCCTCCTTGTGTGTGAACTTTTGAGATCTCTACATTACCCAGTTAGGACAAAACTTGCCAGCGCTCCATATTTTTCATCAATACACCATGCATGTACCTCAGAGTGGATAATTGGAATTGCAAATAAATAATAGGATGTACATTATGTCAGCAACACCCACTGATGTTTTCTACGCTTCAAAAATGTGTTTTCTAGAAACTACAATACCTTTTGCAAAAGTAACCTATACTGATACTGAATTACCAAAACTGCACATCAATAGTATGTAACACATTAAATATTCTGGCCAATCCCCACAATGTTCACCTCTCTGCTGATAAACAAACCTCTGCCAATAAACAGAATCTTGTAAGTTTTTGAATTCAATAAACATACTTGGTTACAAAAATAGCGCATGGCAATTCAGTTGCATATACAGCATGGAAACCAAACCTCTTAACATTCATCATTATGCATTTTACATGACTTGTGGCCATTCTGTTTGTTTTGATGCTTATATAAGATCCCAACTTTGCAAAGAGATTCAATATGTCACTCTTTTTCATGACATCAAACATACCAGGTCACTGGTATCTTAAGTGGTGAATGTGTTACTTCATTTTAAACCCTTACCTCCTCATTTGACGCTTGCATAACCTTTAAACTTTGCAAAAAGGTTCAGAATATTACCTCCAAGGATACATTCCATCAAACAAGTCTGGTCGCACTTGGTGGCAGCACAAGGCAAATCAGTGTTAAAGTGTTGGACAGCTATTTCTCCTTTGTCATTGCTCGGGTTAGCTTTCTCTGGTGTTTTCAAAGAGCTTGTTGAACAGTAGAAGACAGATCGCTTCTACCCTCTAGTTACTTCATGTAAATTTACATTTTTAAAAGGTACTTCCTAATTTCACATTGTGGTATATGGAAAGAATCAATTAAAAGGTAAAATTACAGATTGCCATTATTAAAACACAAGTATTGTGTGACATTTGTTCATTTTTTCTGCTTATCTGTATTCACCTATTTTATACATTTCTATTGACAGGAGTTGGTTAATACTTACTGTAAATTTCACAGGGCTGTAAGATTTTCCTATATCAATGATTTGAGAAAACATAAAAACAAAAACTTAGGAATTTGTAACACAAGCTTTTGTTTAATTTTGGAACCAAGGGTCACACTTTGCACACTAGAAATTCAAAGTATGTGCAATAGTGCAAGTGCAGTATCAATGATATCACAAACATAAAACATAACTGTTGTCCAAACATTTATATGTATATAGAGAGATGGATACAAATTAGATTGCACAGCCCCAGAATCCACATTTTTATGCTTTTGAAAATGTAAATTAAATATTGGTAATTGTATGGACTGCAATATTTTCCCAAGAAAAGAAAAAAACATTTTAGATAACTTTAACAGAGAACTGGCCCACCTGGCCCAACCTCATCTGGGCTAAAAGGCTATACCCACTCTCCCACTGCTACAACAGTATAAAGATGCCTTTGGTTTATCACAATAAGAACAGAATTACAGATCATAACACCCACCTTGTCTCATCATTTACCTACATCTCCAAAATCTAGTACTCGAAAGACAGGATACTCTGGAGGAGGTAAATGGTGCCTACATCAACTACTGCAAACAATGAACAATAACATAACACATGAGGCACAGACAGCCCTAAGCTTGCTGGTACTGCATTATTAAATGTAGCTAAAATGAAGTAATAATTTTCACAGACATGAACATGAGCCAAAAGTTGCACTTGTCAGTGTGCTGCTCAATTACTGTTCAAGCTTTGATGGAAAAATAAAAACATCCAAGTTCACAGGTGTTTTGTTACTCTTCATATATATTATAGGAAAATGTCTGCAGCCTCATCCTGCTGTTATCTATCGAAAAGGTTGATTTCTACAAACCTTCTTTAGTCTATCTACTATATCTGAAGGAATTTTTGCAGTTTCCTTAAGTTGTCAATACAAATGAATTTCTTTACTGTAAGTAACTTAAAAGTTTGGCTCATGTTTTGTAAATGTGTAAATCATTACTTCTGTTACTCTTAATCAGTTTGCTACTTCCCTCCAGCCCCTCTCTGGCCCACCCCTCTATTCATTCTCATGTTTCTGGCTACCTCCTTTTCTCCATTCCCTCTCTCAATTACTACCCTTATCATGTCCATTATCCTCATGAACTTCAACCCAGCTATGCCTCTACTCTCCTCCTCTTTGCCTCCACATGTCTGTCTCCCCCTTTCTCCTGCCTTTTTGTGTGTTCATGTATCTTATGATCCTGTTTTCTCATGGTCTGAATAGTGTTGTGGATATAGTTTTTTATGTCTTTCCATGATCGGTTGTGTAAGATTTCTGAGTTAGCTTGTAAACACGCATCACAGTCTTTCTTTCCGGGCACTTTCCTTAGAGCAATGAATTTGTGTAGCTCACTCAACAGCACACTGGTCTTCATCAGTCCGTGGCCTCCGTTGCACTCTTGGCTGTGGTTGTGGGCGATTCTGTTGTGGCAGTCTCTGCTGCAGAGTGCTGTCACAGCCTGTACCTATGAACAAGGGAGTGCCACAGTGACTACTACATTAGTAGATTAGTTTTTATATTCAGTTTGGGCAAACACTCTGAAAAACATGTACATTTCTACTATGAAGCAAGTATCAAATTGCTAAAAGTTTAAGACCTGAGCCGGTGTTATAAAGGAAATTACATAATGTACTTTAAATAAATTCAACATACCTGTCGCTGCTTTCTGTATAGGGCAAGGTAGTTTGTGTCCATGGCCTTTGTTGTTTTTCCATGCTAGCTCAGAAGATGAAGACACCCTTGGACTAGACATGCTTAGTCCAGGCTCCACATCACAGCTCGATCTGAGCTCCGTATCACGGCTTGGTCCAGGCTCCACATCACAGCTCGCTCTGAGCTCCGTATCACAGCTTGGTCCAGGCTCCACATCACAGCTCGCTCTGAGCTCAGTATCACAGCTTGGTCCAGGCTCCACATCACAGCTCGCTCTGAGCTCAGTATCACAGCTTGGTCCAGGCTCCACATCACAGCTGGCTCTGAGCTCAGTATCACAGCTTGGCCCAGGCTCAATATCACCTTGGTGGTCATTATCTGAAAGAGAAAAAGAAAAAAAAAAAGGAATGAAAATCAAACTTCATTTTTACAAAGAATGTTGGAAACCTATCCTATGAAACAAGTTTTCGCATGTTTCATTATAGTTTGCTATAAAATACTTGAGTTTATTTTATACTTACCCTCCATTGGAAGATCCAGCTCCTCCAAAGACTTCCCCTTTAACACTGTTGACCCCTTTTCAATGCCCAAGAACAGTTTGCTAATTTTTGCAAGATGAAGTGTGTTCTCTGATAATCTGTAATATTCCCTGTGCACTCTGATGTCATGCCCGAGGAATTTTGCCACCCGATCCAACTCATTCTCCTTCAGATTCATGATCTGACACACTGTTGCAACATGTTTCCTGAGCTTAGTTGAGGTGAGATTTTCAGGATACTTTGCCCCACATTCAGATGCAAATTTCCTAAGACAGTCAGATCCTCTAATGTGACTGTTAGCTTCCATTCTGGCAAACATATAGGGATTTTGTTCTGGAACTCCAACTTCTCTACGAAAGTGAATAAGAACTTCCATTGATGACACCATACTTTTAGTTAAGAGGACAGGAACTTTTCTCCCTCTTTTCCCTCTAATCTCAATCCTTGTCAGTGTGCTGCTCAGTTGCTGTTCAAGCTTTGATAAGCTGTCAAAAACATCCAAATTCATGGGTGTTGTGTGCATATGAGTGGATCATGTTTAGCATGCAGTGACACTTCATCCCGCTGCATTTTATGCAGTATTTCCTTGCAGCCTCCAATATTTTCATTTGGTAGAGGGAGAAGTTCTGAGGACACTGACTGCACACGGTTTTGGAAGTACCTTTGGTTTTGGTTTTGAACTTACAAACACCTTGATGCCTCCATAAGTCATTTTTAACAAAGAAGCCAAAACAATGCTGACAGGGAAGATATTCATTGGCAGCTACACTTGCTGATGGTTGTCTCCAAGTGACAAACTCACCAGTTCCTTCTTTAAGAACGTTGACATTGTGATAGTAATCCCCCTTATTGCGCAGTTTTTCTAATAACATAGACCTGCGTTTTGAGCCTTTAGGAAAGCTAAGTGCTTACGCAACATCAATTTCCTTTGAGTGCTTTCTCTCCAGGTGTCTAGCTAATTTAGCATTGGGTTTATTGCAATAAACACAATAGTGTTTTTTGTCCCACTTTCTCTTCCCACTTGACGTCTTGCTACATGTCTTGACAACTAGTCTTTTAGTCTGGTGTGCCTCATCAGTTGGATTGTGGTGCATCTCCGAATCAGGATAATTCTGTGTTGATGATTTTGACATACCTTCAACAGAGGTCTCTTCACATTGCACTGTTTCAATATCCACATGTCTTTTCTGTGAAGTCTGTCTTTTTCCTGCAGTCAAGCAGTTCCTTCCTTGGTTATCCTCTGACTCAGAGCTGCTGCAGCTTTCTTCAGGACCTGGTTTATATTCAGATCCACTGGTCAGATGCTCTTCTACACTGTCTTCGACATCAGTGATGTTAGTGACTTCAGCATTAACCTGTGTAAGTTACAGCACAGAAGAGTGTGAAAGCAAGAAAAGGTCTCATTAATACAAGTTAAATGTAATCATTCAAATGCAGTAAACTTGTACTTTCTTCAAGGAACAGCCAGTGTGAGAACCATTACTCTATATTTATCCCTGATATTCATCTTTTGATTATCAAATCACCTGCATGTAACGCTTCAAACACTTCATATGGTGTTGTCTCAGCCTAGCTTTCCTGTTTTGAAATCTACGCCATTTCTGTAAGGTCAACATATGTAATGTTTTAAAAACAGAATTATATAGACATTGATTTACACTTTCATGCAATTAAGTTCTTGTTATCGTACTACTGTACAATTAACCTACATAGAAATTAATAAAAATATCATACCACATCAGCTTCCATTTTGGAGTACATCAATTCTGCAAGAATAGACAAAAGCATTAGAGCATTATTCATTTGATTTCAATTTCACCATATTCATACATATTAAATTTCTATGTACTCATACACAGTATTTCATAATATGGAAAATACAAATGCTAGATGAACAAACTTTCTTCTCAGTTTGGTAAACAACTGCGTAACCTTGCTGATCCATATGTGCATAAAAATAATCGAGTTAGTTTTGGTTGCCTCCCAATGCCACACTGGAATGCAAGTAGCTAACTAATAATTTGTCTTGAAAATAGTGAAAATAGTTAATTAGCAATGCCACGTTTTAATTAAGACGTAAGTAGCTAGACAGTAATACTATGTAGGCTATTAATTATAAATAACGTAGGTAGGTCCCTAGCAGTGCCATTATAATTATAACGATGCAAGTTGCTAGCTAATCAGACTTTAATGATGAAAATAATGAACACTTTATGGAATAAAATTAGGGTCAAAAATAATTTCATCTTATAAAAAATGCTGTCGCATTTCAGCGATGGTGTACTTGTAATCAAAGAATTTGAACTACGCATACATCTCCACTGTACCTGTACAAATCTTTTTACGAATACGGATTTTTGACCCTGTTTTGAAGGCGAATGGACTGACCGACAGCTATTGCTACTGTCTCTTAGCCCATCAGGACTAGCAAACGCATTAGACAATATTACATTAATTTCAACATTACGTACTTGGAAAATCATACAAAACACTTTCCGCTGGCTATCTGCGATAACATTGTACTATTGTTGATCATGCTGTGCGACCAATGCAGAATAGTCTGCTGTTTGTTACCAGTATTACCAGGACCAAAGTACGCAGATCGCTAGCTGCATAGCTGATAGTGTTTTATTTTACATAAGAAAAATGTAGTCCCTTTGTCAGGCCTGAACTCCGACAGTACAGCAGAACTCCAAATACATTGGTTTGTGACCTTGGTGAGATTTGATACAGCCAGACCTCTGGTTAAACTTGAATCAGTTAAATCTACGTTTTATAGGGTCTATACATACATAGAAAGTTAACTAAATTTTATAATTACCCGAGATCAACAGATAGTGATAGTACTATGCACTTCCTTGCACAAAGCTAACTGGCTAAAACACCTAGCTGGCTAGTCAGCTAATATTAGCTAGCAGGCTACAAAATCATCAGTATTATTTAAATGGTATTAAATGCACCCAGGCATAAAATATACATAAATCAGACATCTGCTTCTTTTGAAGTGTGTATGTTTATTACACAAAAGTTGTCCAGAACAAGCTCTTGAACCAAACAGCAAGCTATGGTTTCAGTGCCACTCCTCATGTCTATCGAAAACTATGCCAAAGGTGCCGGCGCATTTGATGCAGTGTTGCGCTTCCTACGCCCACCTGAGACACATGTCCTTCCTGCCCGGATTGGCTAAGGGACAGTCGCTACTCGACTGGACCAGCAATAGCGTTCCTGGTCAAAACAGGGTCAAAGATCCGTAGGCCTACTTGTACAATTTTTGTTGAAAAGAAACTTTGTACTCGTACAAAGTGAAGATGTAAACATTCTTAACAACGCATACAAGTACACAATTTATAAAATACAAATGTATTTTTTTTCCAAGTACACATCTCACTTTACAAGCTCAAAGTCTTTTTGACCCTAATTTTATTCCATTATTAAGTAACTAGCTAGTAATACGATCGTTTTAATTATACAACCGAACCTATATAACGTTAACTGATAAGCAATGCCACGTTTTAATCCAAAAAATGATGTAAGTAGGTATAGCTAGCGATGCCATCCCATTAACTCTAAAAATAATGTAGATAGCCAACTATCTACCATCCAATGCCACGCCTGAACCATAAAAATAACATAACGTTAGCAAGCTATAACAATGCTTGCAATTTTCATACACAGGCTCAAGTAACTTAAACAGCTAACATTAGACCAATCAGGTAACTAGCTAGCTAACTACGCAACGTTTGCAAAATAACTTTCTTGGTAGGGTAGCTAATTAAAAGCACCGTACAGCAAATTTCTTTACGTTTTAGACAATGCGCATTAATAGCAATACTGTATATTTGCTCGAAAAATTGGACTTACTTCATTAGTCGTGTACACTCTCCTCCATCGATGAGCTGATGATGATGTCACTTCAATTAGTGGGAACAGAGGGGGGATGGGCAAGTCCTTTGTGATTGGTCCATGCACTCAATTGAACATACAGTGTATCAATATTCTCCACACGCTGATGTCAGAATGTCCCTTAATATCACAGCCCAAGTTTGCATAAGCCAATGCTTCTGGTTCAACTAACAAATGCTTTCGACAGTTAGCTATTATTTCTTTGGCACTGAAAACTAAACTTTATTGTTTCATTTCAGTACTTTTCTAATGGCCTCAAACAAAATAATATTAAGAAATAAATTTACTTTTTAGTGAATATCTAAGTAAAATTATTCAAAATCAGTTGATAAAAAGCAATTTGTAAGACATGTCTGTTATTATACTTTAAAAGAAGCTACTTAGGTGCAAAAACTGCTCTCTCCTCCAAGACATGATTCACTCCATGAACTACATACAGGCACAGAATTCCTCCCAAGAGCAATTTCTGTCCAGGTTTCCCCAGCCAGTTCAAGAGCAGTGAGTGGGAACAGAGGGGGGATGGGCAAGTCCTTTGTGATTGGTCCATGCACTCAATTGAACATACAGTGTATCAATATTCTCCACACGCTGATGTCAGAATGTCCCTTAATATCACAGCCCAAGTTTGCATAAGCCAATGCTTCTGGTTCAACTAACAAATGCTTTCGACAGTTAGCTATTATTTCTTTGGCACTGAAAACTAAACTTTATTGTTTCATTTCAGTACTTTTCTAATGGCCTCAAACAAAATAATATTAAGAAATAAATTTACTTTTTAGTGAATATCTAAGTAAAATTATTCAAAATCAGTTGATAAAAAGCAATTTGTAAGACATGTCTGTTATTATACTTTAAAAGAAGCTACTTAAGTGCAAAAACTGCTCTCTCCTGCAAGACATGTTTCACTCCATAAACTACAGACAGGCACAGAATTCCTCCCAAGAGCAATTTCTGTCCAGGTTTCCCCAGCTAGTTCATGAGCAGTGAGTGGGAACAGAGGGGGGATGGGCAAGTCCTTTGTGATTGGTCCATGCACTCAATTGAACATACAGTGTATCAATATTCTCCACACGCTGATGTCAGAATGTCCCTTAATATCACAGCCTAAGTTTGCATAAGCCAATGCTTCTGGTTCAACTAACAAATGCTTTAGACAGTTAGCTATTATTTCTTTGGCACTGAAAACTAAACTTTATTGTTTCATTTCAGTACTTTTCTAATGGCCTCAAACAAAATAATATTAAGAAATAAATTTACTTTTTAGTGAATATCTAAGTAAAATTATTCAAAATCAGTTGATAAAAAGCAATTTGTAAGACACGTCTGTTTTTATACTTTAAAAGAAGCTACTTAAAGTGCAAAAACTGCTCTCTCCTCCAAGACATGTTTCACTCCATAAACTACATACAGGCACAGAATTCCTCCCAAGAGCAATTTCTGTCCAGGTTTCCCAGCCAGTTCAAGAGCAGTGAGTGGGAACAGAGGGGGGATGGGCAAGTCCTTTGTGATTGGTCCATGCACTCAATTGAACATACAATGTATCAATATTCTCCACACGCTGATGTCAGAATGTCCCTTAATATCACAGCCTAAGTTTGCATAAGCCTCTTTTAGTTCAGGACACTAACATCATCATAGAATCCTGTTATAATGACATTAGATCAGATCACATGAAGTAGGATCATACTGCACTGCTGTCAGCTGAAGTCTTTCTTAGAAATTGTTAATGAAAATATAAGGGGGCTCATGTATTTTGTTGTAGATTGGTGAACCAACATACATAAAATTACATTTAATTCAATTCAGGTTAAAGTTAATAGATTGTCAAAGAATTATTCAAAAGGAAAAATGATGATGAATGATCAAGTATGTACTACAAGTTTAAAAGAAGCCTGTAAGAACTGTCTGTTTTGTGAATTCTGCTTTTAAAGAAGCCATTTCAGTACATAAACTGCTCACACCAGCCTGAACAATGCTCCTCCCTCCCTAATCTCTCCAACTGACTTTCCCGCCAAAATTTTAGCCAACCACAGAAATCCCTGGGAGGTGGAAACGAATGTCCAATCAAAAAAATCAATGGACTTTCTGCCATCCAACTAGGAAATCCCACTGCAGTACATGAGTGTATCCTGTGAGGGGGAGCTCTAAAAGCAAGGAGCCTCACACACTTTAACACATTTCTCCACAATTTGGGGGTATGTGAGGACCACCGTGAAACTTTGCCTGGTAGGTGTAGGCAACATTAGCATGCTAATACTAGCATAATTATTTGTGAGGACCGGGTTTTTGGTCCTCACTTCCCAAAAAGTCCTCACATCAAAGGTGTGTTTTCAAGTCTTGGTCCTCACAAGCATAGAAATGCAAGTACACACACACACACACACACACACACACACACACACACACACACACACACACACACCTATCGAAGCAGACAAGTGGCAGGCGAGATTATTTTACCTACCTCCAGGAAGTAGGGGAAACATTTCAACGACGGACCGGAAACAGCGTGAGGTTATTGGAGTCCGAGGTAGCTACGCAACTTGTAAGTTTCAATTAAACTTGTTTTCATAACTCTTTCTATTAAAGACAAAAGTATTCAGATTCATACATAGCTTAGTAGCTAATCGACTGATGACATCTCACTTTTGGATTTTGTTCGCCGAACACAACAAAATGTCTGGAAATAACAGTGGCGAGGAAGCTAGTGAGGTTGATATTACTGTGTAACCTTAACGTTACAAATAATACCTCAAATTACGCTGGACTGCAGAATACTGTATGCAGTAATGCGCCAATCGAAGCTCCTAGCTTTGTGTGCACCTAGTAGTTATCTAGGTAATCCTAACATTCGCTGAAACATTGTAGCTAGCTAGCTACCCGCACGTGGTTGATTAATAGATTTTAGAACTCTACGCTCATGTTATTACAGAAAATTCGCTGTCAGTATGTTTAACCTTTGAGTAATCTTTATTTAGCTATGAGGGTGAAGTCGTGCGTGGCGACCTAGCAAATTGCGTTGCAATGGCGCGAAGCGGGGTGATGTAGCTATAGGCCGAAAGAAACAGATGAGTTGTTCGGTAGATTGTGCATGTGTTAGGAGACAAAAGTAAAATGATCAGACATGAAGTCTTTAGTGCTGATGCACTGAAGAGGGCTCAATGATATTCTAAGCTTGCTCACTTTAAGATTTAGAAGGATTTTTAAAGATTTATTTATTTTTTGCTGTGGCTTGACTTGTGTCACATGGAGTTGGTATTGAATGCGGCTACATAATTCTCTGTATTCTGGACCAGATACCGTATCAGGTCAAATCTCCCTATCACCCTCTCAAGAGTCCCTCACTTCAGCAGTGCAGAATGTTGAGGACAGCGTCAGCACAGGTAATAATGGAAACAACAAGGAGATGCTTGTCCTCTTTTTGCTTTCGAATGTTGTTTTTAGGCATCATGTTTCCTGGTTTCTTCAGCGATGCACCAATTTTGATAATATGCATGTATCATAATTCTGATAGTACCTGCTGTCCCGGCCTAAACAAATGCTGCTAAGTTCATTGAATCTGTGTGACGAAATGCCCAATGTCACAACCTTGTTCTCTGTGTCCTCATTCACACACTGTTGAATCCAGCATGCAACGTGAGAGTAAAACTGTGTGATCTTGTTGCCCCAGGTGCTCAGACATTTTGTCAGACACAGCAGCACAGACATGAACCTCGTACTTGAAAGATGTGAGTACAGTGTCTGCGCCTCTTCCATTCTGAATGGCTCTTTTGATAACATGATGATGGCTGTTCTTTGTTGCTGGTGATTTTCCCATTTCCCTTGCCTTCACTTCACTCCTGGCCTTGAGATTTCCAGGGATGGAATAGGTACTCCATATTGCATTGCAGTTTAACCCATACAAGGTGTTATTACATCCAGGCTAGCGAAATTAGCAGCTTCCTGTGGGCCTCCACTCAGTATAACTCTTGCTTCTGTTAAAACCTGGGTGGCTCAAAGTGCTGATTACTTCCTTGCCTGTCGGTTTCCCTCTGTTGTGTTTAAATCTCTGATGTCCAGGTGTGTCCTTCTGTCCTAACCTTCTCTCCTTTCCTGTCAGCCATCAACAAGGTGCAGCTTCTGGGACGGGTGGGACAGGACCCAGTAATGCGACAGGTAGAGGGCAGGAACCCTGTCACCATCTTCTCCATGGCAACCAATGAGATGTGGCGCTCAGGAGAGGGAGATAATATGCATACAGGCAAGTGCTCTGGCCATACCATAGGAGAGGGAACATGTGTTAAAAGGAACATGACTGACTGATACCGTTAAAGATGGTGTTAAAGTGGTTGTTTTCTTGCAGGCGACATCAGTCAGAAGACTACATGGCACCGCATCTCAGTCTTTAAACCTGGCCTGCGGGATGTGGCCTACCAGTATGTGAAGAAAGGGTGAGTTGAGCTGCACTGTTTCTCCTCCTCTGCCACTCATACATTTGGCTGTACTCATACATCTTCCACCCATACAACATGCCTCTCGGTAAATGGCATGTTAAATTTACATTCCACTCTCTCATGTTGTTCAAACACACAAAAAAATCAAGGAAAATCATCAGGATTGAATTTGAAGTCTGGCACCAGGTTACTTCTCGTTACAGTGTCTTATTAGCTGCTGTAGCCTGCCGGCTCATTTAAGTAGTTAAAATCTCTGGACATGATTGGCATGTTCTGTTTTTATTTTTAAAGTGTTCGATCTATGTCTGCACTACCTTTTTCTGCATTTCCAGGTCCCGGGTGCTTGTGGAGGGGAAACTGGACTACGGGGAGTATGTGGATAAGAACAATGTCAGACGGCAAGCTACCACCATTATTGCAGGTGTGCGAGTCCTTTTCACTGTAGAGTTCTAGAAACGCTGCAGCTCTTACTCAAGGAGGGGCTACAGTATCTGTCTGCACCTGCACCTAGTGGCCCTATTTGAAACCATTGAGTTGATGAATATGCACACTGTCAGATGAGAATCCAGCCTCTCCTTTTACAGTTCAACATGCATTAACAGTGCATGTACTGGTTGCAAATTATGCTAGAGGATTCTAAATTCAGAAGACCTAACTTGCTGTCTAAGTGAGTGACAAATAACAATATTTGGCAACATCACAAGCTGCTGCTATGTGTCTTATCCTGTAAGCAAAGGAGGGTATGTTTGTAGTATTTAGATGAACAAGTTGTTAGTGTTCCAGCTAGCAGTCCTTCTTTTTCAACTTTATTTCAAGCTAGCTGTTATTTGTTGGTTTGAAAAGCCAATAAACAATTATGATGGCATTTTATGTATTATTTTTGATTATTAATGCCACAGCTCTCCTTAATTAACACAGATAAGTGGGAGTTGACTATTATATCAGATATTATTATTAATATTATTTCTGCTTTCCCCTTGATTTACACCTTTAAAATATTCCTTTATTCTTGTCTCTCCCACAGATAACATTGTCTTTCTAAGTGACAATATACGAGAGCGAGAATGAAGGATGTTGCAACTCTGAGGAAAGAAGAACCCATAAGCTTTTTTTCCCACTGCTGTTTATTTCCACTCCTAGAGGAACTATGGACTGCTTGGTAGTAACAGAAGAACATGTGCAATTCGGTGGTGTGTCAGTGCTGCCTCTGCATTCCCATTTGCCCCCAATGGACAAATTGTAATATGTGTAATCATTTATATCCCCAAATACTAGACTACACTGACTAAAGTAAACGGACCCACTGACTTCCACCTCCAAGAAGCGGTCCCTTTTTAATCGTCACAGGAAGCAAATTGGATTCCTGAAGGAAGCTAACACAGTCATTGAAAAAAGAGCACATAGAAAACCTGATTAAAAATTGAACCCCATTTATTGGTAATGGGTTGTGGCCTTTAACACATGAAGTAGTGCATAAAACACTCTTAATTGGCACAGAGTGGGACAGAACGCCAGAAATGCAGCCAGTCTCCATATTGCAGAGGTTTGCAGTATTTACTAAGCATGGTCAAAAATGGGGGCACTGAAAGGGCCATACTCTCCTGGAGTGCCATGCGAAGTGCCATGCAAAAACAAGAACATGCAGATGTTTTGTGGTCTGTCTTGTCTCTCTGTATCATCTCAGAACCCATGTTTTGAAACCTGTAGTGACTTCTGCCCTCTATTTTTGTCACTGTTTCGGTTTTATCCGTTAAAATAGATTTCTTTTGAAGTCAGGTGTCCATAAATGTTTTTTGTTGCTGCATTGTATTCGTTTTATTTTTGTAACTAAACTGACAATACCCAATGTGTTACTTTTAAGTAAAGTTTAGAGTACATTTCAGTTGAACTGTTGGCGTCTTGCTGTGATGCATGCCTAAAATCTCTACACAGAACAATGACAGCGTTTTATGTAACGTATATGCAATTTGCACAAATTGCCACAAGTGGGAGGCCTTGCCATCCGAGGGGTGAATTGGTATGTTCTTTTTTAATTGGTGGACAAGAGTTCGACGTAAACGGGTCCCGCTGTTAAGGTATTCTTGTCTTAATTCGATTCGTTACAGGAGTCGGGAAAGTTGTTCTTGATTGGGCAGTACGTTTGTCATTCTAGGTAGGCGGTGTCGTTTTTAACCGATTGGTTCCTTCGCTTGTCACTCAAACGGATCTTTAAATGTTTTCGTATGCGCAGTGGTGTGTATCAACGGTTTGTCCACAATTTGAGGGTTAGAGGACCGTGCTAATGAGACCCAATCAGATACAAAAGAACATGCTTGTAAACTTTAAACATCTTCTTTAAAGTTTAATGCGTAGAATCGCGAAGCTGTGTTGAATGCATTATCTGATCGGTGTGCAGTGGTTATGAAGGGCGGACCCTTCTGGGTTCAGTAGTTATTTGTGTTTGTAATTCTGACATCTTTAGCCACAGTAACTGTACAATTAAATCTGGGCGAATAATCTACATTTGATATTAAAGTGTATTCTACTGTTTGTTAAGAGGGGGAGATAGACGGTCAGGTTCTATGAGGGCATGACGAGGGGAAGGTGTTCCCTAGCCTTATTGGTTGGTTCCGTAAAAATCCAACTTAAAATCTTACTACTCCCTCCTCTTTCCCCACCCTCGAATTCCTGTCTGTCTGGATGTGGACATTATGCGTTTTGGGGAAAAATAGCCAATTAAACGCCGCATTTGAGAAGAGTAAACAAAGACACTATCGGAGCAGCCACAATATCACACTTGCATATTCTTGTCCTGAAGAAAATACCCAGCTGGTATCTACTTTCGTCTGATTGCCATCGAGACCGATGAGTGCGGAAAACTAGCTAGCACGCTAACGAACGATACTCGAAAGTAACTGCACTGTTTCCACCAACTTTACACAGACGCTCGGAAAAGTATCAGTTCGAGTTTTGATGTAACCGGCGACAGGACAGTGACGAGAAGTAGAATTGCTACTGACTTTTGCTCATATCTTTCGATTTTTGTTTTTGTTACAGCAAGTATTGCGGTAACTGTCGAACACATTTTTGTCATTTTGAAGTAATAACACCGTGAAGCATGGAAATATTAGACAGCGGCGAGCCATTTTTACACTGGGATCGAAATCTGAGCGAATTGTCTGAGCCCGGAGAAAACGACAATGTTGTGTACAACACGGTAAGTCAATACGTTCATACGTGTAAATACATGCGTGTGTGTTTGTTAGAATGTGTTATTGTGCTCTTTAAATGCATCATTGTTTATTCCGCTTGATGTTAATGCTCTCACCAAAGTTTTAAAACAGCATGATGTAACGAAAATAATATTAAAACGAACGTGTTCTGTTAGGACAATTCCGTAGCAGAAAGACATGTGTGTTCACAGAATATACACATAAAGAGACCAGTTCAATTTCATAGGTAATGCATGAGGAATGAATATGTTCTTTGCAACGAGAAGCAGTACTAGCTGCCATGGAGACTGAAGTGCCGAATTATCCTTCATACGAGAGGGAACACACTGAAGACGTATCATTAAATACGATGATAGCTAGAGCATTACCCATATGTAATATTAAGCAATGCATATTGAGACTTGTGAAGCTGTGCGCGTACTGGTTAAATACCTTGCATACCCGATGAGGCAAACTTTGCGAATTCGTGCTGCGGTAGAGTGGAGGGGGATGTGAAGCGTTGTGTAGTGTAGTGGACTACATAATTGCATAACGCATAACCATGCGTTCCAGTTTTTATCTGCATGGTATACAACATTTTAAAATAGTTTTTCCTATCCATTTCACCAGTTCTCTTGATTGCTAACGGTTTGTGTTTTTGAATTGCATCTGCTGTTGGGGTGGAATCCCAGTCACTTCGGTTTTCTTTGAGTCTGCACAATCTCCTTGAGCCCACCTCTCTTTTGGGTGAAAGTTGTTATGAAAACCTTGATATTATCATCGATTAAACATTTTCAGTTCATAATGTATAGCACTAAAATGCGTACAGTTGACTGATGTTTTGGTGTTTCCTTGAGGCAAAACATACTTGAATGTAACAGGAGGGATATGATGTGGGTTTTTCTCTCGCAACCCTCAGATCTGGGAAGTTTTACCATGATTGTTCCCTTCAGAAACAACTCGCCTTCAGACATCACACAGGGCCCTCAGTTTATGACACTCTTTTGTGCAAATCTGTGTTAATATGGAAACTGGCCGCAGTGTCAAACTGCTGTTTAACTCCCCTCTGGGACACAGTGTAGGCTGGGGTAGATCAGAAGGCCATTACCATGCTCAAGGCTGGGAGAACAGAGCAGCATTTCTGCTCCACATCTTTCCATCAGTGGCTCTTTGGGTTTGAGGCGTGCAAGTGTGCCCCTCAACACCGCCCATCACCCACACATCTTTTTCTCTCTCTCACACTCCATCTTCCTGTGATTTGTTGACATGGAATTCCTCACAACAATGCAAACTGTTCACAGCTGCAGCACTTGTGAGACGCCCCCTCCCCGGGGCTGGTGATTGGAAGCATTCGTATTCAAACGTGACTTTATTTATGGGTGGCGTGAACGCCTATTAGGGGGAAAGTTCATGTGTTTGTGCCACTTTAAGCCTGGATATCGGTGCTTGTAAATATGCAAACTTATGCTATCTTAAAAAGATAAGGCTCGTGGATGTTTGCTGTCAGAGTGAGAATAGTAGGGGGCAGTAGGGGAAGCTGGCCACTGTCGTCCTGTAATTCTGCACATTTCATTAGTCTAGGTATGCTCAATCATTGAATGCAGAGTCGCAGTAATTGTTATGTCTGCTAGCTGATCTGATTGAATGGTTGAGGGCTTTGATGAGACCAGCCCAGAGCGAGGGTGGGTCCTGTCCTTTACGGGATGGGGGGGACCGGTTCAGTCATTCTGCTTAATGATACTCTTGGTAACATGCCACACGACTAGCCTGAGGAAGCAACTTAACTACTGCTGTCTGCTCGAGGCCTTCCATCTGAGGCCTCATAAACAGCGTGGGCGTCGCATGGCTGCACTGTGGAGGTATTAAAAAAGGTATTAACATTATCCACATGGAATTGGGCAGTATGGAGGCAGCATGTTTAAACAACCTCAGAACGATCCTGTGGACTTAAAGAGTAAGGGGAATTTTGCAATCAGTGAAGTCCCAAGCGTAATTCGCAAGGACGGTTTAGAGAAAATGAAATGAATCAACACTAATCTCTCAAGTGTCTCTGACTAATTGTCTTTGTGGATACCTAACATCCCATTTCTACAGAACATATAAATTGTCTGTACATGTAGCATACACTTTGATGCATTCATAGCCGTCTGACAAAATGTGTAAAACCCATCAACCTTTATCACTCCTGGTGGCTACAGATGACTGTGACATGTGTGACTGTGATTACCCAGGGTTCCTTGTGGGTTTGCAGGACTAAACGAAGGGAAGCTACAGAAACCGATGAGAGCCCTGATTGTTTCTCAGTGTGCAGCGGTATGGGGGGGGGTGTCTTAGAAAAATAAATGTCTACCAGACCCTCACAGGAGCTTCTCTGTGTGCCTGATACAGTAGCCAGTACAAGAATGTGGCTCCAGCTCCTGTGTTTGCTTTTAGCCTGCTTTTAGAGCAAACGGTGATGTTTTATCTGGTTAGGCATGGCAAACATTCATTATTTGAATCATGAAATAATACTTCTCTGTTGTTTCTGTTCTATCTGTGTGGACAGAGTCTTGATGTGGGACAGTGGCTATGACACTTGAGTATTTTAAACAGCACGCTTCATACTTCATCAGATGTCTAGCACTTCCCCGCTATGGGATCGATGCTCTGACGGGAACACAAAGCCTTTCACGCTATTGTCAGTTTCAAAGCGAAAACTTGCACGGCAAACCTGCCTTTCTGAAAGGCACACATATTTTCATTTTCCTTGTAGGGTCCCTTTTTTTGTTTGGGATGCAAAGCACATCACACTGTTTGACGTGAAAACTATTTTATTCTCTGTTCCTTTCCTGTTTGGGAATTGGTGTTGCAAAACTTTAGAGTTAGTTTATGCATCTGCATGGTTCACTGGTGCCTGTCTAATAGAATGTAGGTGGGGTGAAAAGGTAGTTATTGAATAATGGTTATAATTAGCTCACAAAGGCCTGAGGTTAAGTAAAACCTGAACTGCTTTGGATGAGTCATCGTTGCTCGGCTTAACGTTTAATACACACAGAACTGTGATCATGCTTCTGTGTGTAATGGTGCACATCAGTGCTGACCTGGCTATATCAGAATTCTCTTGTAGATAAGATGTTGCTACATTGATGATTGCCGTGGTTATCATATGAACCATATCCAGCTTTCAGATTTAATTGGGAAACTGTCTTCTTGGCATCCCGTGAGGCGGCAGTGAGCTTAGTGCTTTTGGCTCTTTTATCTGTGTGACCGAAGGCCTGTGTGATGTCACAGCTTTCTGACCCCAGCGCTCGAGGTCATGACAACCAGCTAATCAACACCATGTAAATAATGCCTTTACACAATTCTTGGATTGGGAATGAGATGACAGTATTACATTTTTGGGTCCTTTTTTCTGGGTGGTAAGGGGGGGGTGTAGAGCTGCAGGTGAAATAAAATATCTTGAGAAAGTTGAGGGTAGTGTGCGCTGGCTCACTGAATATTTAATGACTTAATGAAAGTTAGTATGAGCTTGTATTTCAACATTCAGTCTTATATGGTCACCCTGGGGATAGGATTACCCTGTTGTCTGTGGGCCTGTTGTGAAGGTTGTGCAGTTTCAAGGGAAGAATAAATGCTGTAGACCTTTCCCCAGCTCCTTGCTGTGGCAGAGAAGCAGAAATATGACTGGCAATCTACTGAGGGACTCCAAGAGGCCTTTCCTGCAGGGTGTTGGGGAGGGACTGAGCCTATGGAGGCGGGGGCCAGCCCTGCAACAAAGCTCACTTTCTTCTGTCTGTGCGCTGTGTGTACAGAGCCCGGCCTGTTCTGCTCTGGTGGAGCCTCGTATGAAACAGCTCCGGACTGCCCCGGCTTCCTCTCTCTCCCTCCCTCTCTCCCTCCCTCCGTCCTCCTGCCCCAGACTGAAAGCTGAAAGGGCAGTCTGTGAGCTGTAACATGAGAGGCTTCTGAAACCATCACCTGGGACGTTACAGTGCACACACTCTCTCTCTCGCTCTCGTTCCCCATCTACCTTTGCTTTTTTCCCGCCTGACCTTTCTTCTGATCCACATTATTTTGACTCATTTTTTTTTTTTAATCTGTCTTCCAAAATTCCTCAATGCCGATTGGATGGAATTAAATAGAGTCCAGACTAGTATTGAGTTTGATACTGATTTCCCTGTGGATTACCGGTGAGAAAACTGTCTGGTTCTTTCTGGAAGCTGATTTCAGAAAAATAAAAAAGCCCATCAGGACCGGCCCTGTTGTTTGGGCGGGGTGTTCAGCTCCAGGGTTTGAAGCGTTCTTGGGCGCAGATTTCCATGAGACTGCGTCATCTGTCTCCTCCGAGGGTGATCAAATGGCTGCTCGGTGGCCAAGGAGAATATCTTGGCATTTTGACATTGATGTGTTGTGGCTGCTTTTTTTAGTGCCGTTCACGTCAAGTTGAGTGCCATGGGCAGGCCTCTGTACCTCGCCCGGTTCCTGTGGCACTGTGTTATTCAGCTCCGCTACGGCTTTCCTGTTTTCTTGCCTTGCTATCTACTGTCACTATCAATTGCAGAGTGAGTTTCCCTTCCTGTTGCCATACAGAAAACTTGTTGGCTCTTTCGAAGATTCTGCGCTCTTGAGTGTTGCTAAATTTACTCCAAATGGAGAGCCTCAACATAGAATTTTCCACTTGAGATAAATGCTTTGGAATAGGGTGTAGCGGGCAGCTTTGATTGGTATTCAGTAGCTACTTAAGCGCTTGTAGGGCCACAGTTGTGGGGGATATGTAGCTACAATGAAAGTAGTATCATCACTTGAAAACAACAACACATGAAAATGTAGGATTTACTTTACTTGGCAACAACACAACCAAACTTTTGAACTGGGCCAGTGCTATAACATGTTCCATAATGCAAATCATGATTAAACGAGCCTCTTTACTGCAGTCTCTTTGTAATTGCTGCCTGTGTAGCTGCTTGGCAAGCTCGCTGGCCTAACTCTCTGGAGTGTGGCTAGGATGTGAGTAGGTGGAAATTAGATGGGTGTCAGTAGAGTTCAGATGGCTTTGAGTCTCATAGCCCTTGGTTACTGAACATTTCCTTTTCACAGAAGTGACTCTTGTAAAACAAGTGCTGCAAAATTGATAAATATCTTCCTCCTCCACTCTAATGGACTAAATCCATTGCTGCAGTTGCTGAGCAACTGAATACATTTGCAGGGAATGGCTGTTGTAAAGGTAGGTGGGCTCTGTGCTTTGACATTTGAATACAGCTGAATGCTGTATGTAGTGCGAGCCTTACTTGAATAATAGTGGGTGTTAACACATTACTACATATTTGTTGGGCCTTCTGGACGAGTATGTGTGAAACACATCTCTCCTGGCTCACTTGCTGTTTGAAGACTGTCACTTCACAGCTGTTTTCCTTTTACATGCTTTTAATGAGAAGGCATGTCAAAAATGCAGGGAAACAGGGTGGTTCTTAGATATGTTCCTGTGACCTAAATATTGCTGGAAGTGGTAAATCCTATTTTTTGACCAGAGCCCTGTCTTTTAAAGGACTGTGTTGCTCATGGCTTGAAAGTCCTCTGCAGGCCTCTTGAGGGGCTGTACTGTGTCGTTCCTGAAATGGGAGAGTAAGGAGATGGCGAGGAGTTGGCAGCACCCGACGGCGGTATCAAGTAACGGAATTCCTCCTCATAATCCGCTCTTAATTACATTTCCTTGCTGTCCAGTTAATGTTGTGCTGGTGTTTGCTCCCCTGTAGGAAATAATCTCAGTTACTCACAACAGTTCCAAACCGCTTTTTTAACTTCCAAGCTTCCTCAGATGTGCCAGTCTGTTTGTTAATCTGTTGTTCTGTTGTTCTGAATGTTTTTATTTATCTGAAAGCATGCGCCACAGCACTTGAGTAGGCTGGTATAACGCACGCAGTCCAGATCATGAGTGAGATCATGTCTCTCCCTTACAGTCCAGTCATGTCTCACTGAGTGGGGGGATGGGGGGGGAGGAAATGACTGCTAGCAGAAAGAGCTGTGTGTTTGCCTTCCAGAGCGCACAGATGCTGGTCTGACCACTCAGGCATCTCTCTGTCTGCCCTTCCCTCCTTGCGCCCTTTACTGAATGTGGCCAAACGGTGACTCATATGTCTTTGTCATACACATGCGATCCCTCTTATACAACAGAGCGGGGAGCTTCACTGGGCTGTTTGCTGGGCCGCTCGGGATGTCGCCAAATGGAAAAAGTGACCAGCTGGGACAGACAGTTAGGAAGAAGCGGATTCCTGGGAGGCGGCTCGTTTCCAGGCTTCCTCAGATGGTCGCCATCATTCCAGGCCGGGGGTGGGCTTTCAGGGGGCGAGTGACTCCCTGGGAGAGGCTGGGTAAAGCGGTGAAATGTTTTCCAGAGGCAGTTAAATCTGGCCGTGTGTTTTCTGTTCCTCTCCCCCCACCCCGTCACCACAGAGTTCCTGCTTTGCCTCCTCGTTTTGTAGAACTTGGTCATGTTTGATTGTCACTGATACTGTGCAAGGTTTTGACTTTTTTTGTATAAAGACTTTAAAATGTATACATATTTCCTCCTTATAATCCTGCATATAGCGACATATATGTATGTATATTAAACATATCTGATGAACCTTTAACAGGGTTCAAACCCATCATACATCTTGTCAAACCTGTCCCCAACCTATTCCATCCTATTCAGGAGGACCGGGAAAGAGCAATAAATTGCAACAGAAGTATGCTGATTGATTTAGGATATCTCACCAGGGTTGTAATCTAGGAGTTTTGCCCTCGGAAAAGGTTGCAAGCCTGTAGTGAGTGTCATACTACTGGGGGGTGGGGTGGACAGTGACACCTGAGCTATCTATGTTTCTGCCACACCTTGAAAGTAGTAGCACAAGCTACTCTATTCAGTGTTTTTCCTCTTTGTGCAGTAACACAATTACATAGTGTTACTCCCAGCGATACGAGAATATACCTACATCCATGTATTGTAACTCATGAGGCACTGTAGATAGAAAGGCCTGCAGTTCTTTCTGCGCTTTGATCCCAGTTTGTACAGCTTGTCAGCTCAGGAGTTGTCATTAAAATGTCAAACTTCACATCCATAATTACACACCAGTGCCTACTGTTTTTTTTTAATGTCTAACATATAGCAAAATTCTTTTGTTTCCAGGCATGCCAAGCTGCAGTCTTGCTGTGTGTTAATTTTTATGAAAACACTGCCTGTGTTATGTCTTTTTGGATGGGAATGGACTGTGGCCTTTACGCACAAAGGAAATACTGCCTACTGTTCCCCCCACACTGAGGGGAAATTTTTGGCTATTTTTAAAAATAAACTAAGTTGTGTTCCGGTATAGTCCACGAGGTCTTCCTCACCGCTCTCCCTGTCATCTCGCAGCTCTGTCTCTCAGTAATGCGACGGCCCAGCTTGCTTTGATTTCCGCCGTGTCTGCTGGTGGTTTGCATCCTGCTACGTTAGAGCCGTATTTCACTCAGCATTCACGGAGCAAACCACGGCCCCACCCTGAGACCGCTTCCAGCTACACCATTATCCAGAGCTGCTCGCGTCCCTTCCAGTTTTACATGTTATCTGTTTATGCAGCCAGATACAATATTTGCGTAGGCAGGGCGGGTTAAGGACCTTGGCCCAAGGGCTGAGTAGTAGTGGCCCGACTGGGAATTGAACTGGCAACCTGCTGGGTTATGAGCCCTGCTCCGTACTGCTACACCACACTGACACTGTGCCTCTGGTGTGGACTCACAATGTTACAGCTATGGCTTGGTTTACATTACATTACTGGCATTTAGCAGATACTGTTATCCAGAGCGACTTACATAGGTTGCATTTTTTTTAACATTATCCATTTATACAGCTGGATGTGTACTGAGGCAATTCTGTGTTAAGTACCTTGCCCAGGGGTACAACAGCAGTGCCCTAGAGGGGAATCGAACTGGCAACCTTTAGGTTATGAGAGCCCTGCTCCTTACCACTATGCTACACTGCAACTCTGCTGCACTGGGATAAATGAATTGTAACAGGCAAACTTTGGTTTGGGAATCGTGTGAGTGATGCTTGCAGAAGCGTTTGCCCAACGCCGCACATGGTGCAATTTCCCAGCACGCACCTCCCCTTCCCAATCCTATCACAGGGCGCTTGACCGGGCCCTCTGACCCCAGCGCCGGACGGCTGTTGAAACTGGGTCAGCCAGCGCCGGGGGCAGCCCTGTGGAGGAGGAGACTGCGCTCGTCGGCCTGTTGGGTCAGGGCCCGGCGGGAGGCCTCTCCGCTCTCAGGGTTACCAGGCAGTCAGAAACCTCCTCGAGATGCCTTCAGATACGGTCAGTCAGCACTGGGAGTTTATCTGCGCAAAACTAGATGAAAGACAGAACATTCTGCCTATGATGGTTAGAAGTTTCAAACTTGCGATCCGTCGGGCTGTTAAGATGAAGGCTTTGTTCTACTTCCTCTCTAAGCTTGTAAAACAGCTGCCCTGGGTCTTTAAAAAGGCTGCACTTAAGCTGGCAGTAATAGGATGATGCAGTGGGGCTTATGAATGGGGTGAGTACTGTCCTGAATCAGCGTTGTCATTGGGTGAAATCCATAGTAACCCTACCATGCCTTGTGGCCCGTGTTTCCCTGCCTGAGTTCAGCTAGCTGCACGAGAGAAGCAAACTTTGACCCCCCCTTCTCCCCACCCTGCCAGAACGCAACTGCAGATTTCTCAACAGCGCTGTGTAGGAGACAGGCCGCATGTGTGCATGTGTGGCTCCATGCATGAACTTGAGCCCCTCTGGCCGCTATCTCTCCACGGGCACATCTGTTTTGCTTCTTGGCAGGGGAGGCCGTGCGTCACAGCAGAGACAGCGGCAGTTTCTCAGTCTCCTCCACCTCCTTTTCCCCCTGCTGTCCTGGCTTCCTGTGTATCTCTGACCCCCCATCCCAACCCCTCACCCCCCTGCCTCTAGGCACACATGCGTTCACACAAACGTATCTGTCCTGCAGGCCTAAGAAATTACACGCCCCTGTCGAAATTCCTTCAGGCACACTCCCCCTACCCCCGCCCCCATCAGTTCTGTCACCAGAGGCACAACTCATCCTCGTTACTGATGTCCCCACTGGAGAGGGACTCCGAGGGTTTTGAATTACAGACCCCCACACCCACAACCCCCTACCCACTTGCAAGGAGACAAAGAAGCATTTAGTCAGAGAACCACCCTGTGCTTCTGTAAACCAGTACTTCACAGATTTTTTTTTTTGGCATATACTCTGCTGAAAGTCACACCCTCAGTGTAGTGCTGGGGGGGAGTTGTAGCTGCTATACCGCAGTTTGAAAAGTAGAGAATTATGGGAAAGCACTGAAAACCCCACCCCTCATGTTCCCGTTTTTGTTTTTTTGGGAGAGCACAGAAGTGTATAGCGGCCTTTAATTCCGGCCCGTCTGGAAGGGGCTGGGTAGGGAGTGAGGGCGTTAGGGGCGGCCTCATTCTCACTTGGTCCCCTCACTCTGGTCAGACTCCCAGTCCCTCTGAGAAGCAGAGCCAGGAATTATCCACAGCCGAGTTAGCAAGAGTTAGCAAGCTCTTAAAACTGTCAGATGCTATGACAAATAGCAAAATAATCAAACAGCAACGTGGGATCTTAAGATCAGTATTGGATACATTTGTCCCACTTTTTCCTTGTGTGCAAAACTGGGCACCGGTCCCGTGAGAGGCACACATCATGCTTTTGTTGAGAAATCCAGTGACTAATGGGAGAGCTCTCCAAGTCCTCAGACCTCAGATGGAAAAGATGCAGCTCTGAGAGGCAGCTTCCTCGCTGTTGATGGGAACACACTCTGGGCCGGTCCCTTGACAGAAGTGTGGCCTAAATGTGTTGGTGGGCTGGAAGTGGAGCCACACTAGGGCTTGAGGGACAACAGTACAGTGCAGTGTGTTCACAAACTTGCAAGGGAACTGTTAGGACCAGAAACTGCATGGAAGTCAGGGTCTGTTAGAACTGCATTATCAGAAATGATTAATTTACTACACTAACACAAACAATGACTAATGCTTCCATTCTCAGTCCCTGATATATTGTCAAGAAGGGATTTACATCTGTAGATATGGTGAGATATTTTGTTTAGTTTTTTTTCCCTTTTTTTTAGAAGAATTGTGTGAGATTAAAAAAACTGTTTTTATAACGATAAAAACAATGACCAGTCACTTCAATGTGGTGCAAAGTAAATTCTTCCTTGTTTGCATGGCTGGGACATCTGGCTGTTGAAGAGAATGACTGCAGTGCGGATTGAGGCCGGCTCGGCCGGAGCTGTAATTGCGGGTTCGGGAGTGGGTGGATGCGATACGGGGCTCAGAGACTGAGCGCCAGCGAGGTGGGTGTTGCGGTGGGAAGCGGTCGGTCTGGCGGCCTCGCTGCTGACGCCAGACCCCGGGGGCCGAGCCGGGCCTGTAACCGGGCCCCCCGCCTGGTCCCGCTCCTCCTGCTCTCTCACTCCCTGCGCCTGAGTGCTCCACATGCTGAGTAATCCTCCCCCCAATCCTCCTCTCTCTCTCTCTCTCTCTCCTGTCGCATCCATTCTTAACGAAACCTTTACTCTGCACTTCGCAGCTAAAATACACTGCTGCATTTTACTGTGTGCGGTCAGTAACAGACACAAAACTGGAAGCCTTAAATTACACCCAGGACATGTTTTCCAAATCACCATTTGTATTTCCCCTTATTTTGCAGTTCCACGGAAAGCGTTTTGGCAAGTGAGCGGTTTTCATTCCGCAGAAAGAGCACAGGCTCGCACTGGTGTGTGCTCCCTCTGGGCTGAGCTTCACTGTCTGCATACTGTGTGCATGTGTGTTAATCTCTCCTCTGGGCTGATAGCTAACGACATGGTGGCACTCGCATCTATTCACTGTGGGCTGAGAGTTGTGTGGTGGGTGTGAATACACACAGTCAGTACACTTGGCCTGTATCGAACCAGGCCACACGCACTGGGTGAACGACCTCCTCAGCATCTAGGGGCCGGCTTATATAATTCAGGGCTGCATTCAGCGTTGCCTTTGAACTCAGGGTTTGCGCCTTGGTGTGATTTTTACCTTTGAGTGATCTACGGGCCCAAAGCACAAACGAAGTTGATCACAGTAGGGTCTGTTTTGTTATCTTCATGTTGTCTGGGTTACAGCGTGCCGCACGTCCCCTGTTATGTCTACCCAGAATTCACAGTGTAAACAGGAAGTGCGTACCTCAGGATGAAGGGGGAAGTCTATCACCACAAACGAGTGACCTTCTATTTACTGTTCATGTAATATGTGAGAGAACATATTGAGCAGGTCAGTGGGCTAAACTACAGCCTGATTTCAAAGACAAGAGAGCAGTGGAAGTTGCTTTTGAAGCTAACATGCGTGTGTGAGCACGACCTTGGCGAGTCGAGACAAAGCCAAGCTGCAGGCCAGAGAGGCCTTGGCTGGAGGCAGACGCAGGTGCGCCTGATCAATGAGCCGGCCTGCAGACTCGCATCTCTCTCTCTCCGCACCCTAGATATGGATCACTGTTGCTTTTCGCTGCAGTTACGCAGCGCCTTGAGGTTCTTTATTCTTGCGAGTGTTTATAAAAGATCCTTTGTTTGCAGCGGTTGCAAGAGGCCGGTTTACAAGGCTCACTCACTGTGGGGCCTTTGTTAATGAGCTCCACGCTCCGCCGGTTAGCGCTGGCCTGGGGGCCCCTCCCTCACCTTGCTCCGGGGGGGACCACGGCACCGACGCACCCCTGGCCGGCGCGGATCTGGTGCTGCACTTTTAAGCCAGGAGACGTGATTCACCTGGAGTGACTCACCGCCGCTGAAGAGAGCGGGCCCGTGTTTAAAGGTTGTGTGCGTGGCTGGATGCCCGCCGCCTCCGCCGTGCTGTTCGGAGCATCTGCGGGTCTTCAGCGGCACGGTCGTGAGGCCTTGAGAGTGCTGGGGGATCAGGAATGCCCTGGCATACTGTGGCTCCGTGATTCATCTGGGGCCTGTCCAAGGTCGCAGAAACACGGTGTCCTTCTGTCCAGATGATACTCTTTACTCTTTACTGACGCCTCCGTGTCAAGGTTGCTTGAGAGATTTACACAGAAAACAGAGCACAGCATGCTGTTCCTTTACCACAGAGCAGGGGCTTTTAAACTATGGGATGGAATCTGAAGTGGGTCACGGACAGAATGAAATGAAATAAAGTAGGACTCTAAACTGGAGTCCATCTAATCACTGTCACCACTGTGCACTAGCAACAAAACTTACAAATTTGTTTGTTTATACAGTAATACATTTCCAGAGTAAATAACTGCAAGCACAGACTTACTACTTATTGTTCATGAGCTGGTAACCAATTATGTCAGGTTCTCATAGGCAGTGTTAAAATAGTGTGATGATGTAATAATGTAAAGTAATGTCAAATGTATTCTTGTTTGGATATTAAATCTTTTTAAACAACCACCAGTTAAGTTCATAAGTTTGTAAGTCTGTAATCTGATGGGCTGTTAGATAGCAGCAGGCTTTGATTGGGTTCAAAAAGCTGAAAGAGGAACCACTGCATTAAGACAGTGGGTTTGAGCGATAATGAGATCCAGGTCAGTCAATGAGACTGTTGGACAAATTACCAAAGGGACAAAATGGAAAAGCTGAAAACGCCCTCTTTTTTTAACAAAGCAGCATCGTGCAAAGATCAGGATCAGAGAGAGGAGGGGCCTTCACAGATAGTTCTGGAGATGCACTTTAGGGTTCTGCCCCAACTTGCATTTGAGAACACAGACCAGCATTTTTTAGGTCAGGGAAGACAGGAAGAGGTCCAGGAATGTACGGGCAGGAATGTTAACACTAGGAGGAAGCAGGTGGCTGTGAGAGAGCTATCTGTCATTGCTAGTCTTCAAACCACCAGAATACAATAACAAAGAGCCCTGTTTGCTAGTTACTAGTAGTTATTGCTTAGTTGTTTGATCTTTAACTTACTTTCAATTGATTTTATTTGTTTGGCAGATACATTAAATACATCACAACTGAAACAAGAACACTGGTAAAATGTAGTTACACAACAGCCAGTGGTGCAGTGGCTGTAATTACTGCACCTGGTCTCAGGCAATGATGCAGGAGAGGAAGAAGGTTTATAGGTGTTTTACACTTCCCTGTACATTGTAATTAATCATTAAGTGTTGCCTGAAGGCATGTATAATGAGACAGTACATCTGGATCTGTCTCTTGGTGTGTGTCTGCTGGTGCTATGGCCTCACTCTCCCTCTCTCGTCCTCCTTGCAGCACTTCACAGAGCTCCTGGATGACCTATCCCAGGAGGCCCTTCTGGGGCAGCTGCTGAGCGACCCCTTCCTGTCAGGGCGGGGCGAGGCCATGGACACAGAAGAGGAGCTGACCCCGGCGTCCCCGGTGCCCCCTCCCATCCAGGCGGAGCACAGCTACTCCCTGAGCGGAGACTCCCGGCCACAGTCCCCTCTGTCACACCTGCCCGAGCCAGGGAGCGATGCAGGTGAGCTGGGAGAAGAGGAGGAGGAGGAGGAGGAGGGATGGCTGGGTGAATGGATGGATGGATGAGTCAGAGCAAATGAGATGAGGTGGGAGGTTAGAGAACCTATGATGAAGAGAGAAAAAAAGCAGAGGATAGAGCGTGTTTTCATCAGTGTAAAGTGACCATCTAAAGGTGCCATCCTGGAGCTGATAAATATAATGTGTACAAGTTGGTGTTATCTCATGTAGGGCAAAGGAACGGTATAAAGCAATCGAGTGCAGACTGGGAGGGGTCAGGAGAAATCTAACCATAGCTGTTCATCTGGTTTCAGAAGTAGCATTGCCAAAACAGTGTTGCCAGACTGAAGAATCCACAGGGAGATTGTGTGAGATTTGTTTGCCTCAGTGAGATGTGTGTTGGTTAGTTGCTTCAGTGAGATGTGTGTCGGCCAGTTACTTCAGTGAGATGTTTGTGGATGACTTACTTGTGCTGTATGTATGACTCATCTGTGCAGCACAGTGTAATTTGGCATTGGCACTTTGACAAATGGATAGAGAATGGCAGTGTATAGACAGGCACATAATGTACAGGCACAGGCTTATGATTGAGGCTCTGCTGAATGTGTGTGTGTGAGTTTGGATGTCTTTTTGTCTGTGTGTGCCTGCATGTGTGTGTATATATATTCATTCCAGCAAAGTGGATCTGGACACAGGAATGTATTGGCAGACAGTGCCGTTTGCTAAAGCTCCACAGTCTGCTCCTGGGTTGGCATGACTTTTGAGCCGGTTTGACTCACCCTAATCAAACCTCTGAAGGTTTGCTTTCAGTCCAAAGTCAAAATTTTTTACACAGATTCCCATATTTTCTTTTTCATGCAAATCATTATTCTCTGGAGTGAGTGGGAGCTTATTCTGTGGTAATTCAGAAGAAACACTGCCCTCCCCAAACGCTACCAAGACATTCATAACAGAACACGTTCTGTGCCATTAACTGTACAGGAAAGCCCCAGAGACCCGCTTAAGCCTTGAATTGCTTCGTTTGAACAGGAGCGTTACGTAAGACACCGAACACGTGCCTCCAACACGGCCCCCTCTCTCTCTCTCCGCTCTCAAGGGGAGTCCGACGGCGAGGACTGGACCATGGAGTCCGAGGAGAAGGGCCTCAAGATGGACCCGCTCCTGTGCGACCCTCCGTCCCTGCTGCCCACACTGTCCCTCAGCCTGGCCCCCGAGGGCCACACCTCCCAGCCCGTGGCCCCCAAGGGCCTCTCCCTCCCCGTTCTGCTCTCCCAGTCCACACAGGTCAAGATCATTAAGGTGAGGATGCGTGTCGGGCTATTTCAGAGAGAAGGAGAGGTCTCCTCTGCCTGTCACAGGCCTGTAAGCTCATAGCTGGGTTACTGCTGCTACCCGTCTAAGAGGGTAGTAGTGTAATGGATGTATGTCACTCAACAATTCACTCTCCTGTTTGTCGGACAGGTGAAGGAGGACAGTGAGGGATTCAGCCCCAAAATCAAGCTGGAGCCCCACGAGGTGGACCAGTTCCTCAACTTGTCCCCCAGAGGTGAGGTTTATTCCCCTACCCTCTGCCCCGCTGTACCCAATCAGACCACATTGTGACACGTCATACACCTTTCTCCACTTACGTTCTGGAACCGGGTTTGCAACAGCTGGATTCGGAACTGGCTGTCCTGGCACCGCACGATTGCTTTTCCTTTGCATTACCGGCAACCAGAGCTGTAGCACATGACACTACCCGGAATGCTGGCGTCTGTCCAGGTCGAAAGGACTTTGTCTGCAGTCCAAGGCTGAGGTTCCCCCTGAAAAAATGTGGACTCCATAATATCACTATCAGGCTCCGGTTGCTGTGTCAGCAGCCGTGTTGTGCCTCTCTCTCTCCCTGTTGTGTTTATCTCACTTTTCTTACCCCAGTGCTGATGAAACCCATGCGGTTTCGCAGCTTTCTGAGTCTGCCCAGAGCTCGCCTGTAAGCAGGCCGGTGCCAGTCAGCCAGCGGGCTGAGCTGACACTGGGTCAGCATGACATAAACGATGGAAAGTCACCATAAACATGCGCTTAGCCAGACAGCATGGCTCCAGCCGTAGAGAGGAAATGGCTATCTGTATGGAGATGCCGTCCTGCCCCTGCTCTGAAAACAGTTCTTGTTCTACAGCCCTGCTACTCCCCCTGCTGGACGCATGGTCAAATAACGTATGCAAATGAGAATTTTTGAAAAAAGCTGTTTTTGATATAGGCATCGAAGCAGAGATGGAGCTGTGTTTGGAAAGAACCGACGCAATAAAAAGGACCCTTTTTGATTGGTGCAAACGTTGCTGCTAAAACCAGATGGCCATGTGTCTCTGTGCCTTAGATAATGGTATTCACACCGCGCTGCATTCTGGGAAGGTTTTGACGACGTGACCCATGTATTTCCCCAGGTCTGGAGTCGCTGCAGCTCCCCCCGACACCACCCAGCTCACACGGCAGCGACTCGGAGGGCAGCCAGAGCCCCACGCGCCCCTGCGGCGCCTCCAGCCCCGCGCAGACGCCGACACAGGCTGTCCTCAAGGTGGCGCCACGGGCCCCCTCCTCCCTCTCCAACTCCCCCCTGCTCACCGCTCCCCATGTGAGTCCCTGGGCCGGTCTCCGCACTGCGACACGGGGGGGGGGGGGTTCTGTTCAGGCACCAAACTTCTGTCCCTTATCACTGGTAGTGGGGTGGCAGAGTAGCATAGTAGCATAGTGGTAAGGAGCAGAGCTCGCAACCGAAAGGTTGCCAGTTCGATTCCCTGCTGGGGCACTGCTGTTATACCCTTAGGCAAAGTACTTAACCCAGAACTGCCTCATTAAATACCCAGCTGTATAAAAGGATAACATGTAAAAATTGTCCTATGTAACCTATGTAAGTCACTCTGGATAACAGCATCTGCTAACTGTCAATAATGCAATGTAATGTAATGGTGGTTGCTGCCTAAACTGAAATGTATACCCCATGCCCCCGTCTACCCCAGAAGTTGCAGGGCTCTGGGCCCCTCCTGCTGACAGAGGAGGAGAAGAGGACGCTCATTGCGGAGGGCTACCCCGTCCCGACCAAGCTGCCTCTGTCCAAGGCTGAGGAGAAGGCCTTGAAGAAGATCCGCAGGAAGATCAAGAACAAGGTGAGAATGGGAGCGGGAGCAGGGATGTGGTGTATTGGAAAGCAAGAGGGGTGGCATGTAGCATAATGGTAAGGAGCAGGGCTCTCGTAACCCAAAGGTTGCTGGTTCGATTCCCCTGCTGGGGCATTGCTGCTGTATCCTTGGACAAGGTACTTAACCCAGAATTGTCTCAGTTAATATCCAGCTGTATGAATGGATAACATGTAAAAACAGTAACCTATGAAAGTCACTCTAGATAATAGAGTTTGCTAAATGTCAATAACGCAATGCAATGTAAACAGGCTCAACTGAAAATTTTGAGCAGTACTTTTGCAGTCATATATACAAGGATCCTGGTAAAATGGTACTAGGAAAGGAGGTATATTTGGAGCTTACCATCACATTAAATAATTAATTCAGTAAGACCTACAGTAGCGTCATTGTGGTAAGAACACAAGATGAAACAGTAATGCATGGAAAAAAATGCGTAACAAGTTACCCGAAGTCAGCATTTATTCCTGAGATTGCTTTTGAGATAAAGCCACAGTGGATTCTAAAGAGTTCTGAACATGAATAATGATTGAGTGATATAGAGTCCATAGCCTGGTGTATTTTCATCTTGTTAATGCATGAGACTTTATCGATATATTTCCATCATTCATGATGTGACTTATGAAAACTGCACAACCTGTCTTTTCCCATTACTTTTAAGAGTTCACCCTTTGCTTGGAGTCAGGGAATAATTTCTTAGTTTGTTCATTCACAGTCCAAACTTTTTTTGTCTTTTTCCCTCTGAAAATAGTACACAGTAAAGCACCTTTTGATTTTTTTTGTAAGACTTTGATTTTGAAGTACAAAAATACAAAATAAAATACAAAATAAAAGTTTATTGATTGATCATCAATTGTATCTTCCCAGATCTCTGCTCAGGAGAGCCGAAGAAAGAAGAAGGAGTACATGGACGCGCTGGAGAAAAAGTCAGTTCACAGAGAGTTCACGTTGCATCTTGTATACAAGTGAATGAAGTCATTCAGTTTCCTCAGTACTTTAACACAGGACATGAGAGGAGGCCTGGACATGAGAGGAATATTTGTTCTCATTTCCCCATAATCCTGCAGTGATTACCTGATTACTCAGTGCAGATCATTATTTAGACTTTGGTCTCAGCCTAGTGACACATGTAGTCACATGCTGCTCATTCAATGCGTCTTCCTTGTGAGGGATGTTTGGTTGTGACCATGCAATTCTCCTAACGGCCACAGGGTGGAGACATGCTCCAATGAGAACAGCGAGCTGCGCCGGAAAGTGGAGACTCTGGAGTGCACCAACAAGTGAGTGAGCCAAGCGAAGTATATTTATTTAATTGGATCTGGAGACCAGCAAAATCAAAGCACAATTCTCTGAAAGAATTCTGATGTTAATTGAATCACTGTGTATTGTCTGCCTTGTCATGTTTAACTGGGAGGATGTATCTAACTGGCCCTGACTGCGGCGGTGTCTCTTCCAGGTCCCTCCTGCAGCAGTTACACTCTCTGCAAGCGGTTGTGGCGGGGAAAGTGCCCCGGTCCTGCAGAGTGACAGGCACTCAGACCTCCACCTGTCTCATGGTAAGTGCTGGCTACCTAAAAACAATGCATTTATCTGCATACTGCTGTCGTGCTCCCAAGTGGTGAAGTCAAACAAAGTTTTGATCGTGAAGGTCTTCATCAGGTAATGTCTAATTTACTAGTACTCACAGAGTACCACGTTAAACCTTAACACAGACTCTGACAGTAACACTGTGGTGTGTCTGTTCCAGGTGGTGGTGCTGTGTTTCTCTGTGTTCCTGGGCAGTTTCTACCAGGGCCTGGGCCCTTGCTCCTCCATCACCAAGACAGGCCTGTCCAAAGAGCTCACGATGCAGGAGTCCTACACGGCTACTGGTGAGTGCAGACTCCTCCTGGGACGATGGATGGATAGAGGGAGGGAGACATGCGGTGAGAGAGATGGAGGCAGGGACAGCCAGAGGAAGTGAGAAAGAATGAGAGAGAGATGTAGAAGAGACAAAGAGCCCTACAGAGACAGAGGAGAAGCGAGGGGGAGAACTCAAGAGTGGATTCTCCCTCAGGATTTCTACTTGACTTTGCAATAAGTGTTAGGTTTTTTTTTTCTTATGGTATTTCAGCGCTGCAAAAAAAAAAAAAAAAAAAAATCCAACCTCCACTCAGATCTGGGCATGTTATGTAATAGATATATTTCAATAATTTTTAACTCTGCAGTTCCAGTGTTCAGAGAGGCAGTCACGACTCCTCTACTTGTGCCCATCCCCTCTGAGCTGCAGTACATATCTGTGTGTGTTCCCGTGCGCGTATGTGTGCGCATGCGTTTGCGCTAGGAAAGTGGGAGGTTTTTGTAAGCGTGAGCCTGAAACACATAGAACTTCCGAGTCAGGGCTTTGCACGAGCCACCTCTCTCTCTCTCTCTCTTTCTCTCTCTTCATCTCTGTCCTACTCCCTCTCACTGTCTCTTATATGTATCCTTCATCCACAGAAAATCAAGCCTGAATTCTATTCCCCTCTTTTGACTGATTGGATTTTTGTCACTCTGGCTTGTTCCTGTTGTAATGCATTCACTTACCTCAGGTTCAGACAGCCCTTTCCTCAGAGTGGTTTTGTGTAATGGATCCCTTCCCCTCTGCATGTGATGACAATGTAGCACCCCCCCACTCCTCTCCCTCTCCAAATCATTTTAACAATATTGATGAGGACGAAAACTTCACAGTCCTAAACAAATAAACAGCCGTCCAATTAACAGAGCACGCTACCAAGTGGCTGCACTTGAAAGTCATTATCTGCCATTTGGCATGATTATGGTTATCATGATTAAATAGCGTCATGGGTATCTCTCTGTCGCTGATCCCTGCACTCACTTGTGTGTTACTCCCACTCAGGCTTAGCCTCAGTGTGTATGAATATAGATAGCCTGTTTTAATGTGTGTGTGTGTGTGTGTGTGTGTGTGTGTGCGTGCGTTTTTGCGTTTCTTCCCACAGTTTCTAGGTTGTCTTAGTTTCACATTAGTACAAGTTAACATGACTTGATGCTTAAATGGTGTTGTGCATGCGCTCACTGGCCTAAGAATGTTCTTAACCAGGTCTGGCACTGTTGCTCATATAACTTGGGTGCATACACTGCTGTTCTCTGGCACCGGAAGTCTCTTTTGATAAGAGACTCTGCTAAAATGCATTTAATGTAACATGGCGTAATGGACGTGTTTGGACGCGTGTGCCCGCAGTGAAGTCGAGGAGCCTGCTGGGGTACGAGGACCGCAGCGGCCTGGAGGAGCCGCACCCCTCCGGGCTGGGCGGGGAGTACCCGGAGCAGTGGGACAGACAGGTGGACGTCATGGCGACCTGGAGGTCCCAGCAGCAGCAGCAGCAGGAGCAGCAGGCAGAGAGGCACAGGGCAGAGTCCCAGCCGCAGTTCACCCACAGCAACGAGTCACACGTGCAGAAGCCCATTCTCATAGACCTGCACTCACACAGGTACCTGCCCCCGACACTCCTTACTGTCAGGAAGAGTGATGAATGAGACGTTGTTTCCAGGCTGGTTGCATTTGATGGAGGTAGAGTGGGAGATGATAGGGGATGGAAGGGTAAAGAGAGGATCTATTTTGATTATTTTACATTATAGCTCATTTAATGTATAATCCCTTGTGGTTTCTGAGCCCTGTATCTTATTTATTTGTGCAGTTTGCCACTGTTTGAATCGTCATGGGTAATAACCGCAGCAAAATCTTTTGATGAATAAGTCCAGGGGTGGGTGGCAGTGTAGTACAGTGGTAAGGAGCAGGACTTGTAACCAAAAGGCTGCTGATTCAGCTCCCCACTGGGGCACTGCTGTTGTACCCCTGGGCAAGGTACTTAACCCAGAATTGCCTCAGTTAATATCCAGCTGTATAAATGGGTAAAATTCAAACCTGTGTAAATCGCTCTGCGTAACAGCGTCTGCTAAATGTCGATAATGTAATGTAATGAAGTTGCGGGATTTGAACATGACTGTATGAGTTGTGTGTCTCTGCTCCTCTCCGCAGATCACTGGAGCTCCAGAGCAATGAGAGTATGAAGGTGATAGACCTGGAGAGGACAGTGAATGAAACTTTCTGAGGTCTGGCTGACCCACACACCCTCCACTGCCACGCCAGAGGCTTCAAACTCACTCTGTGTATTTATATATATTCTGTTTGAGTATTGTTTTACGTATGTAGTTGTTTTTTTTTTAATGTATTTCTATTCCATTCCAACATTAGTAGTCTTGATTGGTACTTTGTTTTTTTCATATATATATTTTTTAATTTTTCCAGTTCTAAAGTTATTTTATACATGTCTATGCTTTGCTTTTTTTTCCACCAGTACTCTCCTGTCATATTCATTGGGGTGTGCTTTTTTCATTCATGGGGTAATTTTATACAAAGATCTCCCTGGAATCATTTGCTCATACAGATTTAACATGGGCAATTTCTGGACATTTTTTGAGTTGGAAGCATTTATGGTAGAAACTGAAACTGGTCTTGATTTTAGAAGCCATCTGATTTCTTGTCCAGTTTTCTGCAGTGTGGATTTGTACAGAAAGCCAAAGAGTCATTCAGGAGTCAGATGATTCATCAGAAATGTGTTCCCTTTCACAGATCTATTTTGATCGTTGTTAAGTGTACACAACAGTGCAGGAATCATGATGGTGACTATTTTCATTAGCTATCCTCCAAGTGTGCTTGTGTGCGTGAGATCCGCAGTGACTTTGGAGAGATACACAAGATGCAAAGCAGAAGAACGTTGTTACGTGAACAATGACCTTGCCTTTCAGAGTTCATCCAAATTGATTCTACCCTTGTAAACTAGTGGCGTAAGGTAGACAGAATCTGGTTTGGTGTATGGTCTTCAAAGCAGTTAAATCTAATTGTAACTCTGTAACGTCATGCTTGCGCTATACTTGAAATGAAAAAAAATCTAATTCTGTCTCTGTAACGTCAGACTTGTTCTTTGTGTGGAATGAAAAAATTAAATTCTAGCTCTGCGTCGTAACACTTGCTCTATACTTAGAATGAAAAAAGCAAATCTCATACTTTGGTTTTCCCAAATTATTAGGTGCATGAGGGCAAGTGATTCTAAATAAGTGCCATATTTTTTTTTAAAGCAACATTACATTTTAAAGAGGGGCAGCGGTTAGAATGACCTGGGTGGTGTCTTTGGGCACTGCCCAAATATATTAGCAATAGAATTTCCCCCTCATGTTCTAACCTCAGTGTCCATGCCATTTGTAAGGGAAGAGAACATAGAGCTGGTGACTGGAGCACTAGTCAATAAAGTTCTCTATTTCAGCGAAGCCACTCCCTCAGTTTCCTACTAATTTGTGGTCTCGACATCTTGCATTAAACCTGGCTCTTTCGGATTGAAAGACATCCCATCAAGAGAATCTGCTGTGAGTTAACATGCACTGTTTCCAAAGAATGAATCTTTTATTTATTTATTAAATGTAGCATTGTATTCATTTTGGCAGCGACAGCAGAGTTTTGATTAGTCACATCTTGCCTGATGCTGCCAACCCAGACGACTTTTCGTTTTTCTTTTTTGACTTTGTTTTATTGTAATGACAGTTGTCGATGGTAATGGGCCATGCATTTTTTTACACTCTTTTCAACAGTTCTGCGGGCTACCTGTATGTGGTGTGTATTGAGTTACCTTTTCATGCTGGTGAATCTGTCTGCAGCAATCTGATGTAATATGCTTTTTGAGTGTAAAAGACCTTTTACTGTCACGCTCACAGTTCAAACACAGGAGTAAGCCTGTCTCTGCTTTTCCTTGTTTTTTTTTCTTTTTTCAAATTAAATAAATATTTTCCTTAGTAAAAGCATGGCTGGAAGTGCAGTTGTCTTGTTTTACTTGCAGTGCTATTTTCTGTGTCCTCCTGTGTTGAGTGTATGCTGGAGAATTGTAGGCGCTCCCGGGTTTTGCCGTCACAGGTATTTTGACGCCCTGGTTTTGAGGGAGGACCTCCAGATGGAGAGCCAGGTGTCCTGGGATGTGGAATGCATCAGTGGAGTCGCGCGCAATCAAACAAACATGGCAATGCACTTATCACTTTGAATTTTTGGATAACTGTTTAAAAAACTTGGGGGTTCTAGATCTTGTATAGGGATATAAGGGAAGACACATTTGTTACACAATTGCACTCCCAGCCCTACTTACGCTTGAATAATAAAAACCCAACTGCGGGGAAAGTAGGGACATGTCGGCTCTTGCACTGTTCCCGAATCCTTCAGAGTACCAGGAATGCGGCTTCTCTCCCAAAGTTTCAGGTTTTAGCCTGCCTCCGCCTCTTTTAAAACAGTGAAGCAGCTTTCCTGGGTAAGTTAGCAGACCATACACGGATAAGGTCCAAGCAGATCCCTTGAAATCTATTTAGTCATTTGAAATCGGCCGAGACTCATGACATCAATCAGCCCTAATATGACTGCAGTCTCTACGTGTCAGTCGTGAGAGCTTGACGGACTACCTTACCACGTGAGCTACCACGGACTACCTTTCCTCCGTCTCCTGCCTCCAGCGCAAGCTTATTTTATGGGCTTGATACGGAATTGTGTGTAAGCCTGATTTTTGTTCTTTGTACCTAAGATCCAATCGTATAAATTATTTTATATTTTAAAAATGTTCGGATGGGCGTGTTTAACGATTATCAAAGGTTATACAGTGAAGCCCGGACGATAGGAGGGTAGTTTCAGAATTACAGTACAGCTCAGTTTGATTTTGCGTGCGTCAAGCATTGTGTTTGTGAACTGTTCAGAGACGTAATGCAAAGAATATAAAAAGGTCAGTACTGTGGGCAATCCACTGTAATACTTGTACTATTAAATGTATAAAATGTAATAGGCCTAATAGAAGTAATATGATCAGACGACTTAATATGAAATACCAATACTGTTGATAAGAGCTGTAAAATTAAATATCAGAAGTACATCACATCGCTCATCAGATGCCTTTAGATAAAAGCCCTAAACATAATTAAAAACGTGCTATCACTGTAAAGTGAACGACTTAATAATAGGGTCAGCGCAAATGTGATGTCAGTGAGGAATGTCAGTGAACAATGAACACAAACAGGAAACTGTTTTAGCCGAGACGAGAGGTTTCACATTGGCAGCATTCACACTTCGCACAAACGGGAGAGGTCATTTTCTCTGGTAGGCCTATTCACTCATTATTGGGGTTACCACTCAGAGGGGGTAGCAGCGCACACCCACTCGGCTGTTCAGCCGCACAACCGGCTTCAGATGGATGACACTGCGGAGCGCGCAGTCTGATAGTGCGTGTGAGTCAGTCAGAGAGTGTTGACTGTCAGGAGCCCTATGCCCTACTTTTACCGACGGATGCTCTGCTCAGAGGAGGAGTGGGAGTATCCCAGAATGCCCTTGTAGCCGGAGATGGATGCTGCTGCTGCTGCTGCTGCTGTAGCAGCCTGTCACTACACAACAGCTTATGCTGCCATTTCCAGTCCGTCACCGTCCTCTCCCTAGCAGGTCGACAGCCAGTGTGACCGTGTGGCGCTGCGGCGAGAACAGCTCCGCCGCTGCGAGCCCCGCTAGTCCGTGGCACACACACACACACACACACACACACACACACACACACGATACGACCGTCCGCGAACGACAGCGACTTTGCCGTCCTCTGTTGCATCGGTGAGACGTGGGAGAGGGGGTCCACTGCCGGAGCATGGACCCCCTGGCCAAACCCTGTCCGTCACAGGGAGACAGAAGCCCCCAGACCTTCGGCAGTAGACCAACCTCACTGGGAGCTACCGGTGGGGAGGCGAACGAGCGAGCCTGCGGCAGGGACGAGGCAATGGGAGGCGGCGAGACTTTGGGCAGCTTTACCGACATGGAAGAGTCACTGGAGGAGAAACTAAAGGGTCTCGCGTTCAGGAAACAGACTTCGTACAGGTAAGTCTGCTAGTACGAATTAGAGACAGCGACCGTGGATCTGATTGAGTTAGCTTTGCTAGCCAGCGCAAAACAGAACTAGTTAGCCAACATAGCTAGCTTGCTAGCTGTCCGGTTAGCATCAGAAACCTCACGTCATTGAGACCAGTTTGCTTGCTAGGTACTGTTTGAATATAGCAAACAAATTTCTATAAATGTAATATTTGTGTACTGTAATCCAACTTGGCTGTGGCTAATTCACCTTAGCCCTAGTTAATTAAAAACGCACAAAGTTAGCCAGATGGGGGGTAATATTCTTGGTTTCTAAAAATCCTAGAATGTCGCTGTATTGTTTGAGCAAAATTGGATACATATACAACATGGTTTCGGGACGCGTATAATAGTGTGTCTTGCACGTAAGAGAATTTTGCTTTGCCATAAACCGATTTTGATGAACGGCAGTTGGGGTACCCAATTGATCGTTTTTTCCCACCCAGTCTCCCGAATCCGTCCAGGTTAAATTCGCATTGTTGTCTGTCTGTGCGTGTCGTATCTGTTTGTACCCATGTATTGGGTGGGGGGAAAAGGGGGGGTAAGCTCGATATTGACTTTCACGCAGCGAGCTTTGCCAGTGTGTGGATTTACTCCTGTGTAGTCCCTGGCCAGGCGTGCAGCTGTTGTCAGGATCGCTTACTGGCAGGCGACCAGTGAAGACAGACACAGAGGAAGCAATTGCTTTATTTTAGAATTTGGAGGGCATACGCAGTCTTTGTATTATCTATTATATTATATTATCATTGAGAGACAGTCTGTCGGAGCCACGTTGCCTTTTATGCGCAGGGTACCTTTATAAACCCCAGGTCGTTCCACACAGGGATTCTGAGTCTGTACTGGGTAGATTAAAGAGAGTAGTTTTGCCTTTCCTGTGGGTTTTAAAGAGTGCAGAAGAATGTGAGCTGTCCCTCAGTTGTATATCCCTTATCAGAGCTGGAAGTAACCTGTGGACAAGCATTTCCAACACTGCCTGTTGGGAATCTGCAAATGTGTTGTGAATACCTAGGTGATTCCCAATGGTGTGTTGCATTAATTTTTTATGCATGTTTGAAACATTGGCTAAGTCTAGTGAACCACCAAATTAATGCTACTCAAATGCAGATACTGAGACCATGTAATGTAATGTAAATGAGATCAGAATCTTCAAGGTGTGTGTCATTAGTGTTCAAAAGAATTTTTTATTGCACACGCTGAAGGGGAAGTGCCTTCCTGCTGTGTAATGCAATGAGGTGAGTTCTCAACTCATCAAGGACGTGGGTTTCTGTGAGCCTGGCAGGACACAGGGAGACCCAGATGCCAGGACCAATTCCAAAGCGATGACACACCCTCTGAAATCCGGTTCTTCTGGCGGTGGGAGCTTTTGAACCAGTCAGGGCTTTTTTGGTTACACCCTGGAAGGGGCCCAGCCGCGGTGCTGGTTTTGTAATCTATTTGTGGATTAGGTTAGTCTCAGTCATCCCTTTTGACTACATCAACATTCCGATGCAAACCTAAGCGCACACATTTAGAAATTAGCACAGGCATCTTCTCCTTGTTGGCCAGTAGCTTCCTTCTTGTACGCGAAAAATATCATTTGCAATCTGGGATTAAAATGCAGAGCCATATTTTTATATGGTCTTGTTTCTATTATTGTGCTATGACCATAGGCTTGGCCACATTGCAACAACCATAAGAAAAACACAAGGTTCTCGGATAGATAGGGTGAGATGATTAGATGTCTGTCTGTGCTCTGAATGGCTCAGGGCACATCCAATGAGGTTAGTCACATGGGACTATATTCCCTGAAAGTGTATTTTCTTTTGATCTATTTTTAGATATCCTTGGTCCAGTAGGACAGAGCGTATTCAAGAACAGAGGTCATGCAGTCATTCAGGCTAATGCTTTATGAATTGTGTAAAATCTTGTGTTCTGCACCATTCCTGCATCCCTCTGCAAACTCCAGACTGAATATTTTACCAGCAGAAGAAGTTGTGACTAAATGTCCCTTGCATAGTTGCAGCTACAGTAGATCTCAGAATTCAGCCTTTTAAAGCTTTTGTTTCTCAGCTGAAGGGGAAATATAACTGTTTATTTTCCCCCAAAATAAATGTCCTTTAAATGCCAAAACAAGGCAGAATTTAGAGGAGAAAATAAACAAGTAAACAAACTGCAAAAAAACAGAACTTCAGCAAAAAAGAAAGACATAGCCTAAATTTAGTCACCCTCCTCACCCTAACCAGAGAATCAGAGACTACATCACTTTCAGCTCCTCGGATACACCTGGAATGAAAAAGGCGGATGGGAAAAAAAAGAAAAAGGGGGAGCACGTTTTCTCAGGAGCAAAAGAAGGAGCGCTTTGAAGTTCCCTCTCGCCAGCGCTGAGAGACAGCACCCCCGTTTGCGGGCAGGAAAATCCTCCGCTGTATTATCAAACACTTAAAGCCCTGGCTCCTAATTCTGTTTTCTGATCGAGTGAAGCCGTCTGCCGCTGATTTGTAAATGGCAGATAAGGAAGCGCGATGTGGGCTTTTATCAGATGGAAGAAAAATGGTGAGTCGACACAATGAAGAGATAGAGGAGGAGGAGGCAGGGAGATCTTGCCAGGTTGGAGTGGGGATGACAGCACATAAAACCACTCTCATGCATTTTTAACGTCTGCTGAGAATCCCAATTGTGTGTGTGTGTATGTGTGTTTTTTTTTTTGTATGGCTGACACATTTTCCATCTCTCCACAAAAGCCAATGGGAAGTTAAGCCTGTGTATTTGTTGCGGTCTGTTTTCTGCAGGACTTGATAAACACGCGTCGGTTGTCGAGGTTCCCGGGGCGTGCGAGCAGAGAAGGGGCACTGAGTTTGTCACATTTAATGTCCTTGACAGCGCCGTGGAGGGGCAGGAAGGACAGGAAGTTGTTGTGGCTTGAGGCTGTCCAGATTCAACATTGGCTGTCTTCGGTTTCTGGTGGCATTCACAGTCTCTGCAGATGCGTGGCCCAGCTGATACCCCCTCTGTATCACTCCCTGCTGGGCAAACCCCTGCTGAGAGTGACCACTGTAAAACATACATGCATACACACACACACACACACACACACGCACACGCACACACACAGACAAAAAACCCAGCACAAAATGAAATCAGCGCTCATTTTTTTAACCCATTTTTGATTACATCTGACAAAGGAACAAGCACAAGATCTGCCACGTTGTCTTCTTGTCATTCCTAAGTAATTCTAAAGTAACTGAAACACGCCAGCCAGCTTTGACAAACCAGACATTAAAAAATAACCTTGCAATTTGCTCCTATTGCACTGTGCTGCACGGGAAAAAAAAAAAAAACATCTCTGTTATATGTGTGCAGGACAGGGACTGTATCTCCCGCAGTGCACAGCTGAGCCTAGTCATCCCAACCAGAATAGTATCAACTGCATGACGTTATGAGTGTGATTTTCCAAGGGCCTGCTGCAGGAAGTGGGTCGGAAAGGCCTGTGCAAAGCAGAAGGCTTGTAACAGCCTGCATCGTTTTATATACAGCCCCTAGTCAGGTGCTACATATTCTGTGCGTCGACATGGTAGCTACATGAAAAGAGATTGTTAATGTAGGCTGTTTGGTATTATGTAGAACGCTTTGTTTTGTCTGTCTCCAGTGCAGTCTGAGGGAGAGCTTGACTGCATATCGTTAATCTTAATTGGGTCAACTGGCTTTCTGATTTCTGTTGGTGGCTGATATCAGTTGTACGCTTTTCAGAAGCATAAGAGTCAACACAAACAGACCAACTCCTTAAGAGTGAAGCCACTTTTAATTGACTTTTATTGAGGCTGGGCAAAATGAGAATAGTCATCTCTAGGGTGTGTGGTTATTTATGAACAGGTCATTTTTGTGAGATGGACGGGAATGGGGGTGATGCACAGTGAATGTGTCTGTGTATGGTGGACTAGGAGGGGTGGTGTGTGTGTTTGATGGACAGCCATGGGGGTGGTATGCACTGTTTAAATGAGTGTGTGTGTGTGTATCTGATGGACAGGAATGAGCGTGGTGTGCTGTGTACTGGCAGTGTGTGTTTGGGTGTGTGTGTGTGTGTAACTGATGGATTGGATTGGAGGTAGAGTATGGTGTGAGTGAGTGTGTGTGTGTGTGTGTGTGTGTGTGTGTGTGTGTGTGTGCGTATCTGATAGACAGGAATGAGCATGGTGTGCTGTGTGCTGACAGTGTGTATGTGTGTGTGTAGGACAGGACTGGGGTGGAGAGTGTGTGTGTGTGTGTGTGTGTGTGTGTGTGTGTGTGTGTGTTGTGTGTGTGTGTATCTGATAGACAGTAATGGGGGTGCTGTGCAGCGCGTGAGTGAGGGTGTGTGTGTGTCTGTGTGATGGACAGGATTGGGGTGGAGAGTGTGTGTGTGTGTGTTTGTGAGTGTGTTTGTGTGTATCTGATAGACAGTAATGGGGGTGGTATGCAGTGTGTGAGTGAGAGAGTGTGTGTGTTTGTGTTTGTGTGTGTGTGTGTATCTGATAGACAGTAATGGGGGTGCTATGCAGTGTGTGAGTGAGAGTGTGTGTGTGTCTGTGTGATGGACAGGAATGGGGGTGGCGTGCCATGTGTATTTGGCGGAGGTGCCGTGTGTGTGCGGCTGCGTAACGCTTCCACTCGGCGTGACTCACGCGGAAGCGAACCTCATATTTCTGACGCTGACGCATCCCCAGACTCCGGCACTCAGATCCCCTTCTCCCTCTCCCCTGCTTCCTGCTCCTCCGGTGCGCGTAAGAACCTGCTCACAGACTCACACGCTGACCTGCACGCCGGCGGGCTCCGTGTTTACATGCTACGAGATGGCAGCGCCGGGTTTGCGAACGACACGCTAAGGCAGGAACGGCGAGTTCAGCGCATCCACAGGAGCTGTGGATCTCCCGAGGGCCCTCAGTGCTGGAGAGAGCAGCTCACCCGGATTCCTGATCAATTCAGTGGGACGTGAGGACAGATTTCTCTGCCTCGTCACCTCATTCTGCATCTGGCACAGTTTCTGCTCATGAATGCCGCCTGCTCTATATTTCTGTGAAAAGAGGCATTTAACTCCTAGGATAAAATAAAAAAAAATGTGTGCTAGATCCTGCAGTAAGTCACTAATAGGAGACCTGATTGCTGACAGAGCCCTTCATTTGCCTGTCACATGGCCCCCACAGTACTTAGTTCCCACTGCCGTAGGTTTGATTCAATCTGACTCCACGGAACGAGGCGAATTTCCCCTTTCTGCACGACCATAGAACAGTGCCGCCGCTCCACTCGGACACGAATAAAGCCGTACCCAGATAGCAGTAATGGCATGAACGGAGACGGGTCTGGAATTTGGCAGATTAGTGGTGATAAAATGCATCCCCCTGTCTGCCTTTTGAGGCCATTTTTTTTTTTTTTTTTGTAATGCAGGCCGATGATGCGCATTACTGGGATTGGATTTTTGAAGGCCTTTTGCATGAAGTCATTTCTTATTAGGCATATGGCAGTAAGAGGCTTTCCTCTGTCCTGTGTTCACCTCCCCTGCGCTGCCATTAAAATGAGGAACATCAAAACCCCCTCATTTCAGATGCCTAGTTTTTGTCTTTTTTTGGGCCCTCGTATTTTTAACGGATTATTGTTCCATCTTTGGCAGTAGTTTTCTGTGTTGTATACTTTGATATAATCTCACATTAATGGCCAGGAATATGCTCTGTGAAGCTCCCTGCCGGTGCCTTTGGAAAAGGCTCTTTAATGGGTACAAGTTTGTCAATTGATTTATAGATTGCTTGATATGGTTGTTTACATCGTTGGATACAGTAACCACCATTCAAGCGGTTGTATTCACATTTAATTCCCAAAAGAACATTCATTGACTTGCTGTTATTAAGTTGTACCCTTTTGGTTCTGAAATTATTAAGGAATGGTTAGTTTATTATTATTGTTGTTAACCTTACTAGTTTGTGATGTGTTATGCCAAAGTGCTGTATATCAAAGGTAAATTGAATGTTTGTGGAGGGGTCTGTTGTCCCGTAGCGAGTCAAATCTAAACTAAGAGCATCTTCTGGCCGAATACTGTTGTAAAAAAGATTGTGCACCTTTTAATGAACTCACCTGGAGGCACACAGGCAACCTGCACCCCCCCCAAACCAATCCCACCGTAATCCTAGCGTCATCTGTCATTTTGTGTCCTCATCCCTCCCTGCTGTACACAGGCATCGGGGCCAGTTCCTGACAGAGTAGCTTACAAAAAAAAACTTCTCTTTCTTATAACATCAGTTCTAATTTGTCAATTGTCATCAGCCTCTAGCTCTGACAGAGGAGATTGTTGCTCCAGTGTCTCAGATACTGTTCGGGTAATGACCGCCTCATATTGAGAGATCGGCGTCGGGCCCGTAGCAGGCGGGCCCCTGGCAGATAGATGTGTCTCTGTACGGCTGACCCGAGAACAAAAGGTGAGCTCCGTATCGGTGTTATGTGATTCCTGGGTGAGCCGGCCGTGTTCTTGATTAGATAAGGCAGCGAGTTGTCCATCGTGCGGTGCCACTGTAACCGTCTGGTCTGAGCAGGCAGTCGATATCTGGCTCCCGCAACCACGGGGCGCGACTCTGGAAAGGAAAGGCTGTTAACTCACCTACCTAAAGGCCCGTGTCCTTATTCAGAGCCAGTCTCGCTCTCTGAATGTGTGTGGGTGTTACACCACCTGCTGTAGTGGACCTGTATGCTGTTCCACCCCTGGCTTTTCACACTTGCAAATGACCAGGGTTGACCAGTATGACCGAGGTAACCACCCACCCCCTTCCGCCCGGTGTCCGGGGTTCACTTTCAGGGCTTTGCATAGGCAAACGTCCCACAGGGCCGGGAGGGGTGGAGGGGGTGAGGCGCGCTGGCAGAGAGCTGCACCTGGCGCCAGGGCGCCAAAACACCTGCAGCTACAGCAGCCTGAGGTGAGAGCAGCTCCATCAGTCTGATACGGGTGCAGAGTCTGCTGCTGTGTCTGCATTCTGCACAGTCTCTGCCTCTGGAGCAGGAACAGGGTAGCATTCATTTCTTACCGGGAGCTCAATGCATAGTTATTACCCGTTTAGTAAATGCACAGCATAACAAAACAAAAAGCCTGAACATGCCAGCACATAAGTCCATCTAATAGTAGTATTATTAATGAATGCACTGCCCTTGTGGTTTTTCAATATGGAACCCACAATGGCGCAGGAGAACCATATTACAGGCTATTTGGCATAACCATGGACAGTTTTTACTTTGCGCACTGATTCTGTGGTTTTTTTTCCCTCTTAAACTTGTGTGTTGTACGCTGTTCTGCTGGCTATAGCTCTGTGCAGTGTCTGTTTGTGCAGGTGCACAAAAAAATAGCTTTATTTTTTTGTGCACCTGCAGAAGCTTTCAGAATGAATGAATGAATGGCATAAGCTTTCAGAATGAATCTAGATCTTTCTATGCACTTTGGAATTGAAATTTGCTGAAAACATGTCAGAAATGTTGCACCCCATGGTGCTCTAATTTCTTGTTTTATTGGTTTAAAAAAAGCACAATAAAACCCGAATTACTAAATTAAGCCATCAGGAGACTTTTTTGTTGTTATTATCTGATAAAGCAGGAAAATAAGCATAAGCCACAATGTTGCAACAAAAATCCCTGACATTTACTGGTGTCCCTTTGCAGCCCAGCATGTCACATTCATGCACGGTGTTTCCTTAACTGAAATGTTTAATAAGGCAGTATTTTAGTGAAGGATGTTTTTAATAAAAGGGCGTTTCGCCGCTCCTCCCGGCGCTGGGAGTGCGCTGGCCGGCCGATCAATAATTGCTCAGTGTTTTGAAAATGTGAACCAGTTTTCTCTCAAGGGCAGACCAAAACAGCAACATGACGGGCAGCTCCTCGGTGCACGCTCGCTGAAGATGCCGGCGCAGGAGCGGGGCATTGTGGGACAGCTTCGCCCCTTGTTTGGAAAATAAAATGCCGCGCGGGCCACTGGCTGTCATGACCTCGGAACCCACAGACCCAAACCAGATCGGAGCCTCTGCCCTTGAATGAATCACTTGGCAAATGACAGTGTGGTTCAGCCATACTAATGTGGCTGGTGGCTCTTTTTGTCAGTTTCCCCAAAGAGAGCCCTTTAACGAAAATGAGTTAAAAAATCACAAACTGCCATTGGATACAAGTTTGTAGCTTGCTTTCAATGACAGCGACATTGTGCTTATTTGGATTTAGGGCAGCTGTGACAGTCCAGTCTTTCCTAATGGCCAAAATGTAAAATAAAGTGACACCAACACTGAATAAGGACATTCTATACTCCTCTTACACATGTCATAATAAACCCCCTCTGGTGGGTCACGGGGACACGTGTCATCTCTACTGATTACCCCTTTTTTTTTACCTAAATAAAAGAACACAGTCTGGCGGTAGGTAGACTTTTATTCCTGATTTGATCCTGAAACGGTGCGCTGGATTTGAGCAGAATGTAATTTGACTGATTGCTGATAGGGTGCCGGTGCAGTATAATTCCGCCTGAGCTCCCGGTACTCCGCCCCTGTATGGACGCTCCTCCGGAGTCCCTAACAGACCCCGTAACAATCCCTCATTTTTCCCGGACCGTCCACAGCCACAGATCAGTCTGATCGGGGCGGACGGGATAATCGGCCCGCGAAACGGTTAAATCCTGCAAATTATCTTATCGTGTCGAGTCATACTGTGCATTTAATTTAACAGTTCATTCCCTGGGAATCATTTTCAAAATGAGCTTCTCTCTGTCTGTGGTCCCCAGGCTTCCTGTGTTGGTTTTTCTGGGGGGTTGCGTCTGAGCAGGCTCTCCCCGTAGCTGTGGCTTAGAACAGACCAATTTAGCAAATGATTTAGCAAATGATTCATTCAATTAGACAGCGGAGATCTCAGGTGGAAACAGAGACCAGGAGGCCCATTACTGCCTTACAGGAGTGCGGCAGCCGGTAGCTTTTCATCATTTTTAAAGGACTGCGGCTCCTGCAGGCCTGGAGAAATAGGAAGGGTGGATGGTGGGGCGGGGCCGGTCGGGGCTAGAGGAAAGTTTAAGGCCGCACACACTGAAGCCAAGCCTACCTCCCTGTGTTCACTAGCGCCAGTCCGATCACACAACAAAAGGCAATAGCATTACATGAAAGCAAAGTCTTTCTGTTTTCTTCCTCATCAGGAGTGTCGAGTTCGTCTGAAGTGGGCAGAAGGCCGTGCTTTGAACGCGGCACTAGCCGTAGGTGTTGATCGTGCACTGCGTTGGGGTTTAAATAGAACGCGCACGGAGCCCGTATTGAATCCCCCTTTTTTTATTGTGCGGCTATTTTGAGCAGATGGAAGGTCAGATACGGGAGAGACGCGCGCTTCCAAAGCCTCCCCCGCATTGCGCAGAAACGCGGGCGGATGCAGAGGTTAATTATGGAGGTGTCAGCAGCCGGAGGGAGAAGGGGACGATCCGTCGCAACGAGTGGGCGTGCTCGCACGCGCCGACGCCGCCTTCACCCGCGGTGCGCTCGTAAACGCGCACGGCGACACACTGGTGCACACGGAAAACCCACATACTGATAAACGTACGGCTCAGCACAAATACACTAAAACATACCTGCATTGACACGCAGACAGTCTAATGTATCCACACTGACACTGAAACATACCGGTGTGTATATCACTGATACCATCCACATTCACACACACAAATGCACAGATAATAATAATAATACATATTATGCTTGCATATAATATATGGATTTGTCAAAATTAAAGATTAATTTCTAATTCACATTTTTATATTTAAATATATATAACACATATAAATAATTGCCTCTCAATTATCTCAAAGTGCTAGAACACTTACGACAAACTGGCTGACACAAAGAGGGCAGGAATTATTTAGCCAATTAAACTGGGGGGATTATCTCATGGCCAGATTGGAAGAGACTGTTTGGGAATTGAGCCAGGACACCGGGGAACCCTCTACTCCTTGTGACAATTGCCATGGGATCTTTAACAGCCACAGTGAGTCAGGACCTCAGTTTAGCGTCTCGTCTGAGAGACGGCGTCTCCTACAGCACAGTCTCTGTCACTACACTGGGGTGGTGGGCTCCTGTAAGGTGCAAAGGGAGGACTGCCCCGTACTGGGCTACCAGTACCACCTCCAGCAGCAACCAGGTTTTACCAAGATGTCTCCCATTCAAGTACTTACCCACCCTGCCAGAGTTAGCTTAAGGTCTCAGTCAGAAGAAACGCACAGGGTGGTTTGGCTGGCAGCCCTACACTAATACCCCCACACTGACATACATCTTCACCCACACACTGATACACAACAGCACTGACACTAACACACTGATACAGAGACATACAGCAAGCCTCACACCAATGCAGCACACATACACGGACACAGGCGCATACAGTACATGCGCACACACGCACACACATGCGCACACACGCTCGCTGACATGCTGACAGAGATACACCCAGACACATACTCACTGACTCAGGTACACAAACGTATTTACACAGACATATAAAATACACACACAAGAAGGTGTTGTGGTTGGTCCTGGTCCCACTGCCGCTGTGTGCTCGTGACGTTAGCGAGAGCTGTCCTTAATTGTGGACAGGCTCATGAGACCCTGGAAGAGCAATGGCCGCTTCCTGTGATTGTTGCAGCGCAGTGGAGAGTGTTGGTGAAATCTGTGAGACCACGCCCTGTCTGGAGAGAGCGTCTGACACAGAGTGAGGACAATGAAGTGCGGCCGCTGCACGCAGTCTCGGACAGGCCCGGCAAAACGCCACGCACCAGCATGTGCGTCGGCTAATGCTATACTCTCACAGTGTGAAAGTAGGGCAACACCTCGCCTTCTCAGTTAATTATTCAAAGTGGGAAATCTGTAGGTGCCTTTTGGATCCAGCGATCACAATGTTTATGGAGTTTGATGTGCCTCAGTTGTCCATCTGGAGGCGTTAAACCAAGGTGTAATACCTGAGTGAAGAGCACATCTGAAGCACGCCCGCAAAGCGTCACTGATTCCATTAGGTGCGTTTCGGATTCCGCCGCCACTTCAAAGCAGAGGCGGATTTCTGCGAGCCGCGTTCCTCGCCCGAGCCGCGTTCTTTTGTGCGCCTGTAGCCCTGTGGCGGCAAATGGAAAGATGGTTTCTCTGAAACAGGGCTGCGAGTGTTGGATCTGGATGAAGGTTGTGGTGGGAAGCCAAACCGCCCACAGACCTGCCTTTCCGGAGGAGCGGGGATGTAGGCCAGCGAGGAGCCGAAGAAGAGCTGCTTTTACTCGGGGGTGTGTGTGGAAAAAAAACGGCAAGGGTTACAGCGTGTGTAGGCATCTGGTCCCCCCTAACAAACCCCGGCACGTGACCCTCCTGCCAGCGCCGGGCGAGAGAAACCCGGGCAGAGGGCTGAAGAGAGGGCGGAAAGGAACAGGGTAACGTGGAACACATCGGGGAAGAGAGGACAGCGCTTGATTTAGGCTCAGTCAACAAGGGCTTTTAAATATTAACCCACACTGCAGCGCTTTAGGTGCTCTCAGATTGCCCACGCACCGTCTTTCTTCTGCCAGAGCTCCCAGCCGACTGCGATGACGAGGGAGGAGTCCTGTTTAACCCGTTTGCTCCCTGTCTATCCTTTCCAAACCAAAGCAAGAAAGCCCTTCCAAAGCAAGGTGCCCCAGTCAAAGCAGAGTATGTATCCTAAGTGTTCCCTATCAGAGCGGAAAAGTACTTCTGATTTGTGTTCCTATAGTTCCCCCAGCAGCTTCTGACATCTTTGTTTTGTTGTTTGACGTTATAGGGAGTTGCAGAGTCTGAACAATGTGGGGAGGTGAGCGATATGAACATCTTTGTAGCGTAGCATTTTTGTAATGTGGTTATCTGTTCCAACAGCTGGATATTTGCTTAAGCAGTTCATGCTAATTGCCTTGCTCCGAGGTAAATTAAGCAGCCCTCCCACCAGGAATTTGAACCTGTACCCTTCAGGGTACAAGCTCATCTCCCAAAGCATTAGATGGCACTTTCCCTCCCTTAGCTGCCTTGACCCTCCTGCGCGTGAAAGTGCAGCCATGTTTTTTCCTTGCTCTATTTTATCTTTGTTTGGCCCAAATATGTGTCAATAGTAGTTAACCAAAAGAGGGGAAAAAAAGTTCACAGCAAATGAAGGCCTCAATAACACTATACAACAGTAGCAGTCTCTCACGCTACCAGTGATTATAGCAATGATAGTGATACTGATGTTGAAGGGTGCAAGTAGTGATTACCAGGGAGCAAGGAGAGGCAATACTGGAGTAGTGGAAGACAGAAATGAATAATTACGGTGCATTTAACATTACAGCGCTGCACCACAGGGAAACGCAGAAGAACGGGAACAAAATGGCCATCTAATAAGGCAATGCTCAGATTGTTCTCTGGCTGCTGGTTTTTCGGTTTTTGTCCTGACGGACAGTCTGTGGAAAGGCTCGAACGTACCTCATTTAGAGGGAGAGGTCAAGAGGAAGTGCTTATGAGAGGAAAAGGATGAGAGGAAGTGAGTGTGGGAAAGGGAGAGAGAGGTGAAGGAAGGGCAGCTGGGGGGGGGGAGGGTGGAGAGAGAAGTGATGACACGAGGACAGGAGGGGAGAAAAGAGAAATGGACAGTGAAGAGAGAGGGGTGCAGTCAGGAGACAGGGAGAGCCATAAAACGCCCTTCATCTCCTGTATGCTACGAGCTAGGGGAGCCAGCTGAACACACAATAATCCTGTCCATCTGATCGGTCCATTCACTGAGCACAGAATGCAGGTCTGTGGTCTTTCAACTGCAGTGCTATTCCCTTAATACTTTCATTAAAAAACAGCTGCACTCTTGTCTTCCGGCCATGAAGTCACTGTCTTCCCTCGGTCTTCTTCTCTCCTCTGTCTCAGAGGGCTTATTTTAGATGTACTGGTTTCATCACCTTACTCTGTGGTATGTGATGTATGGTGTGTGTGTGTTGAGTACACTTAATTACCATTATATATAAGTTCAGGGCTATTGGGGATAAGCTTGTTCAAGAAGTTTTGAAACCAGGGTATACCTCAGCAGTGTAGTATCAGGTGTTTTTAGACAGCCTTCACCAGTGACCATTAGTCTTATGTAATGCAACAAAACAGGAGTGAATATCACCTTTCTAGTAGTGAATAATCCTCACCAAGCTCTCCCTGCCCTCCTCTCCACCACCCCCCCACACCCCCCCAAGTGATCAGGCTGTTTGAGTGACAGCACAGTATGATGTCACAGTGGAGTTCTCTGATAGGAGGAGGCAGTGGGATGTTGGGTGTACTGTCTGTTCCTGCTCTCACAAACGCCCCCACGCCGTCAGGGATAGTTTAGAAAGAAAGAGGGAGAGGGATGCTAAATTTAAATAAACTGGGAAGGAAGTTAGAATGGGGTTGCCATGACAACCCTTTCCTGACCTTCACCCCTCCACACGCGCACACACACACACACACACACACACACACACACCACACACACACATACACGTATTCCCCTCCCCCTTCCTCCTCTTTTTCCTCCTCCTCCTCCTTTCTCCTTGTCCCCCTCCTGTTGCCTCTGTCTGTGTGCATGTGTTTCAGCTTTGTGTGTGTGTGTGTGTGTGTGGCTGTGTGTGTTTGTGGTTTTTGTAGGTGACAGACTGGTTGGGTGTCATAGTATGGTGTATGTACATTATGTGTGTTTTGTTGTGAGTATGCATTTCCCTGTGATGTCAGTGTGTATGTGTGTCTGTCTGTATGTGTGCGTGTTCATGTGCACGTTCGTGTACGTGTGAACAGAATGTGGGGGTGTATGTGTTATCATGTTCTATCAGGTTTGTGTATGTGTTTCCCTGTGGTGTGCGTGTTTGTGTGTGGATGTGTGTGTACTTGTAGGTGTGTATGTGTGTGTGGGTTGGAGGGGGGTGGCTTGTGAGTGTTTTCCTGCCATTGTCAGCAGGTCTGTGTTGGGCTGCAGTCAGACAGTGACAGAGCTCAGGGGCATGACAGAGAACGGCCTGTCTCCATCTCCATCCTGTACAGCCTGTAGGACTGTCAACAACACAACACATGCACACACACACAGAACACGCATACACACATAGAATACGCACACACACACAGGCACACATGCACAAGGAACACACACAGACATCAACATATGCACACACACGTACACAAAGAATACACACACACATACAAAGAACACACAGAGAATACACAAACGCACACACACACACAAAGGCACACACAAACACTGATCACACCAGCCTCCTACAGCACAGGCGACCTCAGTAGGTCCAGTTACTCTGTGTCACTTTCACTTATTATCATCAGAATCCATTTAGCTCCATTGTGTGATCCAAAGTGACTCACTTGTTCTAGCACAACTGGGTTTATTTTTGACAGGGCAATCTGTTATCGAAGACAGAGTACAACAGCCGTGTGTGCACACCAGCAGTGTCCAGTCGACTATTCCAAACTAAGCCCCACTCTACACCTGTGCCTCTATGTATTCAAGGTTCAAGGCCTGTTTCCAAGTTAAAAAAAAAAAAAAACTGGTGAGGAGCAGATTCATTATTGCAGTGGTTCAGACAACTTCAGGTCAGAAAAAACTATGCTGGCTTTTAGGATGAGGCCCTCAGTGGAATGTTAAGTGAAATAACGTGTAAAGTAAAGACAGGTGAAAGACAGAACTGTACAGGCCACCTACAGACCAGCAGGGTTCAGGGCACACTACATATATGGTACTAAGCAGAGTGCACTCGGGTTCGATCGAAACAGTTTTCTAGCCTCACGCAGAGGTGTTTTACTGAGGAGTAGATTTAGAACAGGGCAGTGAGGTTTAGTGCCAAGGAACACAGTTCAGTTCCCAGGGGGGGCATTGTGTTGTACGTTTCAGCAAGTTGCTCAACCCACATTCAGTAAAATATCTTCAGTAAAATATCTAGCTGCGTAAATGGGTTATATTTTGGCCACCTAAGTTGCTCTGGTTTAGAGCATTTGCTAAGCAAATAATACATGTTTTTTTGGTGCTTAAGGAATGGAAAACCCTGTTGTATGACTAATGGATGGAGGCCTGCAAGCCTCTCTGGTGCCATTTAAACTATTTATTATAAGTATTTAAGATCCCAGGTTCTTTTCAAGATCAAAGGTTCTCTTTCAAGCGCAGACCTTCCTGCCTGTTCCTCGTCGGCCAGGGGCAGGGAAAAACAGATCTCGTTTGTTCCTCCCGGATCTTTTTTGAAACGCATGAGACCTGTACTACAGAATGAGTCAAAGTCGGCTCATCACAGACCGGCTGCCCGTGCAGGTACACAACAAACGGACCACACTAAAAAGGACGGAGGGAGACATCAATGGGCAGCTTGCCTCCTGGTCCCTTTTCATCCATTCTGTAACGCTGTCCCCTGTCATGGTTGCCTGTCTTTTCTTCCTGAGTAGATTGTGCGTGTAGACGGTGGGTGACTCACACCTCCGGCAGTGGGCTCGGTGTGTCTGTGAGTGTGCTTTCTCTGAACTGGTCCGGTTTGAGTAAGTAAGCCGGCGCAGAGACCCGTTAGAGTCCCGCCACAAACCCTTCCCATGGCTTTTCGTGGCAGAGCGTGAAGTTGAGTCAGGATTGAGGTGCGGAAAGCCACCGACTGGGGATTTTATGGCAGAAAGTAAATGCAAGGTAAATGTTGACATTGAGGAGAGAAAACCTCATTACTATTTGAAGTGAGGAACAGATGGCGTCACGTCCAGATAGATTCTCTTCTTTCCACTGGGCCAAGCCCAACAGCTTCTGACTAGTCCTGGAACAGATTTTCAGCTACTGGCATCGCATGGGAATATGAAAAAAAAAAGCAAAATAAATAGGAGGCCTTACGCCACGGTGGAGCCGTTACGTAATCCGACAGCTCAAAAACCGTCAGACCCCGGAGACTTCCTGTTGTATTTTCTGCATAAACGATACAAATTGTGCCGTTTCCGGAGCGTTCTAACACAACATGTGCCCAGGAGTGGCGTGTGTGTGTGCGAGTGGGAGTGTGCGCATATTTCACACCCCTGTCAGGGCTGTCTTGTGCTGAGTCACGCCGGGCTCCGGGAGTAAATCTGAAGCGCACACCCTGTCTCTGATCCCCCCAACCCCCCCGGGCAGGCTGTCAGAGCCGACGCCGGTGTGCTAATCCGGCGCACAGAGCCGGAGGAGAGCGGGGAGGCGCGGCGGTTTTCGGCAAAAGCTTTGTATGTGCTTTAGTGTACCGGCGAGCCGAGGGGCTGTAATGTGCATGAGCACGCGTGTAGATTAGGGGACCTGCTGTCGTGCATGGGGGAGTCATGTTCTTTTGCACAGCCCCGGTGCCAGGCTGCTCAGCTTGCCGATAGCATGTAGAGGCGTTATGCCCCAGTTTCCCATTTCTGAGGCAGAGCCTGAGAGCTGAGAGCCTGCGCGGACATGTTTGTAGTTCCTGCACGGCTCCACGCGGGGGAACAGCTAAGGGAACGTCGGTGGCTCGTCGGATGCATTTATCGATTCCCCCTCCATCCGTACCAAAGAGCGCCGATCGCTTGCCCACTGTCCCCGGCTGACGTCGGCAGCAGGTTCAATGGCGCGGGTCGAGGTGAGGCGGAGCGAAGGATCCGCGGCCTTGCGGTCGGCGCCGTCACACAGGGATTTCCCAGCATCCTCCCCTGCGGTGACCCTGGGAGCTCTCAGCCACACCGCGTGGCTGATAATGGCCTTCATTAAAGTAAATTAATTGCGCCCCACGTGCACGGTCCCAGCTCGGGGAGTGTTTATGATTTAAACTTGCTGCATGGTGTGTCCTCCCTTGGGTCAGGGATTACTGCTACTACCATAAAGGATCCTTGAGCATTAGGAGTGTTATTCACAGTGGGGCTCACAGTCATGGTCAAAAGTGGGAAACACAATAAAGTGGAGACTGAGGCCTCATAAACTACATATTGGGCAGAGCTACCATGTGCTGTCAGCCAGGCACATAGATGGAGATATCATGTGCTGACAATCACTTGTGCGCACCTATAAAATGAGTCTGACAGCATAGCGTAACTTGAGTGCAACTGGTTCCGATCATTGAGCCATTAGTTGTTCAAGATGGCTCTACCACCTGATTGATCTTCATGAATCCTAACTCCAACTCACTAGAAAACACAGATAAACCTACTTAGTATTTCCTTGCTCCATGTCTCCACCACTATATGACTTTCTGAATCCTGGTATTATTAAATTACCAAGCCAGCATCACAGCCAGCATGTCCTTATTTTTTCTGCACAGCAATGGAGGTCTGAACAGGAGCTATTTACTTAACAAATATCCAGTATTTAAATTGCCAAGCATTGATGTCAGTCAGAAACACACTTGATTTTTACTCCTTACCATTGTCTCAGAGGAATCATGTGATTTTTTTTTCTTTTTTTATAAGGGAGTGTTTTGACAGTCTTCAGGTTGTTGGAATTATTATCTGTGGCGCATCATGTAATAGCATGAAAAAATGGGCCTGTGCAGGGAATTCTCACCTGCTGATTCCAGTCTTGGGGGAATGCCCTGACAGGAGGAATCTGAGATTAAAAAAAAAAAAACTCGCCCAGAACAATGATAACAAACCCTGTTAACGTTAACCGACTGTGAGTGCCGTGCGTTGCGGCGAGGGTTCCCCCTCCGCCTAGCCTCGGCACCGGCCTTCCAGGCACGGCTCATCACCGCCGGCGGAGAACGCCGGCCGCGCCTCTTGAAGGGACGGCATTGACCCAGTTAGCGGCGCGCGGCGGCTCTCGGCAGAAAGAGAGAGGCCTTGGCGCTCGGCGGAGAGGCTCTGCCTGGGTGTAAGCGATGCCGATTGCTCTTTGTCGAGGCTCCGTGTAGCGCCGCGTGGCGTGTCACCGTCGCTTGTCAGTAGGCGATGAAAAGAGAAATCTCATCCCTCCCCCCCACCCTCCGATGCCTTTTCTCCGGCTGCTTTGTTAATGGTAATTCCCTCAAGGAAATTACCCAGGCGCTATGAGGCGAGGTGTTCCCTCGCTAATGGCAGCATTTGAATGGTGTTTATTGAGCGCTTTGTGAGGACCAAACCACACAATCAAACACTGTCCTTTTTTTCTCCCACCCCACACAGTTAAGCATGAGTCACCTTGCTGGGAGGCCTGTATCTGCCGTGCCATTATCTCTCCTCCTACTGAATCCATCACACCAAGACTCGTCCTGCTTGAGTTTTCAAATTAAACACCAGGGCCTGCGCTGCCAATCAGGTCGTGAATCTACGACTTAATGCCTGTTGGCTTCGGCAGAGTGCAGGAGGAGATGCAAGGGGGTGTAATTGGTGTTTAGATTAGGACGATTGCAAAATATATCTGTCAGATGTGAGAATGTAAGAATGGTGCTATATGTCATGCTAATCCCTTGGTTCAGAGGATTATGGACACATTGGCATTATTACGCAAACCATAAATACTGCCTACTCAAACCATGTGGATTAGGCTATCATCCGGGAGTGTAGCGTAGTGGTAAGGGGCAGGACAGTAACCGAAAGGTTGCTGGTTTGGTTCCACACTGAGGCCACTGCTGTTGTACCCTTGGGCAAGGTGCTTAACCCAGAATTGCCTCGATAAATATCCAGCTGTAAAAATGGGTAACTTGTCAAAAAAATTGTAATTGTAAGTCGCTCTGGATAAGTGTCTGCTAAATTCCAGTAATTGTAATCATCTACCTGTATATTTTCAGCATATTTTAGAAGGTTGCTGTGGGTGAGAGACAAACCTAGCACAGGCTGGGCTCAAGACCATGCCTGAGATGGGACACAAGTGCATCACAAGACACACAAACATACGTTAAGAACAATGAACCAGAGACCAGTTGACCTAGATCGAATATCTTTGTGAGAGAAGACACTAGAGTACTTGGGGAAAACCCATGTGACATGGGGAGAACACACATGGTCATGTCACTGGTTAATGTAGAATTGATTTACCATTTTGGTGGCGGTTATCTCACAGTCCATCCACACTGACAGGCAAGTCAATGACATGGCAGACCTGGAGTAACGTTTCACCTGACGTCTGCCTGTATTGTGTTCCTCGAGGTCAAGTGTCTTGTGTAATATTCCTCAGAGGTAGATGGAGGAGATATGCGGTTGTGAAAGGTTGAGCTGCTGCTTTGTGAAAAGGTGATGTAATGTTTGTGAAGCCCTCTCCTGGATCAGGTGACAGGACTCATCAGCACCTCTGGTTCAGGTGTCAGGTCAGGCTTAGTGTGGAGGGGTTGGGGGGGTTAATTCTCTCCCCTGAGCAGACCATAAAGGGGTAACCTTTCTCAAATCTGAAACTCAGTGTCCCACAAGAGACATGGCTTATGGTTTCTTTCAATTTCAGATCTAGCCAGCTGAGTATATGTAGAGGTATAGGGTATAGTGTATATGGCCTGTGACAGACTTGAGGAACCTGGGTGTGTGGATTGAGGTCCATGGTGCTCCACCATCTTTATTTGAGGAGGACTATGGAACTGAGAGAGACAGTGTTACAGAACTGATATAGACAGTATTATGGAACTAAAGGAGACCCAGTTCCAGAACTAAGGCAGCTAAGGGAGATGGAGTTCTGGAACTGAGGAGATCTGGGATATGGAATTATGAGAGGCAGGGTTATGGAACTCAGGGAGACAAGGTTATGTAACTTAAGGGTACTAAGGGAGACAGGGTTACGGAATTGAGGGGACTAAAGGAGATGGGGTTAGAGGACTGAGTGAGACAAGGTTACAGAGGTGAGGAAGCCAGTACTGCAGATTCCTAGAGCTCAGACTCCTAAAAGCATAGGGTCCTGCCCTCAAGGATGAGTGAAGGCGAGACCCTGAGGAGAGGTCAGAGCAGAGGGCAGGGGGAAAGCGAGGAACACAAAAGCGCCTGGCACTGGAGATTTTTCAGGACTAGGTAAGTGCACTGCTCAGGATGCTGGGTGAGTTTCACCCTACATTTTACATTACATTTGCTTAACAGATGCTCTCACATGCTCACATCCAAACTGACTCACACATTTTTATGCATCATCCATTGATACAGCTGGATGTTATCGTTGAAATGACAGGTTACGAGCCCTGCTCTTTACCACTACGTCACACTACTGCCATAGTTTTCAAATAATCCATGTGATGCATTTTTTTAAAATAAAATACAGCAGAAGAATGAGAGGAAATTGAGGAATAGAAATGTATTATTACCCTCAATTGTGTTCAATAGCTGTCATTCTTATGATCAAATTTCCTGTCAGATCTTTACACACCTCATACTCTCAAAAGAATCTCCTTAGTAATACTCCGGGGAAAAAGTCATTTCAAGAAAAGTCTTGTTAGGCTTTAGTTCAAATACATACTGTAGGCTAGTTTAATGTCTGTTACCAACATTAACTTATAGGACTGAATCATCAGCTACAGCCAAATTTATCTCAGAGCAATTATAGGTTGCTCAGCATAGCAGTATAAACAGGAGAGCTTCACATCTCTGTTGTTTTAAAACTTATCAAAAACTGGATTGAAAGCAGGAGTGATGGCATCTTTGTGATAGAAAGCGGGGGTAGTTGAAGAGGGGAGAGACTTTCGCATAATGAGGTCAGTGCGCCATTCGACTGCTGGAATGGCGGGTGGCAACAGAATGGTTGAGTCCCAGAGTCCCAAAGCGCAGGCCTGCTTGACGAGGGAATACATTTTCTAATTAACATGTAGAATAACTAATGCCCAGATGTGGGAATCATTTATAATATATGTCAAAACAGCTACATGCACACTAGCCAGGCTTAGTTAATTAGCGTGAATGTAGACGTAAGAGACGTAACGTGTTTTTCACGTGTTTGTGCAACCCGCTGCTGCTCCTCTCACGATGGTGCATCCACACCTGCAGTTAGGGAACCACAGGTGTAGAGGAGGGCAGAACAGTTACATAATTACATTATTGTCATTTAGCAGACCCTCTTATTGAGAGCGACTTACATAGGTTATAGTTTTATCCATTTATACATCTGGATATGTACTGAGATGATTGTGGGCTAAGTACCTTGCACAGTGGTATGACAGCAGTGCCCTTGGGCAAGGTAAGAATTGAACCAGCAACCTTTCAGTTACAAGCCCTGCTCCTTACCACTACACCACACTGCTGCCCAGCAATGTGCAATGTTCCCACAGAAGTCAGGACCCCTCTGTCCCACCTTTGCCTGCGTTGAACAGTAGATGGGCAGGTGATTTCACCAAACACCTGAGGACAACAGGGTCACGAAAGCGAACTGACAGGAAAGGGGTGGACGGCCCTTGTCCTATGCCGGGTGAGCACGGATTAAACGATGATAACAGTTTAAAATCTTACTAGCAGCTGGTAAAATTGGTCAAAAATAAATAAAGCCTTAAATACATGGCTGGAGCCGTTTGTGTCAGCGTGTTTCCGTGGCAACGCTGGAAGGGTGACATTAATAGCCAGGTGTTGGAGGAGTAGGAGGAGGAGGAGGTGGTGGTGGTGGGGGGGCTGCAGCCTGCTCTGACAGCAGTTGCTAAATTAAACACAAAATCACACATGTTCAGAAGCACAGATACTGTATCCAAGAGACCTAATTGGACATAATGCAATGCTGAATTTAACACGCTCACACATGGGTACCTTTTGCCTTTGTGCGCTAACCAAACACAATTTCTGAATCCGTTTCATACTGAATCGAATGGGATTGTACTGAATTGAACTGGGTCGAGTGCTGGCCTGATTTTTAAAATAAACTCTCCTGGATTGTCGTTGTTTTTTGGTTTAAAAGTTTCATACACAGGATTAGGATTTCTCTGCCATTAACGTCTGCGGAAGATTAACATCAATTTAAACAGATGACTGTTCTCTGAACACGTGGACACCACCTGAGCCCTTGCCATCTGAAACTGAGGGGATCTTGCTTCTGAGGATCACTTTCAGTGTTGCATGCTGGGTACCTTTGATCTGTGCTCTGCAAATAGCATTCACACTGCTGTTGTAATATGTAGGGTAATCAAACACAGACCCAGAACAGTATATGTTTGTGTCATGGGGTTACTGCAGACAGTGGGTACAATTCCATAATGATTACATGACTGAATTCCGCAGAAATATAACCGTAATATCTCTCAGTTTTTCAGTATTAGACAAAAACTAAATCTCAGGGTTAATCAACAATCGGCAGATCCACAGCTCCTCAGAGACAGGTGCGGGAGTGAAGTGAAGTGTTATTCCCCAGGAATTAACACTGTAATCGGACTGAAAGTGTTTGCATTACTTTTTTATTTGTTTCTCGCAGCACGTCGTACAGCCACTGTAAATCTTTTAATGTCGTCGAGGGTGACGGGGCACTCTCCATGGCCCATGTTTACTTAATGGGGTTGTTTTTTCGAGTGTCCGTCACCCCACCATGTTTCTATATTTATCCGGAAAGGCTAAAGGTGTGCGTGGCTGTGGCGGTCTCGCTTACATTCGACCTGTAACCCGACTCCCCCTCTGTCTTCTGAAAGGGATAATTTTAGAAGGGGATCTGAAACTTTCATTAGGGTGTCAGATGAACACAGCGCCGCCTCCTCTGTCAGATCCGCTCCTGCGGGTGTCACGTTCACGCCCCGCACAGGGGCACTGAACATATGGACGAAATTTACGATACATAATCAACTGCAGGGTAGGTCTCTCTCATTCACTCTCTCCCCCCTCTCTTCACTGTCGTTTTAATAAGCTTTATTGGCAAGACCTGGTGGTCATAATGGACATTTGCATCTATGTTGCCAAAGCAAAATAAATATTCATACATGGACTCTACAAAGTTCAGCAAGGTATTAATGTACTTCCCTTTTAAAGATATCACCTTCCCCCCTTGAATAATAGGACAGAACCCCTTCCTTTTTGCTTTTGTCTTTTTTTCTCTCCCGTACACGGATGTTGTTAAAAAAACAAAACTCTACAAGTTTATGCAATATAATGTACAATGCACTGGTAAACTGTGCTGTCCCGTCTATTTGTCTGCCTGTCTCTCACTCCTTCTATATGTATGTATTGTACGTGTATATTTATATATACAGTACCAAAAATTCTTTTTTTTCGGAAAGAAATTCATACATAGGCATCAACTTCACTATTTATATTTGTCTAAGAAACTAATTTCAAGCATTTAAGCATAAGTCTTTAAATCAAAATGTCTTTGCTTTGAATGCATGTTTCCCATTATCTTAATCAAGTGTGTCCAAACTTTTGACTGGTACTGTATATATTACATATGTACTGTATATGTATGTAAATATATTGAGTATGAAATTCTCTGTTGACCCTATATAATCAGCTGTCTCCACGTTTCTATATTTGTATGGATCTGTGGCTGTAGCATCATAGGGCTGAGGTTGGAAGGGTGTCTGTGATGGCTGTGTTTCTGATGACTGTGCCGTCCGCAGTTTTGATGACTGTGCCGCCAGTGTATTGAGGTGGGCGCAGTGCCGTGATCAGAGCACATGCTGCTGAGTCAAGGTGACACAAGGTGTCTGTGTGTGTGTGTGTGTGTGTGTGTGTGTGAGAGCTGCGTTCTGCAGTGGCGTGCACGTTCCTACCCCTTGTCATCCCCACATGGCAGGCGTTTGTGCCGATGCCTCTCCCACTGCCGCCTCAGAACAGCGAGGGTAGAGGCTCTCAGTTTAAGAAGGATGGAAAGAGCGATGTTTCCACTCCAGCTAAGCAGAGGAACAGAAATAATGGGAGGCTTACTGGGACGCTAGCGTTTTCCTGCGGAGTGTACTCGTCTCCGCTTGTGCGCAGGACAGATGCCCTGCAGGTGGCTGGCCCATGGGGGGAAGGTCTGAGGGCCAGGAACAGGGTGGAGGATGGCTGTCACCGCACAGCTGCCAAGGTTCCTCCAGGGCCGGCCGTGTGTCGCTTCTTTCTCGTCTTTCGTCAGTTTGTCATTTTTTTTTGTGAGTTGGTACTGTGTGCAGCTGACATTTAACTGTAACCTTAAACCTGCCTGTCTGCTCGTGACCTCCGGTGTCCATCCCCGTGCCCTCTCCCCACTCTGTTAGGTGCACAATCTTGTGAAATTGAACCCTGCCACATAAATGACCAATTCTTTGCTGATCTGGGTTTTTGTTTGAGCGAGAACTGAGAGCACTACACGTGTAGCAGAGCATTTTGTGCCAGGGTTTCATTTCCATTGAAAATCTGAGTTCTCGTATAATGAATGTGAACATCAGCAATCATGCCTGTGCCCACGTGATTGCTTAGGTTAGTGAAGGATTAGCAATTGTAAGTGTTCAAGTGTAAGGCTTGCATTCTATTTTAGCTTGCACTCTGTTTTAGCATTTAAGTTGCTTTTTTATCAGCAGACTTTCTGATATACCTGGATTGTTGTCAGATCATACGCAGTGTGCTGTTGTGATACGGCACGGCCCTTGAGTTTCCCTCCGCAGGTACACGGTTACATGTTGGGACCAAAAAAGAACTGTTTTCCATCGCTCCTCTCTTGTTTGTGTGAACCCACAGGAAGGCGATCTCTCGGTCGGGCCTGCAGCACCTGGCGCCCATCCAGGGCCCCCTCCCTGCCCTGAGCAACGGGCCCACAAAGGAGCTGCGCACCACGGTGGACTGGAGTGTGAGTGGCCTGTGTGGGCGGAGCTCAGCCCCCTCTCTCTCTTACTCTATTGGTGGACAGGAGTTTAAGTGAGCCGTGGAGGAGGAGCTTAGCGCTCTCCAATAAAGACATAAAATATATTTTAATTTAATGAGAAGTGTTTGTTCAGCCCAAGAATATATAGCAAATACAATATATATTTTAATTTACTGAGAAGTCTTTGTTCAGCCCAAGAATGTATAGCAAATACAATTAAAATATATTAATGAAATACAGAAATATGTTGCAACATACCAATATGGAAATCATATGTATATTTTTAAATATATTGATTGAGCTAAAATATATATTCTCTAAAATATATTTTTAAAAATAATTTAATTGTTTAATTGTGGGGCTATATTGGACTGAGTGAGAGTGGTCTGTGGAGGTTGTTGTCAGTGCTCTATCACTCATTTATGCTATTGTTTTTGTCCAGGGTACTTCACACTGTTTGCATGTTTTATGTATTATCACTTTCCACAGCTGTATAATTTATTGGAGCAGTTTAGGTTCAGTTTAGGGGTACAAAAACAGTCCTGACATTCAAACCTGCAACACTCTGGTATAAACAGTTTTGCTGTGTCTTTTTAAATTTCCCATTTAGCTTTTGTAGTAAATTTTTCCATTAGCATTACATGTTTCCCTTCTGTCCCAGTGACCTGCTGTACAGTGCACTGTTTACTGTACCAATAAAAGAAATGACAGTAATTCCTTAAATGCATAGCAAACAGAGATAAAAACAAGCAGAGAGAATAGCCACCGAAGGCAGTACAGAGCCACTGTACATAATAACCCCGGCCCACATACCCCCACAACACAAAGCCGGGCGATAAATGCCGAGCTGAGGCTTCTCCGGGAGCTCTTATTGATCCGCATTGAATTTACAAATTAATTTTACTTCACACACCTCAAGGAAGAGTCGGGCAACAGCAGCAGAGCTGGCACACGACAGCATGTTATCACCCGCGCTGAAGCAGGAGTGATATTAAACCAGACGCGAAGCGGCCAATGAGAACGGATGCTGCACATAAGCCATCGGGGCGGGGGGCAGAGCAGGGGGTGAGGGAAGAGGTTCCACCGATATGACTTACAGTAAATAAAACGCTGTTGACACTGTGTATACGCCAGGGAGCAACAGTGGGTCTCTAATTGGTTTCTGCAGACATAAGCAGTTTTCAGCTCCTGAGCCTGGGGGGAGGGTTGGTGGGGGTGGGGGTGATTTTTTTTTTTCTGAGGCCAGTGGCATAGCAACAGAGAGTGCCCTCGTCACCGCTCGCACATCCAGGTGTCGCCTGGCTGTTAGTCCTGGCGCGGGCCGGGGGGGAGAGGCGCGCTTCTGCTCCACACGGGTTACTTCCTGAACGTCAGGGCTGGCCTTTCGTTTCACCCCCCCGGGGCCTTGATGCTCGCTGTGTTGTGATTAAACTTTAACGGGCCAGTATTAAAATCACAAAACTGCTTTGAACTGACAGCTGTCTCAGTGTGTGTGTGTGTGTGTGTGTGTGTGTGTGTGTGTGTGTGTGTGTGTGTGTGTGTATGAGTGTGTGTGTGCGTGTGTGTGTGAATGACTGTGTGTGCGCGCGCATGTGTGTGTGTGTGTATGAGTGTGTGTGTGTGGGTGTATGAGTGTGTGTGTGTGTGTGTGTGTGTGAATGAGTATGTGTGCGCGCGCATGTGTGTGTGTATGAGTGTGTGTGTGTGGGTGTATGAGTGTGTGTGTGTGTGTGCGTGTGCGCCACAGCCATTACTGAGGTAGGCGTGAACTGATCCAAAACCACAGAATTACTCCCTGCTGCTTGCTAGCACTTTAGATTAGTGCCTTGCTATCAATAGACGTAAATGCTTTATGGATTGGAATATTTTAATGAAATATTCATCCGAACCCGATTTAGCACACTGAACACGTTGCCTGCTCAGGATTAGCTGCGTATTCCCAAGTCTGTATTTTGCTGGTTTTCATGTACGTTTTGTGTTTCAGAAAAATGAGCCGGCTGGTTTTGTGTTATTTGTTTGCGGTAAACCCAAGCGATGCAGCGTTGGATGTATGTAAATGTTGCAGTCCTACAGATGTGGAATTTTAATGGCTTCGCACAATGGTTTTATTGTACACTGACTAGAAACCATAAACATTTTTTACTCAGAAATGTTCATTAGTTCCATTCAGCAGAGTGTTCTGTGCCGTGTAATGTTCGGCCGTGTGCTGATCTTCAGGAGGGCTGCGTGTAAACGATATGGTGTGTTTGCTCGCTTGCCGTCTGCAGGAAAACGCCGTCAACGGCGACCACCTGTGGCTGGAAACCAACTGCTCCGGAGACCTGTGTTACCTGGGAGAGGAGACCTGCCTGGTCAAGATCGCAGTGAGTACCTGGGAGAGATGAGGACAGAGTCTGGGGAGGGAGAGGAAGAGGGACAGCGAGGGAGAGAGAGACAGAGAGAGAGAGATAGTGGGAAGGCAGAAAAAGAGGTGGTGGAGTGAGAAGAAGACTGGGTGTCAGAGGCAGATATTTACAGTTTGTGTGAGTAGCTAGAGTGTGAAGGAACAGAGCGATACCATTAATGTGTTTTGGCAATGAAATTCACCATAGTACCCATTTGCACTGAACTGAGAAAAGAGGGAGGTTATTTATCTGAATGGGGATACAGAGAGCAGGTTGTATTGGTAGCTTAATGCATTATCCACACAGTTGTTGTTGAGGGCTGTTTTATGTTTTCAAGTGCTTTAGAGACACTCATTTTTTTCTTTGGCGTGACAGTGTCAACAAGCAAATTTGGAACTGAATGGGAAAGGAGAGGAACAGAGAAGTGAGAAACTGAGAGAAGGATAGAGGCTAGAAATTCACAGATACAGACAAATTAGTAACAGAACAGAGTTCATGGCAGATTGGCGAAATATCACTGCAGATTTACCATGGTAACTAAGCGTCTCAAAGGTATCTCCGTGTGTGTGTCCTTTTAAGAAGTCAGCCCCCCGGAGGAAGTGTGCAGCGTGTAAGATAGTGGTCCACACCGCTTGCATGGAGCAACTGGAGAAGGTATGGTCCACACCTGTGCAGCCCTTCAAACAATCCATCACATGTACAGTCCCTCACACACTCCCAAACCTGTGCAGTCCCTCACACACTCCCAAACCTGTGCAGTCCCTCACACACTCCCAAACCTGTGCAGTCCCTCACACACTCCCAAACCTGTGCAGTCCCTCACACACTCCCAAACCTGTGCAGTCCCTCACACTCCCAAACCTGTGCAGTCCTTCATGCTCTCCCAAACCTGTGCAGTCCCTCACACACTCCCAAACCTGTGCAGTCCCTCAAACACTCCCAAACCTGTGCAGTCCTTCATGCTTTCCCAAACCTGTGCAGTCCCTCACACACTCCCATACCTGTGCAGTCCTCCAAACAGTCCTACACCTGTGCAGTCCCTTATACATGCTTTCACCTGTGCAGTCCCTCAAACAATCCTACACCTGTGCAGTCCTTCATAGGTTTCTTTACCTGTGCAGTTTCTCACACAACCTCGCACTTGTGTGGTGAATACTGTTTTCCAACTGTGCAGTCCTGTGTGCGAGTGATGAAGTAAAGCAGCTCCATCTGCAAATTCAAAATCGTCAGGATTCCAAGCCTGCTCTCTCCACCAAACCCCTTACCACGGCGGTTTTCCGCTCGTCGCCGAAACACGAAAGCGTCTCCCGCACACCTACTCAACACACACGCTGTCAGTGTTGCGCTCTCAACCCCGGCTGTGAGTCACCCGCCGCCGCCCCGGGCCGGACGGAGAGCGCCCCGTTCCTGACCGCTTTGCTCTCTCTCTGCCTCCCCCCCTTCCAGATCAACTTCCGCTGCAAGCCCACTTTCAGAGAGGGCGGCTCCCGCTGCCTGAGAGATGTAAGTCCGCCCGTCGCTGCCCGTCCCCGCCCGTCCCCGTTCCCACCTTGTTCTTCGTGTGTGTGCGGCCGCAGAGGTGAAGTGGCGCTAACCCTTTGGCTCTGATTGTTTTCACCGCTCTGTTGCAGCAAAACATATTGCGACACCACTGGGTGCACCGTCGTCGGCAGGAGGGCAAATGCAGGCAGTGTGGGAAGGTACACGCCCGAGACATTAAATATCGATGGAGCCGGCAGCTGGCAGCGATTATGGAAAACTTTTAGATTCATAACGCTTATAATCACAATTCACTACAGTACCGGCTGACAGTCACGGGAGACCTAAAGGCAGATGCTCCCGGGAGAAGCACGATGCATTTTCAGAAGTTCACGTATATATTTTTAGTCGCAGAGAGAGAGAACCGTTCCTTCTTGTCCGCGAGTGTAATTCGCGTGTCTCTGCCCGCTTGTTTTCCGCAGAGCTTCCAGCAGAAATTCTTCCACAGCAAAGAGATCGTGGCGATCAGCTGCTCCTGGTGCAAGCAGGCCGTGAGTGAGGCTTCCATCCCTCCGCCTTCCCCGGGGCCTTTTTAGAATTAGAATTAGAATTAGAATTCTAGATTCTAGAATTAGAATTTCTCTGGCTGATGTTGTGCTCATGTAAGGGTCTAATATCCTCCCCCATCCTCTCAGTTCCACAACAAGGTGACGTGCTTCATGCTGCACCAGATCGAGGAGCCCTGCTCCTTAGGAGCCCATGCCGGGGTCATCGTCCCGCCCTCCTGGATCATCAAAGTCAGGAAGCCGCAGGTACACTTCCAGACCTGCCAGCACAAGTCAGTGCACGCCAGCGCATGGGAGTCAGATCCAATCAGTCTCTCACTCTGCAGCTGCTCCAGGACAGCTCTGCGCGCGCGTGTGTGTGTGTGTGTGTCTGTGTAACTGTGTGTGTGTCTGTATATGTGTCTGTATATGTGCTTTTTCTGTGTGTGCGTGTATGTGTTTATGCCTTTGGGTGTATGTGTATGTGTACGTAAGCAAGCATGGGTGAGTGAGTGTCTCTATGGTTGTTTTTTTCTCTGTTTAGTGTGTGTGTGTGTGTCTGTGTGTGTGTGTGAGTGTGTCTCTGTATGCTTGTTTTTTCAGTGTTGTGTGTGTATGTACGTGTGTGTATGTGTCTTGTGTGTATGTCTTTTTGAGTGATTGTGAGTGTGCGTGTGTGTGTGTGTGAGAGCATGCGTGCCTGCGTGTGTGTGTGTGTGTGTGCACGCGCGCATATCTTTATGTCTTTGTGTGTGAGTGTGCGTGTCTGTGTGTGTTAGTGTGTCTTCAGCTGGAAGGGCGCAGCACAGACAGTGGGAGTGGAAGGCCGGTGTCTGTTCTGGAATGTTTTCAGTTTGTTGCAAAGAGATTGTAATGAAAGCTGACGTGAGGCTCTGAGAGGAGTCGCTGTGCATGAGATTGTCACCGGCAGCTTCAGCTGCTGGGTCATGATTGGAAGCTCCCCCGGTGAGGCGACTCTACAAGCTGCTTTCTCTGTGCTTTGAACACCACATCATCGGTTTTATCTGTGGTGCAGTCTCTACCATTATGTGCACATGTATACACGTTCTCTATCATCACATTCACACACACATACTAGCAGTGGCCATGTTGCTTTTTGCATTATACTCATCAGTGACATCACAAAGGTGCATAGACTGTATCAAAAGCAGACCCACCTGCCAATCATAATTTTCCAATGACAGCTGTTTTTTTTTCCCCCTCCTTCTCACTGTGGTCTGACAAGTTTTGGGTCAGCCACAGGGCTGTGATTGGCAGTGTGATTTGCTGGCGGGTCAGAGTTTTGATTTGTGGCACTGCGCAGTGTTACCTTTACACAGGAGTTATGAGAAGGGTGTCACAGTTGTTGACACCGTCACCACCACACACACACACCACTCTCCTGGTGGGTTAGCAGACACCTCCACACAATGGCAAAGGCAGGGTTATTGCACAGGAAGCAGGAAACAGCTATGGCCGTGTCTACCACTCCCTAAGAGGATAGTCTTTTAGCATCATCACGTTATAAATTAATTCAGTTAATTTTGGTTCTGTTTCCCCAGTGATTCTTATTTGACTGAAAGCAGGTGATCTTTGCGGAAAGCTCCTTAAGTTTCTTTTTGATTGGTTGCGCCCTTATTGTGATTGCAAGTGGCACTGCATTGACTCCTCCGTGGCTAAGCTAAGCCTCCCGAGGCATCAGTAATGTCTCGTATTGTATCAGTGGCTCAGTAGCTCAGTACTATGGAAAGCATTGGTAACGCCGACCCAAGCTGCAGTCGGGTCTCTGCGTGTGTTGCCACACTTAGTGCCCCATTTCTCTCCTGTCTCCCAGAGCTCTTTTAAAAACTCGAGCCGAAGGAAAAAACGGACGTCGTTCAAAAGAAGGACCAGCAAAAAGGGAACAGATGTGAGTAAACTTGTTTCCCCCCCCACCCCTATCCCGAAAGCCTTGACTGTGAAACAGAACAGCATCCAGGTGCGCACAGGCAGAGACTGATTGGCCAAGAAGCTCAGCTCAGTACAGTCCTCCTCTTCTACTCACGCCCACCCCTAAGTGACAGAACACCCCCCCTTACCTGCTAACCTGGTGCGTGTCCCCAGGCTGCCTCCCTTCCCCTCCACCACCCCAAAAACCCACATGGAGGTGTGGGGCGAGGGCTGCAGCCCGGGCCCATTAGAAGACACCCGCCTCAGTCCTTGTCTCCCTTCCCCTAACTCCTATCTGTGACGGACGTGTCGGTGGCCTGCAGCCGGTGTGTGTGTGTGACTCCTTTGTGTCCCCCACAGGAGTCCAAGTGGCGACCGTTCATGCTCAAACCCCTCCCCTCCCCGCTGATGAAGCCCGTGTTGGTCTTCGTCAACCCCAAGAGTGGGGGGAACCAGGTGAGTGAGCTGCGCCCATCCCCAAAATGCAGGGCTTAAATCTGGTGTGTCGGGTGATGATGGAAGTGACTTGCCATGTTCCTCCACCCCTCAGGGGACCAAGGTCCTGCAGATGTTCATGTGGATCCTAAACCCACGGCAGGTGTTTGATCTCTCACAAGGCGGGCCCAGGGAAGCGTGAGTTCTACCTTGCCGGCGCTCTTCCTCCCGGCTTTCTCTATTCTTCCTCTTCCTCTCTGTTGTGTAGTCTTCCTCTTCCTCTCCTTTTTTTCCCTCTTTGGTCGTCTATTACTATGTCTCTAGTTGAGGTGCTAGAGTCAACTCTGGAGAGTCAGTTTGGTGGAACAGCGTGAGAAGCCTGACGGAAATGGGTTCAGTTTGCATGTAACAATGACTGTTGATTTCCTTCATTTACTTTAGCATTTACAGGATGCTAGGGAAGATGCTAGGGAAATAATTTGCACAAAGTTATTTGCATTTACACGCCTTCATGCAGTGTCTGTAATGCAATTGCAACCATCAGAGTAAGTGCACGTTGAAAACTAAATTCAAAGGACAAATAGTTTAGCTGAAAAGCGCTTTGAGCATCCTCCACAAAAGCACGGTATAAATAAAGCATATTAAATAAAGCGAGAGTTCCAAAGCTGGCCTAAGGGAGATTCCCTCTGTCTCAAACTATTCCATTTAAGCTCTCATTCACATATCAAGCCCTAATTAGTTTGGAGAATTATTTTTTTATTTTTTTCCCGGATTCCGCCCTCGTTAGAGAGGTTGGCTGGGATTAGAGCCGGGTTGGGCGGCTGGAGGCCGAGTCGCGGTAAAGGCCAGCGCACAGCGGGGCGGCTCCAGCCGAGGGCCCGGTGTGTAGCCGCCCGTGGGGGGCGGGGGCCTCCAGCGGCGAGGCAGAGACAGCTAACACCACACCACTGTACCGCGGTCTGTGGAGCGACGCAAGTGAACCTTCTCTCTGGAGCTGTTGCTGTTCTCTGTAACCGGCTCCTTCTGAAGTCCGGCATCCCAGACTGTCCTGTCTCTCTCCCTCCCCCGTCTCAGGCTGGAGCTGTACAGGAAAGTGCCAAATCTGCGCATACTCGCCTGCGGCGGAGACGGGACGGTAAGATTAACAGCGTTTGTGTGATATGTTTCGCTCGTTAGTATTTTTTTTTTTTTTTTTTTGCCGAAGCTCTGGGAGTGTACACGTGATGGTTTTATTCAAGTGAGCACATCACCCCCTAGTGAGAGCTGGAAAATTCCCACACAGACAGGAAATCTGCATCTCACTGCCTGACACCCACTACCCTTATGACATGAGCTCAAATCCAGAAGCACCATCTGTGGTGAGCCGAGTGTTGCAGTATATATGTATTTTTTTAACGAAACATGTTACACACATCGGTGAGGCTGCACATACTGATGCAAAGTTTATCTTACAGGTTTTCCTACCTTCGCTTTGCATGTGGTGTCATTTCACTGTGGGAAAGGAACGGTGGTGTTTAGGCCAAACGAAAAAGGGAAGGCAAGGCACAGACTCAAAAAATCAGATAAAACAGTTCAAGAGCAGTTAACTCATTCTCATAAACTCAGAAAATACTTTGTCCATTTAGAATGAAGAATGAAGGGCCTTCCCTAAAACTCTTTTGCCGTGGGTAGGGAACATCAGAGCACAGTGATGGGAATTGCTGTTCACTCCCTTTTGGAGAGGGGGAGAGCTGTATAGGTGACAGTGTGTGTTACTCTCTGTCTCCTCCAGGTGGGCTGGATCCTGTCTGCTCTGGACGAGCTGCAGATGAACCCCCAGCCGCCTGTGGCTGTGCTTCCTCTCGGGACAGGAAATGACCTCGCGCGGACCCTGAACTGGGGAGGGGTGAGTCGCCCCTGCATTTGACAGGATTCAGTTTTGAAAAAGGAATTCGAGATTTTGAATTTTGTATCCTGAAGGACCAGTCGGTCAGAGTGGACTATACATCCTCAGAAGATCTTTGCCACATTGATGTCAGATATTTTTCTTCATTTTCTCTGATAAAAGTGCTAGTGGAGTCAATTTAAAGTCATTTAGCTTGTGCCTCACTGGCACCAGGATGGGTCCGCATCTCGTGCAGCTCTGTACAGCAGTGACTTCCGTTATGTCACACATCACCAAGGCATTCCCAGAAATAAGCTCCGCCGTCGGCGTGGTTCCTGTCACGTACCCGTACTGGGACCCTCCGGAGACCTGTGGTGTCAGCGGTTGTTGCAGTGTCGCTGGGTCCAGCGAGGGGGGGGGGGGATGATAAAAGCATGTCTCCAGCGCTAATTAGCATGAGCACTAATGAGCATATTCTAAATATAGCGCCACGTTTCCCGGGGACTCACGCAGCGGCGCGGCTTCAAAGCGGAGGGGAGGAGCCTGCAAGATGCCGACGGGGGGATCGGGATTATTAACAATTACTGTATTCATTAATAAATAAAACACAAAATACGCGTGGTAATCAGATTGCTCTCAGCCGTTCGTGTGTTCAGAGGCTAAAGTGGAGTGGGGAAATAATTATTCCTATTATGTGCCTATGAAGCATCGCAGCCCATGAAAAATGTGGTTATTTTTGGGGGGTAAAATTAATTGCGTAGGATTTGTCTGCTTGTTGTGTTGTTGTTTAACAGAACAAAAGCCTCTTGAAAAAATATGATATGCTTATCACCAATGGTATGATTATGACTGTTATTATAATTCTGTCTAACAGCTCTTTAAATGGTGCCTTTTGAAATGCCCTTAATTATGCTCTCATGGCGCTGGAGTGCTCTTGCCGTGGGGGCGGAAATCAGCACGGCTTTGACCTTGGCGTCGAGAATCTCGCTCTCCCTCTCTCAAGTTCAAGATGAAATGCTATGGTACTATTGGCAGTACAATGTCAAAGCTTCGCTTACCTTTTTTTTTTCCTCTCAAATTGAAATGGAAATGGGCTTAACACATGGCAGGTGCTTCGATTTAGCTTTTCGAAACAATACGACAGAACAGCGGCTTTCTCCCTTCAGGTTTGTGACGAGAAGGATGAAAACATGAACTGTTGGCATCTTGTGAAAAGACGAAGGCTAGTTTTTAAGCCTGGATATTCATGTTGTGATGGGCTTGACAAAATTTTCCGAATGTTCAGATCGGTCTGATTGTTTGGGATTTTAGGATACCTTCGTACTTCATTTGTTTGGAGGGGATTTTGCAGCTGCCAGTTTGTTTATCCCCAGAGGTTGACTTGTTTAGTCAGGTGTGAGAGCTTTCTTTCAGCTCAGGTGTGCACAAAGTGAAACAGCTGTTGATGACATGCTGCTGTATGAGTGTAGGCTAATTACACTTTGTGTGACATTCTGGTACTAAAAATGAACTGACTTTGGTGATGAGTGCCTGTGGCACAAGTACACAGTGAGCATCAGTGGCTCGGATCCGGACTGCTGTCGTGAAAAACCCTCTCCCTTCCCATTCTCCCTCTCCATCTGTGTCTGTATCCCCCTCTCTCTCTTCCACTCGGCTTCAACCTGCCTCTTCTCCTGTCTCCCTCTCCCTCCCCCTTGTCCTCCCTCTCTCTGCAGGGGTACACAGACGAGCCAGTGTCTAAGATCCTCTGTCATGTGGAGGATGGCACCGTGGTGCAGCTGGACCGCTGGAACCTGCAGGTGGAGTCGAGCCCCACCCACCCGGAGGAGGGCACCCAGAAGGTGACGGCAGGGTCAGGGGTCAGAGTTCAGGGAGAGGGCAAAGGGGGCAGGGAGCGAGACAGATGATAGCTGTTGCCAGGTTAAAGCTAGGGACTCAGAACATACAGTCTCCTGCCGAGACTCTGACTGAGGGAAAATAGGTCACAAAGCAAGGATTGCGAAAGCATGGTTTGAAGAAAATAACCAGAGAATTGCCCTGCCCAGCACAGAGCCCCGTCCTCAACCCAACAGAATATCTTTGGGGTGAATTGGAATGCAGAATTAGGTCAAGGCCAAAATGGCCTTCCTCAGTAATGGAGCTTACTAATTCTTTAAAGGAGGAGTGGAGCACAATACCTCCATCTTTCTACCAGAAATAGTAGGTAGTCTTCCACAATGCATTGAAGCAGTAATTTTGGCCAAAGTCAGGCTAACAAGATATTAATTTCTCATAATAAAGACATGATTTTTTTCATAGATACCCGTGTCTCATGACTTTTAGTCAGAGTGTATAAACAGCTGTATAATTTATAAAAATGCACCAGCAAAAGTAACTCTTCTTTGTATCTGCTTGTGTGTTTCCAGCTCCCCCTGAATGTGTTCAATAACTACTTCAGCCTGGGTTTTGATGCCCATGTCACACTGGAGTTCCATGAGTCCAGAGGTGAGGAGGATTGTGGGTAGTGATTCAGCACCAGCTCTCACCAGTTCTGTCAGAAATTCGGAATTAAAATGGCTGCACTGCAAAGACTGCAGGACAGCTGCGTTCTTGCTCACACACGGTCTACACAATCATGACTGCTCTGTTCTTGTCTTCACAGAGGCCAACCCAGAGAAATTCAACAGCCGCTTCCGGAATAAGATGTTCTATGCAGGGGTGAGCAGAGTGCCCTGTCTCATTGTATGAGCTGGAAGAGATTAGGAGGAGAGGCTCTTGTGTGGCGGGCAGCAGTTTGGAGTAGTCGTCGGGGGCCTTGGCTTTGGACTGGGCTGTTGTACTGTTGAGCGAGGTTCTCAGCCTGCATTAAACACATAATCCATCTGTAGAAATGGACAACATCCCAGGGCTGATGTCCCGGGAAAAACTGAAGTGCAAACAGTCACATGCTGGGCAGGAAGGTCCTGTCTGTATATGTATCAGTATACAGAGATTAAACAAGCATAGGATATAACAGGAGGAAAGTGTGAAAACTGCTATCAGACTACAGAACTGGGCAGATTAACTGTGTGTGTAAATCCTTTCCTGTGGCCTGCTCTGAAAACATAATCCCAGGGCCAGCAGAGAAACAGAGGACAGGAATGGGAGAGCAATAGCATATGAATGGTACCCACAATAGAGTACGCTCTCTCTCCGAGTTGCATGTACTGCATAATTCCCATACATTTGATCAGAGTAAAATTATATTACTTTACATTGCATTTGCTTAGCAGATACTTTCATTCAGAGCAACATACGTATCTGACAGTTTTTACATTATCCATTCATACAGCTGGATGTTTCACTTAAGTAATCCAAGTTAAGTGCCTTGCCCACTGGCACAACAGCAGGGCCTCACTGGAGAGTAGAGCCAGGGTATGAGCCCTGCTCCTCACCGCAGTACCACACTGCTGCTAATAGGAGGTAATGGATGTGAGGCCAGCGGCAATGGAAAATATATACACTGTGAGAGGTGGCCTGGAGTGGGAAATGAGTAATGTTGCAAAAAGATATTTTATATGCATATAATGTGTTGTAATGTTTGTGGCGTTTCTGCTGGTGTCTGCAGGCAGCCTTCCGGTGTCTGCAGGCTTCCTGCAGAGGAGCTCCAGAGATCTGTCCAAACACGTCAGAGTGGTGGTGAGTGAGCCCCCGTGGGGGCCCGGTAAAATTCGGCAGGCCCTCAGAGACACACCTACAAACCCGCAGCTTGTCACTGCTGTTCTTTGTCTCAGTGTGTGCATGCTTATGTGTTATATTTTCACACAGCACACTTGAACTGGAGATCTTTCTTGAGGGACATTCTTCATACATGGTGTTGTGGATTTCACAGAATAACAGGAGTCATGGTGATGTCCTGTATGATACGGAATGTTGTTTTTCTCCCTCTTTTTCCTTCCCTCCATCCGCTCCTCCCTGTCCCTCCCTCTCTCCTTCTCTCTGTCGCTCCGCCTGTCTCCTCAGTGTGATGGCACAGACCTCACGCCCAAGATCCAAGAGCTGAAGTTCCAGTGCATCGTCTTCTTAAACATTCCCAGGTACGCACGCTGAAGTGACATCCTGCCTGTCCACGTAATCAGTAATGCTGTCAGTAATGCTGTTCTGCTGTGTGTATGCTGAAAACAGTCTAAAAATCTAATGTAATGTAAACGGTGTGCCCCTCTCCCGCCCCGCTCTCAGGTACTGCGCGGGCACCATGCCCTGGGGCAACACGGGCGACCACCGCGACTTCGAGCCCCAGCGCCACGACGACGGCTGCATCGAGGTCATCGGCTTCACCATGGCGTCCCTGGTGAGTGGCCGCTGACTCCTTACGGTTTTTTTCTTGTGTAGTACTCTGCCTCGCTTGTAAGTCGGTTTGGATAAAAGCGTCTGTCAAATGAATAAACGTAAATGTAATTTGTGAGTGGCCGCCGGCTCACCCCCGCGCCTCTCTCGTCCTCCACCAGGCGGCGCTGCAGGTGGGGGGGCACGGCGAGCGGCTGCACCAGTGCCGGGAGGTGACCCTCACCACCTTCAAAACGGTCCCCGTGCAGGTGGACGGGGAGCCCTGCCGCCTGGCCCCCTCCACCCTGCGCATCTCCCTCAGGAACCAGGCCAACATGGTGCAGAAGAGCAAGAGGCGCACCTCCGTCCCCCTGCTCAACGAGTGAGTGCCTGACACTCTCGCACATGCACACACACATACACACATACACATGAACACACTCGCAGACACACACACACACACACACACACACACATACACACACACACACATACACACACACGCTTTTGCACAGGCACACACACACGCACATACACACACATGCATGCTAAGTTACTCACACATGCTCACGTGTGCACACATACACGCACACACGCTTGCACAGACCCCCTGTGCATTCGCATTCTACTGTACACACACACCCACACTGCTTAATCAGTGAGTCATTCACAGTCCTGCTATACACACATTCAGAGAGATCTCCACATACGCTATGTATCATGAGGCACAACAAACACATGAACATATAACACATGATAGAAACTTATCATTATATGTGTTCTCACAAAAGCAAGAGTGCTGCATTGTAACTTAAGGGAAGGGGCAGATTTGAGTGCTGTATGGGTGGATCTTGCTGCACGATCGTACAGTATCCTATATACAAACCAGCAAATCTGCTATGCTCTGACCTTTAACCTTTTCTTTCTCTGCTTCACTGCTGCTTGTCTATAGACTTTTTTTCCCCAGCAACTCTGATCTTTGTGTGCGTGACCCGTGCTCACGGTACTCACAAGACTAGAGCTGTGGTTGGGGCGTGTGGTGTTTTTTTTTCGATGCCGTGGTGTTTCTCTCTGCCCTCACTTCTTGCTCTCTTCATCTATCTCTGTGTTTCTCACCCCCCTTTCCACCCTCCCCTGACATCTTCCTTTCCCCTCCCCACTCCTTTTCCTCTAACCCCACCCCCTCCTTTTTTCCCCCCTCTCTCTCCCGTCCCGCTCTCCCTCCCTCCCTTTCTTCCTCCTCCCCTCCTCCCCTCTCCCCCCTCCCCCTCTGCTCATGGCCTTTGCCTGTGCTGGTTGTGACTGTGCTGGCTGTGGCGCTGTGCTGGCCTCGCCCCGCCCTCTGTGGCTGCGCTGACGCAGCATTCAGAAAGTATGCGCAGCCGACCTGCGCCGTCTGTCCGCTCCCCTGACTCCTTCTCCGTGTAAGTATCTCAGCCCCCCACCCCCTTGTCACCCTCCGTGCCTCTCACCCAAGAAGCTAACACTAATGGCGAGGTCAAAGACAATTAGCAACAGCTGAGCTCTGCTCTCCTCACCCTCGGTCAGGGAACGCGCCGTACGGAACGACCCGGCGGCCATCGTCCATTAATATGAGTGAAACTGAGAGGAATGACAGTGAAACCGAGCAGCCCGAGCCCGGATCCCGTGTGCGAGAGCTTGACAGCGTTGTCCTGGCAGCTCACACAAGCTGTCACAGGCTGCCTCTCATATGGGTTTGAGTGCTGCCAGCACAGCCTGTATCAGGTGTGAGGCAGAGCACAGTTAATATTGTTAGCGCCTCAGCTACAGGAATAAAGAAGAGACCTAAAATTGCCATCAGAACTAGTAAAGACAGAACTGCACAATTTCCTCAATTGCTTTGTGAAAACCGATCTCACAGTGGCGGCTAGCCACATAAGAAGTACTGTATTTGTGTTGAAACAGGAAGAATTGGGTAAACTTTATGAAGTTCAAGTTGCGTAATTGTTTTGACCTCTTTGTCTGCATCCATCCCTAACACACACGCACACAATGGAGAAGTGCTGTGTGCGTGTACAGTATGTGTGTGTGTGTGTGTGTGTGTTGGTGTTTGTGACTGGACTTCCCATGCAGACTCCCCAGTGTGTCCAGTGCAGCCTGTGCTGGAGTTGAGTCACAGTGGGTGTGTCCAGTTCTGGAGTGCAGGGTGGGGCTGCAGTTTGGTTTGGCTGGCATTACACTGAGCTGGGTAGTGTTTGCCCAGCAGATATGCTGAATTGAGGCCCAAATTGAAGGAAGTCTAGGGGCCTCCGTTGCCCTTCAGTCCCCGTAGTCCCCTGCACCCCCGTCAGACACTCCTCAACCTGCCTGCTTGGGGGGGTTCGAGGAACCCCCCATTATTGGGGTTGTCTGTGATTTCCTTTTTGGCATGAGCGGGTGGTGTTGCTGGGGTAACTTCAATGTGTCGTTACCGTGTCTGTCTGGGCAGCCCACACTCCGTCCCGGACCGACTGCGCCTGCGCGTAAACAGGATCAGCCTGCCGGAGTACGAGAGGCTGCAGTTCGACAAGGAGGGCCTGCGAGACATCTGTGAGTGCCCACCGTGCGCACGGTGTCATTGTTACCCACAAGGCCGTGCGCACCAACCCACAAGCACACACACACACACATACGTACATAGCTCTGTTACCTGTTTTAATGACTGTTGAGTAAAAGGTGAAAACCAAATATAGCCCATAACTCTATCACCTGTCAAGAACATCATTTGCTGAAAGGCTGTCATCGCTGCAGTCCTTATATGGGGAAGATTCCTTCAGGATGCTCCTGATTGGCTCACTCATTGTTACCCACAAGGCAGTGCACACCGGCCTGCATTTGTATGGAGGAGAGCGAAGCCCGGTTCGTAGTCCAGATGTCCGCGGAGGAGAGAGGGGGTGCGCAGACGCGGCACCTCCTTGCGGACAGTAATCGCAGGTCGCATCTGTCGCACAGCTGCTGTCCCTGAGGGGAACGCGGCCAAACTTGCAAATCCCAGTTTTTATAACCTCTGCGGCTCTTCAGATGCATTCATTGCAAGCAGACCTCAGGCCAATGGGGTCTGAGTTGATAGGGACACATTCAAGCTTAAGTACAAAGTTTATATATTAGCCCCCCTGTTTGCTAGGTATCCGCCTTAGCTCTACAAAAGCGGGCGGCAGTGTAGCATAGTGGTAAGGAGCAGGGCTTGTAACTGAAAGGTTGCTGGTTCAATTCCCTGCTGGGGCACTGCTGCTGTACCCTTGGGCAAGGTACTTATCCCAGAATTGCCTTAGTAAATATCCAGCTGTATAAATGGATAACATGGAACAATTGTAACCTGTGTAAGTCACTCTGGATAAAAGCGTCTGCTAAATAACAATTATGTAATATAATGTAAAAATAGCAAAGTCCGATGGGTTTATCTACAAAAATGACACAAGGAGGTAGGACTCATCAGGAGGCAGACTTTTAAAACGGTAAAGCAGACCACCTCTTTGTTGCCATTTGAATTAAAATTACACATAGACCTTAGGTACCTGGCCACATAGAAGGAATAGAACCTATGTGGTCTGTGGTTTCTGGTCTCATAGGAAGTATGTGGAACCCTTAGCTGGGGGCTGTGGAGTGTGATTGTGGCGAGAGATTGACTTAGTTTTAATCAGTAGAAACTGCTGTTTTGGCAGCTACCCCTGTCGGGATCATAGTGGTGAGGGGGGACTGTGACCTGGAGACCTGCAGACTCTACATCGACCGGCTACAGGAGGTGAGCTCACTTTCCTCCCCCTTCACCTTTTCTGTTGTTATTCTTCTGTGCATTCACATGCAACGTGCTTTGGTAAGGACACATTTATTTCCAGGAGAGCTGGCTGTGTTTGCATGGGTCAGTTAAGGAAAAGACTCTGTGAGTCATGAAATGATAACAGCTGAATGTGTCAGACACTCATGCTTATGCGCGCACACACACACACACACACACACACAGCTCTGTTACCTGTTTTAATGACACGTCGAGTAAGTGAAGTAAGTCAAGTGAAGACCTAGTATAGCCTGTAACCCTATCACCTGTCATGAACATCAGTTGCTGAAGGCCTATCATTGCTGCAGTCCGTTTATTGGGAAGACTACTTCAGGACACCCCTGACTGACTCACTCTGACAGTATCTCTCCATTTCTCCCTGTACTGATAGGATCTTCACCAAGCTCCCCCTGGTGCTCACAGAGTGCATTACCAGGTAATTATCTCTCCCTGCCAGTGTGCTGTATGAGCGATTTTCCATGGCTGTTTGGACCCCTGCAGTTTATCACATATCATCAGCTTCATCCCTCTGGCCTTACCTTTTTCAGGATGAGACCAGAGGCTTGCCACGCCCAAGCTCCGCCCACAGGCTGTCCCCCAATTGGAGTTTCCTAGACTGTGAGTGATGATCTCTCTTCTTTATCAGACTTTTACTATTTTATCATTCAATTTCTCTGTTTTACTTGATTTGTTTAACTGGCCAGATAAAAGCCAAATGAATATATATCACTGAATTTGTGTACTATCTGTGGTTTTTTTTTTCTCTCAGCTACATCTGCTGATCGTTTCTATCGCATTGACAAAGCTCAGGTAAGAGGAGGGTTGGGTAAAGATGGGTAAAGATGCGTGGCAGATGAGTGGCAGCAGGTCTGCCCTGTTGCGATGGAAGGCTGTAGGTCTGTGCTCAGTAACAGAAGCTGTGTACTGACCGCAGGAGCACCTGCACTTTGTGACGGAGATCTGCCAGGATGAGGTCTTCATTCTCGACCACGAGGCCCCTGTGGTGGGCGTTCCAGGAATGCCCGACCTGGTGGTGGAGCCCAGCACAGGGTGAGTACCTCAGGGGGGATCTGCTGCTCTTCAGGGGGTGTAACTGTGTGCCCTTTCAGAAGCCCCCAGTTCAACAAATAACATGGTGTCACAATACTTGTCTGTAGTTCTTTTTGAGGACCTGTAACATTACATCACTGAAGTGCTGAATATCAGAAACAACTGAAACCAGAGTTCAAGTTCTAATAATAGGGTACAGTATGTTCTTTAGTTTACATTATAAACTGTGCTTACATTGTAAACTGAAAATGACACTCATTAGTCAGATCTCACACTAATATTGTTTTGATGCCATAGATACGTTTAGTGAAATATGTGTGCTATTCATATCCATTGGTTTCAGAACTGTGTTATAGAGATGTGCTTATAAACAGATGTTGCTATAGAGTCAGATCTTGTTCTAGTATAGAAGCTTTGACGCATAAAGTGAAACTAGGAAAGTAATAACATCTGGTGTTGATGACTCCAGAAAGCTCTGGCCGCAGCTGCTGCAGTAGCTGTGTGTGTGTGTATGGTTGTGTGTGTGTGTACATGATGCATGTGAGTGTGCATATGCATTTGTGTGTGTGCTTGTGTGTGTGTGTGGGTATCGCTGTCAGTTTTCTGAGTTCCTTTGATTGTGTCCTTTGAATGTGTCCATAGATGAGTGTATGGCTCTGACAGTATATTTATGGTTCTCACAGATCTGTATTGCAGACCACAGTAGTGCCTTAATGCATAACCAGATAATATGGAAGAGCTTATGTAGCCAGCTGATGCCCTAACACAGTAGAAGTTGGTACTCATTGTTCCTCTATAAATATTGAAAATCCAATTGTGTTTGTGGAAGTGTATTTTACACTGATCAATGTTACTGAATCCTTGTTTCCTGACTTTGCTTTGTAGAACTCCCCTGACAACAGAGGAACAAGGTACTGTATCATCTGTGTATATCTGTCTCCATTAAAAAAAAAAAAAAAAACAGGATCAAGTGCTTTAGGTATCTGTAGCCTTCAAAATCAGCTTCACAAAAAAACCAGAAGACTTGATTTAGACAAATCAGATTGTCTTTCAGTTTGAATGTTTCTTTTTTTATGAATGTAAATTCAGGTTAACTATGATTCCTCAATGCTTTGTGGTTTGTATGTTCTGGTTTTATCTATGTATACATCTGTCTGAAGCAGTTACTGAAAGCGCAGTTGGAAATTAGAGTGCCTAGGACTTTGGATGCTTTTTGAAGCCGAAAACCTCTCTTGGCGTGTCAACAAACTAGGGCACTCTGAAATACAAGGGCGATTTGAACGTGCGGCTCATTAACAATGCTCCTTGTCTCTGCCCCAGCCTTGCTGACTGCCGCTAGCTGCGGGGACCTGACAACGGTAACCTTCCTCTTCCGATCCACTTCTCATAAGTGCCTCGCTTCCAGTTTGTCATACTTTTGTCCAGAAAGCGAAAGAAGTCCGACTTGTGTTTTTGCGTGTGAGTCGTGACTGCGGTTAAATTAAATTCCCAACGTAGTTACTGGTGAGTGAGTCATATTGTTTCACACATCAGCTGGGGGGGAGGTATCTGGGAAATTAGGGAATGTCCTACCATATGATATGTATTCTTAAACAAGGTTCTCTTTTTCCTTGTAATACATGCCCTGTATCTCCCCCATCTTCCCCAACACACACACACACACACGCACAGTTCTCCAGCTCCTGGGGTCGTGGGGTCAGCCTGCTGGTGAGGAATTCTGGGGGATGTTCAGTGCTGCACCTGGCTGCTCAGCAAGGTCACGCGGAGGTGGTGAGCTTCATCTTGGAGCACAGTGAGTGTCTCTCCCGTCTGCCCGAGAATGGCCCAAAATACCATCTCACCCTACAGGGCCCTATTACAGGGTTGCCTGCATTGTACCCAACATGACGTGCCATCCTCATGGCAATATAGGAAAGTGAATGAAGCTGTTATGTGCAAAATAGCAAACTTAACATTGCAAAAAGGAACTCTTTACAGCTCTTCCTCTTTGACCTTTTTTGTACTGAAATTACACAGTTACAGCACCCCTCCTCAGAACTGACATTGCACAATTGCCAGTGAGATTTAATGTGAGAAACAGATACTTTTCCTGGTATTGAGGAAAAATATTTTGGCAAATGTGGGTAACAGTGGTGGTAATAATGTGTACAAATGTATGACAGCTAATCCATTTGGCATGACGGCATTATTTTGGAAAGAAGGGCATTGATTTGTTCCTCTTTTTTTCTGTTTTCAGCTTCCAAGTTGATCCTGGATTTGACAGACAGTGAAGCGTACGTTTTACATTCATTGATTTATGTATTGATCAGTTCTTTTTTTTTGTCTTTCCGGGTCTGGTTTCTGTTTTATTGAGATACATCAGTGTTGACACTGAATGCAGGAAATTGTACACAGTAAGTACACAGTATTTATCAATGTGCCTCCCTGGACACGGACATCTGCTGTGCTCTGAAAACAGAGCAAAACAAACACACAACAGTACACAGAGTTCAGTAACATAGCTGGTCTTCAACATGGTTAGTGTAAAAGCTCCATGACTAATAGTTTTCAGAAGAAAATAGGGACATACATAACGTTACATTACATTTTTGGCATTTCACAGACGCTCTTATCCAGAGCGACTTACATAGGTCACAATTTTTCACATTACCTATTTATCCAGCTCTATATTTATTGAAGCAACTCTGGGTTAAGTACTTTGCCCAAGGGTCCAGCAGCAGTGTCCCAGCCAACCGGAGATCAAACCGGCGACCTTTCGGTTATGAGTCCTGCTCCTTACCACTACGCTACACTGCCGGAAATTCTCAACATGTTAACAGTGGTTTGCATTGCTATGCAAAACTAACGGTTGTAAAACAGGCACAGCCCACTGTACTGTGGTTAACGGTGTGTAGCGTGGCGTGGTGTGGGTCCGGTGTGAGCCGTGTGTGTGTGTGTGTGCGCCCTGTGTTTTCAGAGGGGACACCGCCCTGCACAAAGCAGCCTCTCAGCGGCAGCACGCTGTGTGCCGGCTGCTGGTGGACACCGGGGCCTCCCTCTCCAAGACCAACTTCCAGGTCAGGCGCTTTTCCCTTTGTCCCGGGTCTTTCTGGGGGGTTTTTTACAGAAACGTTTCAGGCTCTGTATGATTTAGTGTGGGTGAGTCAAGAGCTTGTGCCGCACCCCCTGAGCTGTTGAGCACGGGAAAATTCGGGAGTTTCATCTTATTCAGGGAAGCATGCCATTTGATAAAAAGTTCAGCCCAGTCACAAGTGTTACATTTCTTCATGTTTGTGCCTTTCCCTGCCCTCACCTTTTATCCTCACTGGCCCCCTAGTGGCGGAATGAACTGCCTGTACCTGTCAAACACACCTGTTCCGAGTTCACCTTGGTTTCCAGAATTTTGAGCTTTCCTTGGTGTAGCGCCCATCCTTGAAATGTAGTATATCTCCTTCAGTTCACTGAAAATGCATCATGCCAAGTTTGCCTTGTACATCATTCTGAATTAGAATGTATGCCAAATACACAGTAGCAATTCAGCTGCTATTTACTACTAATCATCATCATCATCATAATAATATAATAACTGTATTCATATTAATATTAAAAGTCTATTCATATTAAAAGACTATAAACATGTGCTCCAGGGGAAGACACCAAAGGACAAGGCCCAAGAGTCTGGGGACTCAGAGCTAGCCTCTTACCTGGAGAGCCGGCAGCAGTACCAGACGATCTCCCACGAAGACCTGGAGACTGCAGTATGAGGGCCCGACCTTTCCACGCAGCACAAACGAGCGAGAGAGAGAGGGGGGAGAGAGAGCCGCAGGGGAGCAGACAACACCACCACCCCCTGCCTCAGACAGCAGCCACTGCCCACGGGAACCTGGGCTCAACTGCACCTGTGATTGGAGGCCTTCTTTAGGAGCGAGGGAGAGCTGGGGCGGGGTCATATCCGCAACCACTGCCGCTGCGGAGGGGTCGTTTTTTCCCCCAAAATGAACACAGTGCTCAGGAGAGATCCGCCGAACATTCGTTACTTTTACCGTTTCCGTAGCTTTTGACAATGGGAATGTTTATTTTCTACACGTATTTATTTGTTGGCTTATTTATTGATTTATTTATTGAATGATTGATTGTAACAGGGTTGCAGGGGTGACCAAAACGCTGGTCAGTTGGTAATGTTAGGGTTACAGACCTGATATTGAGGTTAATTTGTGGGTGCAGACAGATGGAGCAGCAGGGGAAGAGAGGGTCGCATATGTTTGGCGGGCCGTCGTAGTGGAGGCCTGCTCAAACTGTAATGGGAAAGCCCTGGATATCTGAGTTTAAAACACATTTCAGCAGGCCTTGGTAAGATCCGTCGTTGTGTGCCAAAGACACACTGAGCACTGTGGGAGTGGAGCATGGGCCTTCATCATTGCCGCCGTGAGGCCGATGTACAGACGTCCAGACTGGAGCACTAGGCTGATCCCCCCCACTCCCCAGGTCTACACTTCCACCCCATCACGACGCCCCTTTTCCAGCACTGACCACTCACTGTTCAGGGTCAGAGTTCAAGACCTTAGCCATTCCCACATTCCACATGCATGTAGTAGAGCAGCCTTTGCGGAATTTACGTTTTTGATTATCTTCTCAGTTGATGTGTACTATTTACAGGCTTACAGTATATACAGTATTAGTTGTGTGTAATACTGAAGGATTAAGAAATGGGAGCATCCTTTAGTTCTTTCTTTGTTTCACTTTAAGTTAATTCCTTCCCGTACTACCTACAAACCTAGCTACTGGGGAACGTACCCGCACTACAGGAAATAGTTGTGAACACTATCTGGACAGTACCGTACCACAGCCGTGCACTTTGTGCACCCAGCCCTGGCGTGTCATGCGTCGGGGCGTTTCTGCGATGTACGCTGACATTACTTCTGCTTCGACACACGGCTCAGCGCCGTTGAAGAGCCGGGTCTGTGATTCTGTCCAGGCGCTTTCCATATAAACACAGGACTGGCTCTTCCAGACAGAAACAAACTGGTGACATCTAAACGTACACAAACACTTCTTCCACCTCCCCTTGGAAGACAGAAGAAACTGACTTCAGAATGCCTCCTCGGGCGTCTTTTGGTGTCTTGTTGCAATGTTTTCAAGCAAATCTTTCGGCCGACTGTAATTAACTGCAGGTTGTATTTGTTATTTTTCTTTCGGAATTGTGTGATGACGAGTGTGGTTGTGTTTTTGTGCATATTTATCTTAAGAAAAAAAAAAAGGAAAAAATCTGAGCCATATTCAATGCAATATGAATGGATGACATTTGTGCATTTATCTATTTATTTTTTACATTACATTAATGTTTTAAACAAAGTGGATGTTAATGGCACCGCTGAGCTTTCTGGTGGAACGTGCTACTTTTAACAGTGACAGTGGGTGATCTTTTGTTTGTACATTTTTTTGTTTGTTTTTTGGTCATCATGTGTTTCTCAAGGAATGTGTAGGGTTTATTTATTTGATTCGTTTTCTCTTGAGAGGAGACAGCGGCTTTGTGGTATTGCGAAATCTACTGACTTGTGGCAAGAAGAATCCGAATATCTGAAACTCCTGTAACGTACATAAAGTTTTGCATATGGTTTTGAAAGGGCACCCGTTTATTTCAGTTGAACTTCTATTTCCATTCTTCCTGAGTCTAAGAGACCAACTTCTCCAAATAAGGCATGCATTCCCTTATTTCAAGTACCACAGGTCACCTCTTGCCACAGGTAGTAACATGAATTACCCCTCCCCATCACGTGAACCTCTGCATGCAAATTCCAGACGGTGGTTTATTGACTGGGCTTTTTTTGAATGGATAAAATATGTATAGATAAATATTTTATTTTATATTATCTTTGTGTTTTAACATTATTGTTGTGCATGGGTTTGTGTTATATCCCAAGTTGTTTTTTTTTTTGTGATGACCCTAATAATGGCATTAAGTTTTGTTATTTCGACTATTATTAATTTTTGACCTTAGGTATGGTTTGGTATTTTACCCATAAGAAGCCTACTTTCGCTTTTGTATTTTTTTTTTTTTACTATGGAATTACTTGAATGTTGTGTTGTTTATGGGTGGTATTTCATAGCAGTACACCTCCCTTCTTTCAGTCATACCGCCTCTGCGTTCTCAAGTTTTGAGAAGCGTTGCTGCGGCGTGACATCAGTCGGATGGGTCCATCAGCTTTTCTCTGTAATGTTGGTTCTACAAACGCAAGACTACAACAGTCGCGATATGAACGCCACAGAGGGCTACCGATTTGCCCAAAATGTAATGATAAACGGGCGACCCGGCGAAATGTAGAAACCCAAGCCTGCGTCATGTTCCCTGTGTATCAAATGCAACGACGTCACTTCGTCGGTTTTTGGACTTCCACGGACGTGTCGGTATGGCCCCTGCAACATGGTTACTTAGTAGGAGGCTGATACGAGGTACCTGTTGGTATTTTTTTCGTCCGTTGTTTCAGTTTTCTTTCCATTTCCCCACAATCCTGTTTCCCTCATTGTAGTTTCTTACAAAGGGATTGTTTAGTGCCATACTTTTTCTTTCTTTTTAGACGTTGGATTTTTTGTATGTGTATCACCAAGGATACGCCCCACTGGAGCTGGGTCAAACACTAAAATATACATAGGTCCTGTCTTAAAGTTAGTATTTTAATATTATGTAATGAATGGTTGACTTTTATGTATCAATGGACCAGTTAACCAGTCATTATTTTTGGAAAAATAACATCATTGACCAGGAACATAAAAGCATGTCAGATTGTAAAATTGTGACATAGGAAATAACCTTATCATTTTAAACGATATTAAAGAACTTCTAATTTAAGCAGTGTATTTGTTGTCAGCTTATTTATAGGTTTTGTACTTTCCAGCCCACACCTTGCCAGTGACTCTAGGCCTATCAAAATTAAAGACGTATCCGGAAGCGAGGGTATATATTTAACTTCGCGTTTTTACACGGCGTTTAGCCAGGGGGCTGGGAAGTAGTGCTGAACGTACCGACGAGGGAAAGGGACACAGTTGTGTAAGTATTGCCGATTTTGCGTTCTTCATTATAAATCGTCAAAATTTTTGCAGTGCAAAATTTCAAACTGTATGCACCTGAGTTGAGAGAGCTCGCTCGCGCATACGAATGTCTTTTCTACAACGAAACTTTTTCGTACGACTTTTCATGCTTGTTTAATTCGCAGTCAAGGAAGTAAATAGTATATAAGTATATATGCGTATATAGAGAAAATAGACAAAACTAGATTTTGTATGTAGATTTTGTAAATGGTAATTCGACAGTAAGATCATCCAATCGAAACATACTCATTGATACATCTGCAAGCTGAACTGGAAAATAGAAATCGAGTTGAGAATTTTTTTTTAAAAATTGCGCGATCACCCAGGGTTGATTAAAACGGCTGCACCCGCATGCAAAGGAAAGCGAAACTTGCCCTGATCAGTAATTTCTGGACACAGGAAGGACTGAACCACGTAGCCTACCTAAACCTAGCCTATTTCTCGGAAGGGAGTGATATAGAACACCGCATATATCGTCACGTAACATGTCCAGGCGATTTATATTTTCCATGTATTTGACAATCGAAATGTATTTGCACCTAAAAATCACATTACATTTAAGTCAACAGCAAATAATGCAGAACTGCAGGACTGCTTAAGAAGAACTACGAATAGGTTTAAAACAATCGCACACCGAGTATGTTGCACTTTTGTTGTTAGAAGGGTCTTGGATCCCTGTGTGACGTTTTGGGAAAAGTTGAAATCATCCAGACTAGAAAAGGCAACTATCTGAAGGAAGTGAAACTGGCTTATGCTGCCAAGGAAAGTAGCCTACACATGCGCTCCCTGGATCGGTCAAGTTCTCGAAGAATTCGCTATGCTTTCACCGGCATCGCCAAACTGGGAAATCCCAGGTTCTGAGCGATGAATCGGCATAAATCCAGACGCTGTCAACAGGTCCTATAGGACAACATATACATGGATAAATAAGGAAGTAGTAGTCTTGGTTAACAACGCCATCATCGACACTTTTTGCAGTTTAATTTCGAATTATCCCCAAACAAATGACTGGATTGACAAACCTCTTTGTCTGCGGACCACCACAGGTATTTTGCAGAAAAGAAACTTTGCAGTTCCCCCTATAGTACAGGAGTCAGCAGCCATGCAACCACGGATACTGTCCACGACCTTTTTATCTACTAATGCAACTGCAATGCAAGAACAAATTTAAAGTGAAAGTAGCCCTGGCCCTGTGCATGAATACCAGGGAATGAATTTCCTTTGGTCTGGGTGAAAATCCCCCCATCCCCATTTCTCCTCCGTTTCAAACCAGTGACGGTGAAATGGAGAACGGGGGTGGCGGTGACGGGGTCCCGGGGGCCGCTGAGAAGAGCGTGGAGTTGGAGCTACTGCAGGCCTACATTCAGAAGAGGAGGCCGTCGACCAGACGGCTGCAGAGCGCTGCTGCAGTGTCGTTCCGAGACTCAGGCGTGAAGAGGAAGAGGAAGAAAGCAGGTAAGAAGTGTTTCCTGGATTGCATTCACCCCCGTAAAGAAGACATAGACCTGAAGCCCAGATCCCCAGGGGCAGAAGGGGAAGGGGTCACATTCAGAGCCCTAGACCCTGGTAAGTGTCAGAGCTGAGAGGGGGTGGGAAGGAAAGGTTTACCCCCTGCAGATATTCATTTGATCCGTCTCTGGGATTAGGTGCTGCAGATGAACTTGATAAGGTGGCGGATAAGTTGACGAGCATCGTGGACTCTGTGCATCTGGCTCCTGCAGATGTTGAGCCTGATGGTCCTGAAGGTATGGCTTACTCTTGCTTCTGTGGAGCTGAGCATCTTTGATAGGATTATACAGTTTTAAATGCATGGTAGCCAAATTTACCTCTGCTTTGAGTCCCTTTTGTTGCCTTCCTTAAAGCACGGTTATGAAATGAAAGAATAAGCGCATTCAGGTCAGTCACAGTTTGATTAGTTATTGCCTCTTTTTTTGCACACGGCTGTCACCCTTGCATTTATTTAATGGCCCTGTTTTCAAATAGATGTTATTCAGACAATTGTGGAGTTGCTGCGAGAATCAGGTGACACGCTCGACGCAGAGGTATGTTAATACTTTTCACCACTAGGTGTCCTCATAATTCAAAATAGGTGGTACTACCAACTACAATACAGTAAAATGGAACCACCAGGGATACATACAGCAGTAAGGTTTCAGTAGAAAGCAAATTATTGATCTTCTTGGATTTCCCCTGGTAAAAGCTTCCATGTTCTGCTATATTTTATGAAATCATCACGGGCAGTCTTTATGTGACACAACAGTGTGTACAAAAATAAGCCATTTTAAGTGTCATTCTGAAATGTTTCCCCCTAATTTTCATCTCCATTTTGTATCCTGGACCAGATAAAGCAGAACAAATCCCTGGCCAGTGTCTTCAGCGGCTTCAACTATGGTCTGTTCGAGAAGGTGACCACCATGTTTCTGGAGAGGGTGGAGCTGGACGATGTTCCCAGCACAAAGAGCCCAGAGCAGGCTAAGATCGCCCTCACCTTTGAGGTCACCAGCAAACTGACTGCTGTCGACAACCACCCCATGAACCGGGTGATGGGCTTTGGGGCAAAGTACCTGCAGCAGAACTTCTCCACCTGGGTCCAGCAGCAAGGCGGCTGGGTGAGCGGAGATCGGGTTCTGGTGCTGGTTGCACCGGCTGGGCATAGCCTGACTTAAAATGACACCCTTAAGTTCTTTGTGTTAAGTCTGAGCATGAATGACATGCTCGGTGGAGAACAGGATATGAATTACATAAAGACTCTACATTCTATACAGAGCAGTCTGTATGGTAGCACAGAGAGAAAGCATGTTGTTATTTGGTTGTATTTTGGTTGACATTTGGTTGTGTGTCTTGCAGTGTTCGGTTTACATTTCTGAATAATTGGTCATTTAGTCAGTTATGTAGATTATTTTTTTTTTACAATTTATTTTTTCACATTTATGTCCATATGGAGGTTTTTAAGTGGTTGGTGCATCAGGTGTAAAATCAGGTCAGAAGGTTGAGCTTATGAATGTCCAGCTTGACATTTAAGGCTGGTGCTGCTCCATGTGTTTTATTGAGACATTTTTGGCTCTCTGCTCTGGCACTACCAGTCACCACTATTGACATATTTCTCTCTGTCTCTTTCTTTCCAGGCAAAAGCTTTTGATAGTGAAGACATTGAGTGAAGCAGGAATGTTTCGATTTTATTTTTTGAATCAATGATTCATGGGCCTCCGACTGATTCTCTGGGCAATTTACATGCTGTTCAGCATGTCCTCGGTCAGAGGTTGACCAAATGGATAACTTCCTGAAGAATCGAGACGACATGGAAAATCTTTACCTAGTTTCACAGTATGCATGATACAAAGGTCTTGGCCTTTGCCCTTGGCCCACCACTGCTCTGTAACCCAACACAGGATGTGGACTTAATCTTATGAATTTTTTCCCTCTTCAAATGCATATTAGGAAGACTTACAGAGAGTCTATAAAAAGTATGCAGGTTAAGTCATTTTTTTGTGCAGGGGCAGTGATCAAAAGTGATATTGCAGTACTGCATATCCATGAGCATATGTGCAATAAGGAAAAAATGATAAGGGGTGTCCTTAAACTTACATATTATTTTTGATTTTAAATCAAAATCTGATATTGGTGGTCACCAAATTCCTATTATTTATCCGGTAATGTCAGCCACAGTGTGGAATGTACCTAAATCTATTAATCAACAGCGGAGTTGCTGTAGTTTAATGAGGGGCTCAAAATGGACGTGAGAGATTTTAGTTCTTGGTTTTTTTTTTTTTAGGGATTGAGAGCCATGAAAATGCTGAGAGGCATAAGGTTTTTATTTTATTTTATTTTAAGCAAAGGGAACTTGATGATTCATAATTCACTTTCATGTGAAATGCAAAGCAAAATTTACAACCATTTCATGGTTTTAAACCAACGCCCAAAGGAATGGAATATTCTCTTTCGGGGAATGCCCAGTTGTTCTGTTTACTGTTTTGCTGACGACAGTTTTTTATGTAGATTAACTTGTGATTCCCATATACGTGTAGCAGAGTTTATCATTTTTACAATCACATATGACTGAAAATGGATGATTAAAGCACGGGGAACTGTGCAGCGGTGGACTGCACTACTGAATTTAGTCCAGAGACAATATCTTTACAGGCGTGCTATAATGGAAAATAAACCAATGCACCCAACATGAGATCCTGCCCTTGGGTGAACCAGATCAGAGACCCCCCTGCTCCCGCTGGTCAGAACCTTGTCAGGGTTCTTGAGAGCTGGAGGAGACGAATGATATCATATAGGCCACAAAGCCTGACTGCTGTTGAAGTATACACTACCACTACATAGCATGCAGGCAGACGTGACCTCAGTAAAACTGCTTCTTGCTGCCTTAATCCCTTTACATTTTTTTAACCTGGCTGACTACAGCATTTTCAGCTGTAATTACACACAGACATCCTCTTCTGAAGAAACATGTTGCTCCGTTGTAACCAGGAGAATAATTGGGCCAAATGATCCCTGAGCAAAGTAAATTGTTTACGTGTTAATTTCACTTGGATCCACATTACTTGTAAATATTAATGTGAATTAAGATGGGCTGAATGATTTGTTATCCGTTATATCTCTTTCATCATACTCTGAAAATCATGCCATACAAGCATTAGCAGTATGACTAAGATCATCTTGCACAATTCTATGTCTTCCACAGCTGGTGGAGGTGCAGAAATATAGCCATTTGCATTACACTTTTGCTGGAATTAATCCAAATGTAAAAAAAATCACTGTGTTTTATTTGTGATAATGCCACCAATTATTGTATTGCATATTTTAATAGTTATTTATGTTAATGCTTCAACCTAGATATGGTTACAACTTTCTCAGTGATTCGTGGAGATGAATCCAATTATGTTAAAGAAGTTGTTTTAAGGAAGAAAAAACACTATGTAAGCCATTCCAATAAGAATACTTTGTAAAGTTAATAGAAATTTTGGAATAAATACATTTTGCCACCACATGATGTAGACATTGAAAATCTGTGTGTAAAGTGCACATTGGGGAGGGAGCTTTATGAGATCTACTTTACGTTACATTAATTTAGCAGATGCTCTTACCCAGAGCAAATTCCAGCACAAGAGAAGACAGATGTATCCAACCATGTTAAATGAGCAACAGTGTCAAACAAGGCTAACAACACTTGCAGACCATTGAGTGTGAACACAACACCATTCAAGCACTACTACAAGTCAGCTTGTGTTAATCTGAAGCTAGACAGGCCTGAAAACCAAGGGAAGTCAAGAGTATATACACTACCATATCTACATCAAACTGTTATAGTAACATCTGGTCATTGCAGCCAATTGCAAATTGGCAGCTTCCTTCAACCAGCACAGCATTAGGCATGAATACCCTTTTATGTGATAGGCGCTATGTCCGTAGAGGGCTTTGCTGTATTAGGTACAATGAGTGTTCACTCTTTATGAAAGCATGTGACCATGCCTTGTTACACTGATGCAGACCTTGAATATGCATATGGTATGCTACAGAATATATCTTTCCCAATTTTCCCCCAGCTACACCATCTATGAGGTTAAAGTGATGCTGTGTGAACATTTTCTATCAGTACCATCCTTGTTTATGGTAAGGGTGGTAATAACAATACTATGCCAGAAGGTAATTGCATTTTCAACATTAGCAGCATTATTAGTATAAACTATGGGAAGTAGAATAAAGGGAAGAGGGCAAAGATGAGTAATATTTGATGGTGGTGGTTGTGGAGGAGGCATTAATGGGAGAGGGTCAGGCATTCTTCTTTTGACATTGAGGTCCTTGTTTTAATGGTTTTTCTTTGGCGCGCGTTACAAGTGTATTCAGTGTTCAAGAATACACATGGCCCATAGACATGTTCCTGTATCTTATCATTAAACGTTACATTATTTCATGTTCATGGGAAAGTACTACATTCATTGTTTGTGTAGATATTTCGAAATAGTTGTCTTGTAAGCAGGCGAAAAGCGTAGACTCCTTACAACTCAACATGTGGGCTATGCCGAAATGAAACCCGATCAGCTGTCTCCACCTGCTCGACTTGCTTACAGACAACACGCAACAGGGTAATGTCACAGGTGAGAACGCACGGTGACATCGGCAACACGTTTACTTTTCCCACATCGTTAGGATTTCAATATACAGGCGAAAGGACCTCGAGCGCGACCTGTCAGATACCCGCACCTGTGAGGGACATCTGTGTACAGACTGTCCAAGCCCTCTTGTGCCAAAATAAATTGACTACTTGAAACGCGACGCAATGTTTGGAGTAATGCATCCAGGTAGGAAGTACTCCCCGACGCAGTATCTTGCGGGGGTAGCGCCGTTGACGGTGTCTACGGCGAACGCGCTGCCAAATTCGCAGGTGGACAAGGAGTTGGAAAATACAGCGAAAATGTCCCCGCCGCCAAATGCCAAGACGCGAAATCCGAAAGTGAAGGGCATGAAAGCGGGAAAGAGGCACTCTTCTCCGGTTCAGAGCGTGGAGACAGCCGAAGCTACGAGTGATGAGTTGCACCACGAAATGGCACTCAACCCTGCCGAAAAGGGAGGCGCGGCACCCCGCTGCAGGAAAAGGGGTTACCGGCCTCCTGACGTTAGGACAATATTCGAACCCTCTGAAAAAGACCCGAGGGTTCCAGAGGAAAAGGGTGAAGGGCATTCATTTTTGCCCGATGTGTCGGGTGGGTGGTGCGACCTGTGCTGTCACTACATCCTCGAAAATCGCCTTACATGTACAGGTGAGTTTAGCTAAAGGCTAGTGTTGTTATGACAGCTGCAGCCTTACTGTCATCATGCTCGTTTGAGCCGAGAAAGAGTAAATTCAATATTCAATATTCCATTCAACAGAGGAATGCATTTGGACGTTAAACTCCAACTGATGGATTTGCAAAATGATTGCTGCGCGGTTTGGCATCAAATGTTATACGTTTGGGTCCTGGTGGTAAGAACGCTGTAATGAAAATAGCTCACGGTACATGGGACAGTTGTGCCTTGTATAGTTTTGTTGTCGAGAAAATGACTTGACTTTAAGTATAAAGGAATTGTCATAATCTAAAAAGGAAACGGTCATTTTTGGTAAGAACAACCGTGCACATATGGCGCAGTTAAGGTGCGCATTGACACTGTGCGCCTTCTGTCCATTAGTGAACTGTCTTGCGGGCTAGTGTGCTATTTCCTACTGTCGATGATGATACGTGATCATACTGTGGGTTCCCTAATGTCCTTGCATTAATGAGGGGATCAGCAGCAAGTGCTGTGCAGACCAGTTTCAGACACCTGCTCATAGCGCCGCGGCTCCATTCTCAACGCGGTAACGCTATCAGTGCGCAGAACGCTGCCAGACCAGTTTTTGCGCAAAGACTGCAGGCCATGGTGAACACGCATTTTCCTACGAAGTGTACAACTCTGTCTCTCTCTCTCACACACATGTGCACGCACACGCACACACAGGTGGCATGCTGACAGACAGGTTCTATTTCCTGCCTCCCCAACTTTTCGTCATGTAAGGAATGTGTACTTTTTAAGCAATCAGTTTTGCATACAATCAGTCTTCCTTAATGAAATAATTTGCCGATGAATCATTTGGCAGCTTATGTGCAAAACATGAATCCATTACATTTTTGAATCAGAGGAATTGGCCTCTGCCTCAGCCTGTGATATAGTGCTGTAGAGCACTGTAATTGTTATTGAAACCATGGCTCAAGGTAGTGGGTGTGCTGACTCAAAAGCAGCATTCCAACTGTTAAACCAAATGTGTCACCTGAGCAAAGGTGACATTTCTGCTGTTTGGCTCCTGTCCTCAGGGGTGAAACAGTTTTCACGTCCGTTTCATGTCAAAAGATTGTCGAAAGGGGTTAATCGATGTTCTCCAAAAACAACCAACATGTGTCTACCTGTTTATCATTTATGTATATGGAAATCAATCAAGCCTTTATTGTGCATGGGTTTTAGGAACGTCTGCATAATCTCACACATCCAGAACCACAGCCCTAGTTTTGTAATGGTGGATCTTTGTGTTTGTGTCTGTATGTCATTTTTTAAACTGTATGTTGATCTGTAAGTGTAAATGACTTCATAAGTGTGTGTGTGTGTGTGTGCCTATACAACTACAACTACCCCTTATTACAACACAGTATCACATGCCAGATGCACAACCTTTGCTATTGTTCTGCTCCATGTGTTGGTCTCCTCTGTGTGGGCATGTCAGTTAATGTTTGTGCCACACTGCTGCCATGGATATGCCACGGTTTTTGAGTGTTTTGTGTGTCTGAAAGCTTTTCGTCTGTGTGTGTGTATGTGCGCGCGCACAGACTCCTGTAAAGCATTATGTGGTGTCAGTCTGTCGTATGTGGGTCGTATGTGGGTCGTATGCTTTCTCCCTCTAATGAGGTCATGGTTGACTCAGATGGGGTACGGTTTCAGGCCTGTGTGGCTGGGGGGTAAGCGCTATATGAATCTTTAATACTCCTCTGTAGTTTTCTGCTCTGCTAGGTAATGGACTTCCTGCATGTGTCTCCGGGTTTCTCAGTACCGGCATGTGAGGAGTAGCAGCTACACTGATGCCCTGTGATCCCTGTCAGTCTCTTTCAATGTCTGAAAATCCTGTGAGGAACATGGAGGCCTGGAGAGTTCACCTTGTGTATAATTAATGCTGTTATGAAAACATGTGGGTCCATTTAGATGAAAATAAGAGTTGAAGAAAAAGAAAAAAATAACCCCCATAACTTGATCCCGCCCACAGAAAGAAGACCTGTTTGTAAGCAGGAAATCAGTGGTATGCAACACTTTTTGACCATGCAACTGAGCTCTCGCTGTGGTTTTCTTTGAAGAGCTCTGGTGTCACTCTTGTCTCTCTGGAGTGTTCATATTAACACTTCAATGGCTTTTACAGAAAAGACTGCCAAAGTCAATTTATTTATGTATTTATTTATTTATGTATTTTTGATTACCATTTTTACCCACACAACTTTGAAGTCAGATCATTTAGCAGTGAAGCACAGTCTTTTTTACTATGTCGTGTTGTTTCAAATCAACAAGTTGTCAGTTTTAGCAGCAAATGTACATGAATTGTGCAGATAATGGAGATTAATGATGGGAGGTTGAGGCGACCCCACCCCCTCTACTAGACTACTGCACCTGTTGCTCAAATCGAGGAGTGTTGTGCTGTTGTATATTGTTCAAAAATTGGGTTCTGAATTGTCTCAGCTACACAGTCTCACAAATGCTGAACTACAAAAGACAAAATTGTCAGCATTTTGTGCCATTAGTGCTGCTCTGACCCATGACCTTCGACCCTCAGCACCCACCTGTCTTTTCACCTAACATCCAGCTGCTTGTTTGCGTGGCCTGAGTGACGGTGTGGCTAGAGAAGACACACCAGCCTGTGACACGTTAATGATCCAGAACAATGGGCAGACCTGGGTCAGCTGACCATTCACAGGGGACCAGCAGAGACAACAGTTCCCCTGTGACACACAAGCACTCACCCGCGCATGCACACACACACACACACACAGCCATGACAGCAGAGGAGGTGTGAATAGAGAGGGGATTCTGGGGGGTGGGGGGGTGTCAGAGGGCCAGCCAGTCAGAGGGAGCAGTCCCAGACACACATGCCATAGGGTCCAGACAGCACAGGACAGGCCTAGGATTTAGTGCTCTCCATGCTGTTGGAAAATCGGCTCTGTTCTCGCAGCTGCTCCCAGGTCAGTGAGTCACAAGACGGGCCTAGAACTCGGGACTCTCCACTCTTCTGGAGAATCAGCTCTGTTCTCGGAGCTGCTCCCAGATCAGCGGGTCGCGGGACAGCCCCTGGGACTTGGTGCTTTAAACTCTTCTGGAGAATTGGCTCTGTTCTCGAGGCTGAATCCCACATCAGTGGGTCCCCCAGGTGGGCCATGGGACTGGGGAAGGGCATGGGGAGGACCCTGCGCAGGCTGACGGATTTCTTCTACCGCATCCCCAAGCTGTTGCGTCGCTCGGGGCGCCTGGAGCTCAGGCTGATGTGGAGGACCCCCGGTGAGTTCCCCCGTCTCTGTCCCTGTCTCTGCGTGCCACCAGTATATGTGTGTGCTCCTGCTTCATGGACAGTTAGCCAAACACTCCTGTCACTCTCTATGCAAAATGGTTACAAGGAGTGCCCACCACAGACTGTTCTAGCTGTGCATGGCATGAGCTGGAGACCTAGGGAATTTAATGGGCTTATCAGATCAGGTTAGTCCAGTACTCCGGTGGTATGCGTTGCGATGGTGAGAAGATAGCGTTACCGTTCTTGGAAATGGACCGATTTCCTTCTGGCAGCGTTTCCTTGTTCCAGTTCTTGCTTAGTGCATGTATCTTCTCTCTGGTCTGTCAGCCGTACTCTACACAGGGGAAGGAGTAGAGCGCATTGTTTTCGTACTGGGATGAGAGCTGGTTGGGTTGTAATTTTGAATGCGATTAGACTGATGATGTGAAACGCTGCGGTGTCATTCTGTAGGCTGGGTGTAACTGGACAGCTGTGAGCCTGCCGGGCCAGTATAGATTACAAGTTTTGGATCTCCTGTGTGGCCCCCCCCATATCTGTAAAGATGTCACACTGAGAGGCTCACTCAGGAAGAGCTCATCTTCTTGCTGTTCAAAGAAAAGCTCATGAAAATGCCTAAGTCAGCTAGCAAACAAACCAAGTGCAGCTCAAAAAGCGAACTGAAACTGCAAACAACAAACAGCAACTGAGATCATTCCGTTTGTGTGCAGTAAAGGCTGAGGGCGACTTCTTGTCTGGAAGAGGAATCTTCATTATTAACCCTTTCTCGCACCACTCACACGCACAGCAGACTGTTCTTGGTCAGTGCACGTGTGGAGCAATGCAATGAATCTGACAGCACGCCACTGAAATGGGCTCGGACACAGCTTGGCTCCAATGGCTGCAGGCTCCAAACTGGATATGTCTAGTGCTGGTCAGATGGAATGGCTGGGTCCATTTACTGGGCCTGAATAAGTAACCAGGGTGTCCATTTTCCGTCCTGTTGTCTGAGGCCAAATCAGCTCACCTGCGTGAGTGACAGACAAAACACAAGGTCAGAGGAACCCGGTGCAGAAGAAAGCAAACAGCGCGGCACAATGATGATGCCTGAAAGCACTTGGCGTCTTTGTTTATGTGGATATTGTGTTTGTCGCGGCCTCACGACCCCTGCCACCTTATGAAAGACGAGAGGCGGTGAGGGAGGGAGAAGAGAGAGAGAGAGAGAGAGAGTGAGAGGGAAGAAGTGGAGTACCTTGCTCAATAATTTAGTGCGAAGAACTTACTGCAGGAGAATTCCAGAGGAGAAAACAGACAGGACCACTAAAACACTAACTGCAGCCCCAGGGTGCAAAATGGAGGGAACATTGTCTATGCTAGGGATGGGGGATGGGCAGGATACTCCTCAGCTCTGAGGAAAACAATAACAATAACTCATGGAATAATGTTATTTGATTTACGAAGCAAAGGTCATAAGTAAAGAAATGCCCTGAGGTCTGAATCATGACAAAGAAACAGCACCATAGGATATATTTAGTCACTGTTAGGTAGTGACATTCAGAGCCAGAGCCACCTGTTCCCATGGAAGTGACAGCCCACCTGCTGTCCTGTCTGCCTGCTGTTGTTTCAGCCGTGTGGGCCCTGTTGCAATGGCGCTTTATGGAGCCGTGTAAGAATGAAGAATTTACTGTGAAAGCTGAGCTGTCTGGTTATCAAAACTGCACTTAGACCACTCAGACTAAAAATCTCATTGTTGTGGCTGGGCTAGCCATCTGTACAATGACCACACTACCCGCAAACTGGACCAGAGTGACACCACACTACCCGCAAACTGGAGCAGAGTGACAAACCAGAGCCTTCATTCAGTATGGGGGCTCTCATCAGCTAATGTTATTTGATAATGTTGGCCTATTACTGTGGCATACTACTGTGGCTGATGGGCCATATCCCCCTTCCACATGGTTTTTGTGCTTTAAAAACATGAAATCTGATCTGGAGTCCAGCTGTGATGTATGGATTGGTGGAAACATGAACCTGTCTTTGTATTGAAGTTTAACACACATATATAGGGTGGCTGAATAAGGATTCAACAACAGGAGTCTGAGTTTGTTTTCTTTCTTTTTTTTGGGACAATTGCCATGACATACGATTGGCTGACCTGGTGGAACTGACCTGGACAAGGACTGTTAGCTCAGTGGTTGTTTTTCAGTTTTCTCACCTTCATTTTTTGTCGTTATTGCTTCTTCAACTGTTCTGAGTAAGCTGTGACATTTTGGAAAGAAAACGACAAAAGAATACACTCTAAAGTGAGCATCACCTGTCCCCAGGGGACAGCCCACCCCTGTCACCTGTCATCTGAGAGAGGCCATTGTGAGGAAGCTCTGTGGTAGAGTGTTGTGTACAGCTTTCTGCAATCTCAGAACACACAGAATTCTGGGAAAATGCCATTTCCACCACCTTCATAGACAAAGGGTGGAAAAGACAGGACCCCTAAGAGGTTGCTCCTCGATAAATTTATTTGACGTGACAAGTTTGCCCGTTCTCCTAGATAGCTGTTTCAGCATGAGGATGAAATGGCAAAGGCAACAGTAATTAGATTTGAAAAATTCACCGATGAAAGTGTTTGTGTGTCCTTTTAATTATGCATGATTTTAGCCAACTGTCATCAGTAAATGAACCCTAGAAGTCATTCATGGGGGATAGTGTGTCATTGTGATAAGTTTTTAGTAGTGAACCTGGCCTTGATGGAGGGATAAGGGGGACACAGTTGATCTTAATACTTTCTCAAAAAGAGGGACGGGGACATGGTTTATCTGGGTAGTCTCTGAGAGCGTGTCCATTGTCGTGTTTGTGTTGAAAGAACTGCAGGAGGATGACTGTCTCCCCAAATAAACAAGGCCACAATTAGGACCTTAGCTCTAAATACTGCATTGGGCTGAGACTGGGCGGAGTCCTGGCTGCTTTGTGTGCCGTTATATTTATTGACCGTACCATTACTGACACATTGTGCTGCTGCTTAAATTGCTTAAAGTTGCTTTTAAATGTAATTACATTTGTATTCATTAATATAATTATCCCCTCCCCAGCATACACGATTAATTAGAGAGGGAAAGCACATCCTCCATATTAGAAAGTAGATGTTTTAAGATCAGGCGAAGGGAAAGATTCTCTGACGTCTGTTTAAAATGTGGATTTGGCTCCAACTTATTTGCAAGTGTTTGCATATTGTGATAGCCAAGTTTATTTCCCTAAAAAGAGAGAGAGTCACAGTTTCCTTGAACTCCTCCAAAGGGCAATATGACAAGCATGGAGATGAGGAAACTGCAGAATTGTGCACTGAATTGTTTTCATTGCACCAGACTTATGGTTTATTTTGTGATGGCAACATTAATATGAATCACTGATCAAAATAAGGTCCTTGCCAGCTTTATGAAAAGCTGTCCAGTAAAAGAGAGGCCATTAATCCATATATGCTGTATGTGCCAAAGGGGACTGCTAAAGAGAAGGATTTGTATTGTGAAGGATTTGTCGTAATACAAATGAAGTATATTGTATTTGATGTTACATGGGTATCACTGCGTGTATGTGTCTGTGTGCATGAATGTGCATGTCTGTGTCTGAGCATGTGTGTGTGTGTGCGTGCATGAACTTGCTTGTTTGTGTGTGTCTGTATGTATGACAATAAGTGTGTCTGTTTGTTAGTATGTGTATGAACTTGCTCGTTTTATGTGTGTGTGTATGTGCATGAGCTTGTGTGTGTGTGTGTGTATGTGTGTGTGTGTGTGTGCGCGCATGCACGTGCGCCTATACGCGTGCTCGAGTCGCTGAGAGCTGCGTCCTCTCCTCCTGCTCCGTCTCCCTCACAGCTTCGCACTGAGTGCCTGATCGATGGGACTGTCTGCCTCCTTACGGGAAGAGCAATTATAACAGAGACAGCGCAGCACTTCCCTCTCACCCACGGAATGCAGAGCAGCTTAAATGATCTGTGATGGAGATCACGCCCTGATTATCGGTGTTTTGGGCTCTGTCGCGTTCCAGGACATGAGTAACATGGTGTCATGCAGCATCATGGTTGTTAGATGGATATTTGATGTATGGTTGGAGGAGTTCCATTTTGCTCTCAGGCAATGTACTTCACCTGAACTATGTCAGAAAATATCTGGCTGTACACATGAATAATAAGTCAGATGTGAGCTATGTACATTGCTCTGGGTAAGGGTGTCTGCCATAAATAATTAAAAGAATGGACAGTGCCACAAACACAGTTATTTACTGGGCTCTTTGCACCAGAAGAGCCATGATGCTCTGTAATGTGTGTGTTGTGATATAGAGGACCAGCTTGTGTGTGATCTTTGACAGTGCAAACAGGCTGAGATACAAAGGAGGCCTTGCTGGTGCACTGTGCTGGATTTCCATCAGTATTACTGGAGAGCAGAGATCAGGAAGCTGATCAGACACGGGCGGTTTAACCGTCTTTGTGCGACTGGGCGGCCGCTCTGTGAACCATCCCCTGCCCTCATGTTGCAGAAACTGCTGTCCCTCCAGCATATCCCACAATGCATCTGTGCCCTTGACTCTCTGCTGTTGGTGAGGCAGGCATCAGTATGCCAGTCCCCATGCATATCTCTCTCCCCCTCTGTGGCCAGTTTCACACTGACCTGACTGCTATACCCCCCCACCAATCACCTCTGTATAAAATGCGATGACATGTGTGATCATAACAGCGCCACTCAGCTGGAAAGGTAGAGGTGAGTGAGGGAGGCTGCAGTGGACAGTCCCTGTGTCAGCAGCCCCTGTGCTCTTCCCGTGTCTGCCGTTTCCCCTCCTCTCCCCCTGTGCTGTGAGTGTCCATCACAGCAGGGGAAAAAGGGCCCATCATTTGACAGGCAAATGACCCACTCAGCAGAATGCCAGAGAAAACAGAGACAGACAGAGGGAGCGAGAGAGAGAGAGAGAGAGAGAGAGAGAGAGAGAGAGAGAGAGAGAGGGTGGTGGGGATGTGGCAGGCAGTGTCTATGCAAATGACCTGCTACTGGACTGGGGAAGAGAGGGAGGAGGGGTCCTGGGCTTTGTTTTGGATGTAATCCCAAATACAAATGTGTGTGAGCGTGTGGGTGTGTGTGTGTGTGTGTGTGTGTGCATGCGTGAGGTAGCGTAAGCCCTGCCTGTTGCTGCCAGTGCGGCAGCGAGGTGTGGCCAGGGGAGGGTTGGGTGGTGGAGTGCAGAGACAGCGAGCGTTCGAGCGCCGGGGTCTGGGATGGGAACAGCAATCTGCAAACTGTCCGGCAAAATCACCCAGCAGGTCAAGAGGAGATCCTCAGGTAAGACCGGTGGGGAGCGACCGCGGACGGTCCCGGAGACCCGGTCTCAAAGACGGCGGGTGACTCTGATGGGTGTGACGGTCCTGGCGTGGCAGTGCGCCCTGAGGAAGGGGCTTGTGACTCATTGTGACTGCATGCGTGTACGTATGGGACGGTTACATCGTCATGTTTTGATTCTGCCTCTCAGTCAATACGATGCTGCGTGTGAGTGTGATGAGTGTGATGTCAGATGTCGGCCAGAGCAAAGAAATTAGATTTATGAAATGAGATTGATTCTTAGCCTCGGTGCATGCAGGCCAGATAGAGACTCGTGTTACAGAGGATATTCCTCTCTGCCTTCAGTCACACATCAGACAAAAGGGGATGAATTCAGCATACTGCTGCCACCTGCTAACTGTGAAGTTCTCTGTGATGACCTGATTGAAACTGGTACTATACCAAATGAATATTGTATTGATTGATTTGTATCATAACGGTCTTGGAAAGTTGAGCAACACTGATGTTTGCCACTGACTCTGATGTGTGCAATTTGTAAAGGGTGGTAACACCTAACAATTTTACAGTTGGGCTTAAAGTTATCAGGTGGTTGTTTGTGAATGGATGTGAGTAGACATAGACACTTTCCCAAAAAGTGCTGCTATACCTGCAATAAGCACAAAAGAAAGCCAAGGGTCTAATGCTTCTAGTTTGCATTTTTGTTGATGGATAATCTATTTTATAAACTTCATCTTGTATAGTTATCTGTGGTTAAAATATATTTAATGAATGAAAATGTCCTGAAGAGCAGTGCTCCAGTTTATTTATTTACAAGTTGAGTTTACGTTGGTACCAACATATTAGCAAATTGTGGATCTCTAACACTCTTTTTCTGTGTGATCTTGGGCTTGTTCAATGGCTAGTTCTAAGACATAACTTCCCTGTTTGCAGCATTTGCACATGTGGTTGTTTGGTCACCGATTTGTTTTAAAGGCCTATTTAAACGATTCCCTCTTGAAATCTCAGTAGACATTTGATCCAGTGTCAACCATGGTAAATAACATATCTTAATATATGAAGTACTATAGTATGTGGCAGCTACTGTGTTTTTATTTAAAGTTTAAACAGACTGAAACACTGACTGAGCAAGAAGTTTGATTGCACAATTGAATGATTGACAGATTGACTGACTAAGGTCTGTAGGAGTCTCCTGACTGAGGTCATTTTGAAAGCTGAAGTGGTATACTGCATGATGACGATATGCATTCATTAGAAGGTAATTAAACCCCCCTTAATGAGGGACCTGGCCATTTAGTGAAAGAGGTTTATCTCTTGCTCTGTTTTTGGTTGTTCCATGGATCTTAATATAACAAAAACTGGGTGAATTTTCTTAGAGAGGTGTCCTCTGTTTCAAAATTAAAATTAGGTGAATTAGGTGGTTCTTCTATGAAATGTCCTTGTGTCCTGTTATGTCAGGTATATTATCTATGAGGTGTCCCTGTGTCCTACGCTCAATAAAATAAGGTAAATTACCTATCTGTTATGTGTGCCTGCATCCAATTGTATTGAACCTAATCTCCTTGTCCCTCCCTTTCTTCTCTGTTCCTCTGTGCTTCTCTCTCAAACTCTCCTCCCTTCTCCTTTGTACTCTCTACTTTCCCCTTTTCTTCTTCTTTTTTCTTCTTCCTCTTCACCTGTTCCTTTATCTGTTTTCTTTCTGTCCTCTACTCTGCTCCTCACCTCTCTGTTCTCTTGTCTTCCTCTCCCCTCTCCCTCCCTCTCTCTGGCTCTTCCCTCCCTCTCTGTCTCCTCTCATCTCCTGTCTCTTCCCAGGCTGTAAATACACCTGTCACTCCCAGTGTCGTAGTCGAGTCTCCCTGAATTGCCACCAGAGTGGACCTGCCACCGACACCCCTTTCGGTGGCCACACAGAGGACCACCTCAACAACAATCGCAGCCCGCCAGTGGTGAGTACCACCTGCTGTGTGCGTGCGTGTGCGTGCGTGCGTGCCTGCGTGCGTGTGTGTGTGTGTCTCCGAAGGAGAGGCCTCTGATGACTACAGGTGTAGAGAAAGGCAGAGTGAATCAGACAGGTGGAAAGATAAAGTGAGGCACTTCTTTGTCAGGCTTGGTGAGCACTGATTTCCATGAGACACAGTTTTCCTTTTCTTTGTTTATTTCTGTAAAAGAGCTATGATTATCCAGGAGGTGGTGTGTCAAATGAATGCTTGTGAAGGGTTGTGGAGCGGTAATTATATCTGTAGACTGGCAGCTGGGCTATGAAGAAATCTGGGATTCTTAAAAGAGTGTCCTGATACAAAAGAACTTGCTCTAATAATTGCTCAACAGCACAGCGATAATGAACACCTGTGAGATGCTTGATATTATGGCTGTTATACTTTACTCAGTGTTATCAGGCAATACACTATAATATTTAACTAGCCATACAAAATGCACTGCATGTTTTACATGCATGCAAAGATCAGTGTTGTACACAGCAGAGTGCAGCCAGCTGCAAGTGCAGTGCTTTTACAGAGTGTGGCACACCCAATCATCTGATACATAGAGGCAAAAAATCAGTTTAAAATCACTTATTTAATAGCTTTTGCTCATAAACAACAAGTAATGTCCTAATATGATATTTTGATGTCGGAATATGACAGAAACAAACGCAGAAGGTACAGAAGGTACCTTTTGTGTTTTCAGTTGTGAAAAGTTGTGTTTCAGAATGTGGCAAATGATAGTGACATTGGACGTGATGCAGTAAAGCAGTGCAAGGCAAAAGGGAATGCTGCAGCAGTATTTTGCAAAACCTCTTACACAGGCTACTTTGAACAACAGATGGAAAGATAAGTATTGCTGCTCCTGCGGCAGGTCACCTGTTGCACCACAAGGGGGCGCAGGAGGAGAGGGAGTGAGAAAATGGGCTGGAGGCTGAAGTTAAGCACAGTGGGGAATGATTTTTAAACTGTTTGTTGAAATAATGAGTAACTTGATTAAACTTGCAAACAATCGCGTCAGTGATAGTAGTTGATGTGTAATAGCAGTAGGATTTGACCAGCAGTGATAGCGATGACTAAGGTAGTAATGGTTTTCTTGTGTGAATGTATGATGTGATGTCCTCTGGTAATGACGCACTGGTAAATACAGTCCCTCCCTGCTGTATACCAGCTGCTCTTTGTGTCTATAATGATGAAAGCCCATTCAAAGATGGTGCCTTCTCATTTAGAAGCCATTACACCATGGCCCACACAAAGCTCTGGGGTCATTACTGCTAATAGCCTGGTCTGTTATAACGCACACACACACACACACACACACACACACACACACATACACACTGACACACACACGCACTCACTCACTCACACACTCTTACTGACACACGAATGCATGCAGACAGAAATACACACACTCACAAATGTGCTCACACACACATACACACACACTCACGCACTCGCTCACTGACACACACATGCACACACACACACACACACACACTCTCTCTCTCCCAAACTCTCACACACATACACATTCACTCACACACACTCACTCACACACATGCATGAAAACAAACACACACACTCACAAACATGTGCAAACACATACACACCCACACATTAATTCACATGCTTGCTCACTTACACACACATGCATGCAGACACACACACACACACACACACACACACACACACACACACACACACACACACCCTGCACTGTGGGGTGTCCGTCTGTGTGGAGAGCAGGGTCACAAACAGGCTCCAGTATGTGATGAGCAGAGAGGGTCACAGAGAGGGGGCCAGCACAGAAAGCTCCAGGCCTCATTCCCTCAGTCACAAGAGACAGAGCCCTGCATGACCTCCTGCCCCCTGGATCACAGTGCTGCTATCACACCACACAAACCCCGCTGCAGCCCCTCTAATAAGGCGTGGCATTATGAGGTGCACCGTGCCTGCTTTCTGTCCACTCAAACAATGGCTGCTCTCAGATCAGTGACCCCTGGAGGAAAGGACAGCGGGCTGTGAATCCTCCTCGCTGACCCTGGAGGTCAGGACACAGCATGGTGCGGTATGTGGGCTCTGAGGCTGACCCATTTCTACAGCTTCCTGTCACAGTTTCAGAACTCTTATCACACCATGCAGCGCAGTGCTCTGTAAAGATAGTGACAGAAATGTATAAACAAGACCCTGGCCCCTAGCCATGGACGTGCACGAGACTGGGGAACTCTTAAGTAATCGTGAATAGCGAGTATCTCAATACAATGCACATGCACACACAGGTTGTCGATTGTGTAATCTGTTGGTACTGAGCTCTCAGGGTGAATAATGTACCTCTGTATATTGTTTTGTTTGTTT